>PYUH01000145.1:1462035-1532935 GCA_016808085.1 Suaeda aralocaspica
GTTGATTTGTGGAAGTTTGAATGGGTTTTGCTGCCTAATCAGCTGGATATAACGCTCGGAAAGAGTGTTGATAGGATTGGTTAATTAAAAGAGTTTGGAGGTTGTACGAATTATGCCTTGGTTTTGTACGTTTGTATCTTTTCCTTGTCTATTTTTTAAAGGAGAACTTTTTGAAGACTTGAAATAAAAGTTCGAACGCTGAGGGTCTGGGATGGTCATGTGTTGCAGCCTTACCGTTATATACATAATTGGTGTGTAGAGGGATCAAATGTTTATGCTGCCGATTGTTGTTTGTTATGTTGTTGTTGTTATGTATCTGGATGTGGGTGAAATGGCATTGTGCAATATCTTATAATTTTTATTTGTCACATGAAGTTTTTCCTCTGTCAGTCTGCGCAGCATGAATCTGCAGCAAACTGTACAGCCCAGATCTTCTGCGAATGGTTTCAATCGCCGTAGAGTTGAAAAGGAGAGCAGTAGGATGGAGATAAAATCACAGCCTGGAAAATTGAATGCAGATTGGTTGTTAAGTGCAGGTGAAGATCTTTGATCCAAATGCTCTGCTAATTCATCATATTTATCCTATTGTTGTACATTTTGATGCAGCGATGACAAGTGGCAGTAGAAGTGAAGTGCCTGAAAGTCCCTCACGTGATCGGCTTGTGTATTTGACAGCCTGTCTTATTGGACATCATGTAGAAGTCCAGGTTAAAGACGGATCTGTATACTCTGGAATTTCCATGCAAAAATACTGAGAAGACTATGGTTATTTCGTAACATGAATTGTTTATAGTGTGCTTCCTTCATCAAAAAACACCCTAAACAGATTCTTCCATGTACTTCTTGTCATACCCATTTTACCCTTTGCTTGTGTTTCAATTGCAGGGGTTGTTTTGAGAATGGCTCGCTTGAAAAAGGATGCCCCAGGTAGGGCACAAAGGCTGTTCTGATCCAGGCATTAAGGCTCCATCAAAACTTTTTTTATACAAGTAATGACCTGTTCAAGTTGTCGCTAAGGTATTTTTGTTGCTTTGATTTTGTTGTGATTCTATGTATAAGTAGGAATTAAGTGCTCTTGTTCTGTTATTAATTATTAATGAATTTTACAGAGTCACACCCTTCATCCCGTTTTAGTTTCCATATATCTTTCCTAGGTCACTCAGACTTAATCTTTAGTGTTTTTTTTTATCTTCCCCCTACACTCTTAACTCTTACTAAAAAGAAACTTCTTGAAAATTGTGCAAATGTTATTGCCTAAAAATAATCCATAGGAAGTATATTATTTACTTCTGTTTAGTGTTTACTTGTCAGATATTTTCTGATTCGTCCCTCTCAAATGTCAATTAACCAGTGTTGCAAATCAAATAAAATTCACTAGTCTGAGATCTTCATGATTTTTGGCAGGATGTGCCTGTTTCCAGGGATGGATTGTCAAATGAGGGCCTTGCTGAAAGTAAGCAGGATATTATGTGGACTCTTACATATCTCATTCCCGGCACGTTGATGTTGGAAGAGAGCTTGCACCCTGGATGCCTGATAAAGACGATCCACTGTGTCCGGATTTGGAAAACGTGTTTGATTCTCTTGGACTGGGTTGTTATAGTAACTATTGCATTCATTTGTCTTTTTTTGTTTCAATTTTATTGGATTGCTTCTTGAATATTGTGCTCTTTCTTTTCTCTGGCATCTACGTTTACCTGCTTAATTTTATTGCGTGACATGAGAAATTTGCCTTCATCTAATAGGAGTTGGACCAGTTCAAGGTTAATGAGACACTGTTTGGTGTAAAAAGCACATTTAATGAGGAGCCTACACAACAAAGCTTGAGAAGGGCCCTCGAATGAGGCAGTTAGAAGAGGAAGCCTTGAGATAGCTAGAGAAATTGAGGGTGAGGACACTCAAGATCTTCATTTAGCAGAGGTGAGGTTTGACTGGATTCTAACTATCAAGTCTTTTTGATAATTGGGTTTCAAGTCTTTTGTTTTTTGGGATTGCTATCTTAGCTGGCGGTTGTGGTCCTATTTCAGGAACGTGGTGTAAATCCATACGGCAACCTTGATATTGATGAGGAAACAAAGTATTCCTCAGTTTTTCGGGGTATTGATGATAGTGGGTGTGCAGATGAGGATAACTGTTAAATTCACTGGATGCAGAGACTTTTGGCGGAGATTCCTCTGGACCTGCTTTTGGCAGATCTTTTGCTGATGTCACTGGGGAAAAGTGGAAAAGGTTTGAAGGAGGTAGAACATCTTCTCGATATCAACCAAGGTAAATATTAAGTTGTCTTCCCTTCCCAAACCCCCTCTCAAAAATGTAACTGCAACACCTGACTTACTATGTTGTAGAAATTTGAAGTTCATTTGATGGCCATCTCGTTGTGTAATATTCATTCAATTACAGAAAAACAGGGATTTGTCTTGCATTTTAAGAATATTAAGTAAATAGAGCAAACATCATATTTATGTTCTGGAAAACACATTGGTAATTTACTCAAATAAAAGCCTTTGGGAGTGTGTTGATGAGAAAATTTGCCTCTTATGTAGTACACCATATGTTGTAGGTTTCAAGACTTCAAGCTTCCTAATATTCTATAAATGACTTTATCGTATTAGAGTTCTAGATGACTGTGTTATTGTACAACCCAATTATTTGCAATTAGGATACTATGCCAATTTGTCAATATTTGACAAGACTTGATTTTTTTGAATGCTCCTGCAAGGTTGCATTTGCTATCTTATTTTAGATAGTTATATTCCTGGCTTGTAGTTATAACTTTCAAGTGGTTTTTAAGTTAAAGGTTTTCCTTTCAATGTGTTAGTACAAGTATCTACTCTGTTGAAAGAAAAAACATAGTTTAATACTGTAGCTGTCTTTGATCTTCTGAATTTCAAGCAACAATACTTTTACAATTTTGGCCAACACACTGATTCATTATGAAACAGGGTCATGATTGCTGGTTTATTTTGGAACCCCAAACATAAGGGTGTGTAGGAGGGTGGGAGGCATGAGATCTGTATATAATTGCCTACTTAATCAGTTCATATTCAAATAGTTTGAAGCCAAAATACTTCTACCCCGTTTCTTATTAATTGCAACACTTTGAGGCACACATCCCTAGATAAAATTTCCTTATGGTAATTAAGAAAAGTTAAGGTCATCGATTAAGTGGTGACTAAGGTATATCTAAAAATAAAAACAATCACCATGTACACCAACATCACCAGTCAACTGTTCACCACCGAAACCACACCACCAATCAATGCCCTGTTTGGTGATTAGAGTTAATGGTTAGATTTTTGTAGTTAAAGAATCATTTTTTTGCTCGGAGGATTTGGATGCTGATTTGAATAGTTGTTTTGTAAAGATGTTTGGTAACAATTAGTCAATTACTTAGAGTTATGTACTTTTATGTTAGGTTTAATGACATTTATGTACATTTCTTTTAAATGAACACTATTTATTAGGTTTAAGTAGTGTGGGAAAACAAGAATTTACTTTTTCTCTCTTTAAAACTCTAATGAAAAAGCTCCTCACCTAGGTTCAAAAGAGTGTTTGATGAGAGTACCCAAACTCTTTTTAAACCTCTCTCACCCAATTATCCACTTTAGAGTTTTGAACGGTCAACACTCTAAACTCCCTCAAAAAACTCTTAACCTCTCAACAAAACTCTCTAAACCAAAAACCCCCTGGAACACCACCTGTTCACCACAACCACCACCTCCACCCAAAACCACCACAACCAACTGGTGAATCCACCCACAACCAACCACCGAAAACAACAAAAAACACCAAATCTAATGATAGAAAACCAGAAAACACCGAAACTAATGATTGAAAGCCACAGATTGAAAACCACAAACCACAAATCAAAAGCCGCCACTACTCCACAAATGCTCACATCGAACGTCGGCAAAGGTGTTGATGGTGTGAAGGTTGTCAGTTGGTTGTGGTGGTGTCAATTTTAAAAGAGCTGGTTAGATCAAAGGTGGCTATGGTTTTGGACCTTGTTGGTGTGTCGTTGGGTGTTTGTGGGGTTTGTTTAAAGGGGAGGTGGTGGTAATCATGTCGGAATGCGAAGTGAAGCCTAGAGGTGGTCTGAGGTGGTGGTTTCAGGCTAGGTTGGAGAAGAGAGAGAAATAGAGGGGCGGTGGAGGACTGGTGGTTTCATTGGGTGGTTAGAGAGAAGAGAGAGGAAGGGGTGGTGGTGGTTTTAAGTTTGTAAATTAATGATATTGGGTTTTTAGTGAGTTAAACTAAAATTAGGATGTTCAAATTGGGGTGAATTTGGAATTTCAATTGAAAAAATTTACCAAAAAAGGAAAGAAATGGAGTGTTGCAATTAATGTGTAACCGCCTTAAGCGAAAAGTGTTGCAACTAATAAGAAACGGAGGGGTAGTAACTCAAAAGCTTGCTTAACTTTGAAAGATCTTGCCCCCGTAAAGAATTTTTGGCCCTTCAAATCTTTCAACCATAATGTTATTTTCCCATATATAGAATAATGGTAGAGAAAAACTTAACTCTCAAAATAACAAATGCTGCCCCGTTCAACTTTACTTATCCAACACAATCATTTGATGGTCATCACCAGCTCCACTATATGTGTAGGATATAAACTTGAGTGATCTAGTGATTATTTGGACTGTGAAAAGGAGAACTAGTATGCTATTACTTAGTATGCCTTTCTTTATACTGTTGTTTGTGGAGAAGCAAGGAAAGATATGAGTGAGGTTTAAGGATTGCGTCAGTGGCTCATTGGTTCTCAAATGTAAGCTTAGGCTCTCGAGAGCCGTAGTATATATTCTTGAGGATTCTTGTGTGACTGAGATGGGATTCTTAGTCTTAAAGCCATTTGTTTCTTCATAAATTTTAATTGAAAATTTGTTAATTCCATTTCTATTCCAAAAAAATAGTTTTGTCAATTGAGGCTGCGCACCTGTTGGCGCTCATAGAGTCGCCTCTTGCAAGTTTGCTTGATTTTGTTTATTGTTCTCTTAAGTGGTTGATGTTCAGCATATACGTGAAAATTTTGTAATGATTGTGTTGTGTAGTCTGTTGGTCTAGAAAATTAGGACCTTTCAACATTCAATGCCTAGTTTTACTGTGTACCTCTTCATTTTAAAGGTGGTTATTAGTAGCAGTTGATGTTCTGCCTTGGTGATCTTGTTGTAAGAGTTTGTCGGGGGTAGAAAGTTAGGACCTTCCCAATGTTGGATGTGTACTCGTCCAGTCATACTTCTGTGTGAGAGGAGAGTATTAGTACAGATCTCTGTCTGAAATTAGTTGTACTCTTAGGATTTCCTGTGCATATGCGTTGGAAATCTGCTAAGGATTAAGGACTTCCATCCTTGTCTAGCATAGTAAGCAAGAAGTTTAATTCTCTTTGATATAAATTTGATTATAACAATTAGATGTTTCAGGTATATTTTTTCCTGGACTTTTGGTGATTTGGTCGGGTTGTAAAGTTTTGACCACTTGTTTGTAAATGTGGGCTTGATCATAGACATTGAAGAAGAGAAGGAAACCAGTTTTATTTTATTTTTGAGTGAAGTATCATGGCAACATCAAACTTTACATACTGCAGCATTTTATCTATGCTAGTTAAATTGATTGTCCACTGTTGCGTTATAAGCTGTTTTTCATTTTAAAGACGGTTGAAACTCATTCTTTATTTTGGAATTTTGGTTGCTTAAATTAAGTTTCGTCCTATCTTATCGTTCTTATGCCAAGTTTTGTGACTGTATATGTCTGCTAGAACTTTACTCTTACCATATTAGTGTTGAATATGGTCTTGGTGGTGTATGCGATGAAACCACACTTGATCCAGTTTAATGCCAGACAGGATTTCTACCGGTGATTCTTGGCGTCTGATCATAGTGCAGGTGTTGATAAATTTGAAGATGACAAAAGGTACTTCTTTTCATGTTCGAATATGTTACTGAGCTGAGAGTTTTTCTTATATCTGGGACTTTCAATAGTATTTTACAGCTCTGAAAATCTATCTTTTTTTCCTGAAATCTTTGTGCATTATGGTTTTTCTTAGGGTGCAGAAAATGATGCTGCTGTACAAGGAGGAAACACTTTTGTTAAGGAGATTGTAAGAGCACATATGAGAGTCTTCTTGACTATCGTCCATTGTTTGTAGTCATAGCATTGAAGTCAGCGTCTTTTTGTAACATTGTCTGTGTTGTTATGTTCTTATTTGTTGGTTTCCATCAGCAGTTAAGTGAGGTGCTCACGCAGCAAAATGATGGCGATACAGGTACATATCTGTTTTTAATCGGTGCTTGAGCTTAGTGAAAATTACAAGCTTTGTTGTGGATTAATGTGTTTATGCAAGCTGGGGTGAATCTCTTTCCTCCCCCCGTGATGGCTTCTGTGGTGGCCTTTTAATTTCTATGATGTATATGTATACTGCATAGGACAATAGCATCTGGCTCTAGCGAACTGATTACTGCTGTGAGGAATAGTCACCAATAGTTTTATTTTCTTAAATGAAGAGATGCTGCTGGATATTTCCTTAGCCGTTTATACCTTTGATTATTACTTATGTATGTTGAGTCAAATCTAGCATGAAATCTTTGTGCTACTACTGTGCGAAGTTTTTATACATGTGTTTGGTATCTTGGATGCTTTGTTTTTATTGTCTGGATGTGTAGCTCTCTTTTCATTAAGTTACTTGTGTGTTGATGATTTTGCATACATTAGTGAAGATGGTCCTTCAGGAATATTTATTGTACTGTTGACATGCATATATGTAGATTTACTCGCATCGCGAATACTAGGGAACTGCAGCTGAAAAGGCTGGTGTATCCCTGAAGCGTCAACAGCTTCAGATGTTAATGCAAAGTTGAGGTGAAAAATAGTTCTATTGAGCTATCAGAAGATAGGAGCGGTAAAGTTAATGTGGTTACAGAAACCACGAGTTATCGTGGACGACCAGGCAGTTCTGCATCATTACCTCGGAGAACGGACCTGCTACCACAGCCCCAAGTGTTCTGCTCTATCACCTAGCTCATCCATGGGTTCATCTCTTCCGAAAATCAACATTGATCCCATGCAAAGGTTGTTGAACCTTCATTTCTGTTTTGCAACTTTATTACTACCTTCGCTCCAAATTATTTGCAACAAGTATACATTTTCCAAAGGAACATTATGTCAAATCGTTGCAAATAATTTGGAATAGAGGTGGTATGTTTTGGGTACTTGCTCTATACCATTTTTATGCTTCTTTTAATATATGCTTTGAATGTTTCACTGCTATCTACTTTTGGTTTACATTGAACAGATTTTTTGGTGCATTCAAAATGTTGCTGACTTTTATTTTTTATTTTGGTTATTTTGCAGGAATTTAAATTCAATCCAAATGCAAAAAGTTTTGTTCCTTCACAAAGGCCTTTAAGGCCACCTTCTCCTGTAAATGATGCTTCTTCTTTTATTATCCAACCACAATGCCTGCAGTGCCTCATATGCATGGCATGCCAGTTGGTATTGGGGTAAGTGTTTAATTACATTTGAAGTTGGCTATATTGTATGTAAGTTCCTTCTTTTCTATTCTTTTGGATTGTTATTTTCCCCTATATAATGATAAAGGTAATGCTATATGTAGCCTTAGGGCTACCAATAAAGATCAAATGTTTAGCTCAAAATGGAAATTGTTTGAGAATTATGACAAAATCATGCGTCAACGATATAATATGTTACATGGCACTAAATATTGCCATTTTATCTCCTTACACATAGTCTTAGGGTTATGTATAGCATTTTTCCTTAAATGTCTAATTTTATTTATTTAATGTCTCTCTTCCAATTATTTATACCTCCGATATCCTCCCAGTGGCTTTCCTTTGTACCTTGGATTAATTTTCCATCAAACAAATTTAGGTTGGTTACTGTGACACCACCCATAACTGAGGCCTTGTTCTTGTCAACTTATTTTTTGATTATCTGAACTTATTTTGCTGATCTGAACTTATTTTGCTGAAATTCTAACATAATTATTAAGGATTGAAACTTATTTTTGCTGAACTGAACTTATTTTGCTGATCCGAACTTATTTTGCTTAATACAAGTAAAAATAAGTCGAGGAGAACAGCCTGAGTTACTTTTGAGTGAGATTTGACATACGTTGTAAAAATTACAGTAAAACAAGTTTCCGGTCGTTTTTGGCACTTTTATTGCCTTTTACCAGTTTTCTTTTATGGAGGCGGTTGTCTTCCGCCTAGGGTCTGTTATTTTGACGGAAAACAAAAATGCAAAATTGATTTTTCACAGTTTGGTTACATTACTTCCATGTATTAAAATTGTGTAGAAAAATGAAAATGGGAAGGGGAGGAAGAGGGTAGATGGGAAGCTAAAAAGCAAAACAATGTGAAAGGAAATCTTGTTCCCATACTTAGAAAGGGAAAATACAACAGAAGGGGCTGCTTCTTATTTGTTTATTATTTTTTTCACTGGTCTGTGAATGAGGAGGTTTTACTCCTATTTCTAAATTTTGGGCCAAAATGGAGTCGTTCTATTGGTGCTTGTGGCTGTAGAAAAATGAAGGGTTTTACAATCTCTACAGTATGGATCTCTGTGGTTTTTAAAGCCTTGATGTTGTGTTTGTAGTTAACTTGTGCATTGTGGGTTTGGCGATGAGTAAATATTTACTACTACCTGGAAAAATTGGCTAAATTTGATTTGTATTTAAAGAATCGAATCAGTATACTGCTGTCAAGTATCTTTCACTATGTTGATTTGAGTTTGCAAAATTTTAATTGCTGGTACGTAAGCTAGGAGCATGATCTCCTAAAAAAAAAAAAAAAAAAGCCAGGAACATGTTGATACTTTCATCTGTGCATTACAAATATCTTTTTTTTTTTTTTTATATTTTCTTCTTGGAAAATTGGCTAAATTTGATTACATAGTCAAGTATCTTTCATATGAGATTTGAGCTTGTAAAATTGCGAAATGCTGGTTACTATAACATGTTGATGCCTTCACTGTGCATTATGAATATCAATTTTTGAAAAGAATTAGATTGAATGGTCTCAGCGTCTATCTTGATCAGAACATGATCGTGGTGGCATTTTTTATAGGTTGGACATTCCTTTCCTGGGCCTCAGCCAATGCTTTAATCCACAAGTGCTGCAATGCAATCTCAAGGCTATTTCCTGGAAATGCCCCGCAGTGAGCTTTCTATCTGTATATAGGAGCTTTGCAAAAATTCTGCTTAGAGTATTTTATGAAATGCTGATTCCCTTAATATCGCAGTATGGGACAACAGATGATTTTAGGTCATCCCAGGCAAGTAATGTATGCCTGGCTACCTGCGGTAAGCATGTTTCTGTCTTTCTATGGGCTTAGGCCTTGTTTGAAACGTTTTATTATAAAACAAAGAAAGTTTCACCTTATTTATAGTCAACTACATTCACTTATCGCGGGTGATACGGGTGGGATTTGATTTTCTGATCTTTTGTTCTTCTTGCTAATGTCTGTGTTTCCCCAGGAATGCAGTACAAGGGACGAGGAGTATTAGACACAAAATTTCAGACCAATCACATCAAAGTGGTATGCTAATGCTGGATGCTGTATCAAAATCAAAATAACAAGGATCCAAGAGAAATTTTCCGTAAATGCTTCTCATGTACCAATTTTCTGTGGAGACGAAGGTTATGGCGGAAAGAGTTGGTGCCTCTGTTAGTTTCACTGATCTGCCTTGTGTTTGTGTTCCATTAAACATTGCCCCCTATCGACAGCTTGTTTCAGACCCCGTAATCACAGTTTTTTAGGAACAATAGTATAGTCGAAGTGTTGATTTCCCCCATATGTTATCTTTAACTTGCTATTTAATGCTAATCTAGAAATAGGTAGAAAATTGATGTGTGGATTGCTATTTTTTCTACTCAAAGCTGTTTGCTAGAGTGGTTGTTTATTGTTTCATAGGATGTGTCAGATGTCACTGAGTTTGTCTTTGAACGTGACAGTGTCTATAATAATCATCATCTATAGGCTTTGGTGAAATAACTAGTGGGCATTTATCGCGTGTTCTAGGTTTCTTCTTACAAAGTACTAATGCATATATAAACAACTTATTCTAGTGAAGTTTTACTGAGCTTGTATGTAGTTTAACTGTTTGAGTACAACTCTATAGAAAACCAAGCATAAACTCTCTGTATGTGCAGGACTTCATCTCTCTGTGCTGTGTGAGGCTCATGTTACCTTTGTTTCCTTGCAACACAAATGTCAGTTTCTACCCACAAATGCTAATATAGTGTTGCTGTGACGATTAATTAGTCCTCATGAAATACAATTCTGGTCAGCCCCAAGCTCCATCTGTATCTGAATGCAGGATTAACAGAAAAAATAGAAATAAGAACCTCTAGCAAAACCTTTATCGATTGTGAAAACTGTGTTTTTCGTAGCTACATAGAGGTGAAAAACTTATTGGATTGGAAAGGATGGAAATTGAATTCTTTGTTCCGCTATGTGGAACGCTCTCTCTTTCAAAACAAAGTTGGTGCAGAACTGGGACTTGGGAGATCTTTGAATAGAACAAGAACTTTAAAACCTATGTTAATTAGATAAAAGAGCATTAAATGTTTATAACACAAAGGAGAAGTTGGGGAAGGGACAAACACCCACAAGTCCAACACATAGACGCATGAGAGAAATTAGAGAATCCTTTCCTTTTCTGAAACTTCTTGAATACGAAATGAACACAAAATAATGTTGTTATTAACAATATACATTACTAACATCATTACTAACCATTTCTTGATTATACTATATACGAGTCAAAGCTTCCTCTCAATTTTGCATTTTCTAAAAAGATCAGGATGAATTATAGCATGTAGACATTTTTCTTCCGACATTCAGCAAACAGAGAAAGGGATTACATCCCTGCTCTGTTCAGACTCATGTTCACTCCTTGAAACAAAACTAGGCTCTCTTGTATGGAATAACCTGTTAGAATCTGAACAGCTCCTGGAGCTCGAACATCTGTCATGTCTTGTGTTGTTGGATATAAGAAACTAACCTTTTTCTTTCATTTTTCTCGTAAAAGAAGCTTCCATTTTTCCAAAACCAAAGGTGCTGTAACTCCCAATAGCGGTCCATAGTCAGTTGCTTCATCCAAGACTCTCGAAACACAGTACTCCCCCAAAACCCACACATCAAAGCATTTACTATTCTCTCCAACAGGGGAATCATGGGATGAAGCTAAGCTATCTTTTAGGGATGCAAACATCCATGTACTCTCTTGAAGGGATACCATTATAATCAGGAAGTTGGGTCTTCATGAAAAACCTCGCTTTTCATGTCAATGAGAAAATCACCTTTTCAACGCGTTATCAATCTCAAACCAGCTGAAAATTCCATTCACTGAGGATAGAAAAGTCGAGTAGGGTAGATTGCCCGTTGGCTTGAAAACTCCTCCCCAACATCGATTTCTTCCAGTGCCGGTGCTAAGTGGGTAAAGCTCGGCAGAGCTATGGTTATGATGAGGGGAAACACATATGCTTGTACGCTAGAACCTTATAGTCATTGCTTTCGTTATCGAATCCAAACCCAACGCATATGTCAAAAGGGTATGCATTAGGAGGCTCCTCAATATTAGACTTTGGAAGGGTTTTAGCTGCCGGGTTGCAGGGTTCCATAAGGATATCACACCGTCTTAGTATCAAGAGACCAAAGATTCCATTACAAGGACCCAAAATTTGTGCAAAACTATGGTTTCCATCATTGACTCTAAGAAGGTAGTAGAAAATGTCTAGCTTTGTTTCGAGTGTTTCAGAAGGGAACAGTGAGATTACTGCCTCTTTACAGGGTGAAAGTGGCTATTAGGAGGATTCATGATTGTTAGAGATGATGAAGTGTTAATCATGAAACGTGGAACTGATACGAGCGTACATGATTTTGCTACGGTTTTGAATCTTTGTAGGACTTAACAGGCAGCCTTAACAGGATCTCAAAATCGCGTCTTCTGGTAGGTAACTAAGATTGACATTTCAAAATCTGCTAACTGTAGTTTGACTTGATTTAGGTTGAAACTCCTGTAAAATTATCAATGAGGATGAAATTGTAATTGGGACAAATGAAAGGAGGAATCTTAGTGTTTATAGGCATCAAGCAACACTTCGTTTAACAAAGGAATATTGTAATGAGAGAAATCACTTTCAAATACTTGTTCAAACAACTACCTCATATTTATAAATTGACACAACACCAGCAACTACTTTGTCACCCGTACAAAATATATATAAATATTATCAAAAAATAAACAAAAATTCTAATTTTTATTTGTGTTAGAGGTTTATTGCCTGTGCAGACAAGAGTTATGATCTAAGTATATACCACGTAATTACTAATAAGTGAATTCGTTGTCAATTTTTTTGATCTTAGACAGGATCTTGTCAAAAAAAAAGTACGTCTAAAAGTATTGTGCTTCCTCATCTTAAAAAGTAGCAATAAGTTCATTTGAATACCACTACATTCTGGAGTTTCAATAAAGTTTGGATAAGTTCTAATAAGTTCGAAAAAAGTTCAATTATAATTCCAATAAACCTCAAATGAATTAAGATAAGTTCAGTTCGGCTCATACTTCATGAAGAAAATACACCAGTTGCTCGAACTGATTTTTATCCTTCAGTCTAGGCACGGCACATGCACTGAGCGTATATTTTCCGAATATATAATTTTTATAATTTTTTATTATGCCAAACTCGAGATATGAATTTTATAAGTTGCGTCTTAGGAGATGCGAAAAAGCTTATGTAGCAAGTAAAAAAGACTAAAGGAGTAATTATAATTTATAGTATTACAATGCTCCCCTTTCCATTCAAATCCTCTTGATTTCGAAATTCTTATTTGATTTCGTCAAGTAGTAAAATATAAATTTATTACATTTATTTTGAACCAAATGTAGTTAACTATAGTGTTAAGATGCTACCCTTTTCTATTCAAATCCTCTTAATTTCGAAATTCCATATTTTATTTTTAATCTATCATCAATATATAGAATATAGATTTAAACTTCGGTGTATTTTACATTAACACCTAACAAATGATTATCCACAAAATATTAACTCTCTATATTTTTTTCGTTGTTGAAAAAATTACAATTTCTTTTCCTTATTTTTATTTTTTAAATATATCTAGTGAAATCAAATCAAATCAAATAAAAAACAATTCGTATTTTCCTCTTCATTTCGCAACTTGCAAAACCAACCCACCACCCTTCCCCCTCCTCTCTCTCTCCGCCTTCCTCTACTCAAAACCGAAACCAAAATTCTTCCTTTTTTTTTTTTTCTATTTTTATTTTATCTTTAACTTCTTCATTTTTTCCCTCTTTTCCGCCATTGAAGATCTTTCCATTTTTCTCCAGGTTTTCTCCTAAACTAATTTAATTTCTAGGTTATTTCCAGTTTTTCAATTTAATTCAATTAATTTCATTCTTTGTTTAAGTTTACTTCGATCTGTCTTTTCTAGGGTTTGTTTTTTTTTTTTTTTTTCAGTTGATCGATCGTAGTGTTCCTTTGCTTCAGCTTCTTTAATTACGATTTAAAAAAAAAAAATTTTTTTTTTGGATTAATTAAATTAAGCTTGAATGTTTGCTTTGAGCTTGTGCTTGTTAAGGTGTTGAGTTTGCTTGGATCACGTCTTTTGAACTTGATTAATTAATTAAATTTTGGTTTAATTAAAGTGTTTTAGTTCAAGAACGAAATTATATCTGGTATTTTTGATTGAATTTGTTAAGTAGTAATTTTTATGCTGCGAAATTAATCTTCGCTTTTGTTCGGCCTTTTGTTGTTGTTGTTGTTGATTGTTATGCATGTTTTCTGCTATAATTATGACCGATTCCTCGAAACGTAGTATGTCTGTATGTGTATAGGTAGAGAGCTGGAGGTTGAAGGTTGTGGAGTGTTGGTTTGTTCTTGTAATTTATTAAATTTAGGGCATGTTTCGCTTGTTTGGTGTATGTTTGATTTGTGGAAGTTTGAATGGGTTTTGCTGCCTTAATCAGCTGGATATAACGCTCGGAAAGAGTGTTGATAGGATTGGTTAATTAAAAGAGTTTGGAGGTTGTACGAATTTATGCCTTGGTTTTGTACGTTTGTATCATTTTCCTTGTCTATTTTTTAAAGGAGAACTTGTTTGAAGACTTGAAATAAAAGTTCGAACGCTGAGGGTCTTGGGATGGTCTATGTGTATGCAGCCTTACCGTTATATACATAAATTGGCTGTGTAGAGGGATCACATGTTTATGCTGCCGATTGTTTGTTTTGTTATGTTGTTGTTGTTATGTATCTGGATGTGGGTGAAATGGCATTGTGCAATATCTTATAATTTTTTATTTGTCACATGAAGTTTTTCCTCTGTCAGTCTGCGCAGCATGAATCTGCAGCAAACTGTACAGCCCAGATCTTCTGCGAATGGTTTCAATCGCCGTAGAGTTGAAAAGGAGAGCAGTAGGATGGAGATAAAATCACAGCCTGGAAAATTGAATGCAGATTGGTTGTTAAGTGCAGGTGAAGATCTTTGATCCAAATGCTCTGCTAATTCATCATATTTATCCTATTGATTGTACATTTTGATGCAGCGATGACAAGTGGCAGTAGAAGTGAAGTGCCTGAAAGTCCCTCACGTGATCGGCTTGTGTATTTGACAGCCTGTCTTATTGGACATCATGTAGAAGTCCAGGTTAAAGACGGATCTGTATACTCTGGAATTTTCCATGCAACAAGTACTGAGAAAGACTATGGTATATTTCGTAACATGAATTGTTTATAGTGTGTGCTTCCTTCATCAAAAAACACCCTAAACAGATTCTTCCATGTACTTCTTGTCATACCCATTTTACCCTTTGCTTGTGTTTCAATTGCAGGGGTTGTTTTGAGAATGGCTCGCTTGACAAAGGATGCCCCAGGTAGGGCACAAAAGGCTGCTTCTGATCCAGTCATTAAGGCTCCATCAAAACTTTTTATTATACAAGCTAATGACCTTGTTCAAGTTGTCGCTAAGGTATTTTTTGTTGCTTTGATTTTGTTTTGTGATTCTATGTATAAGTAGGAATTAAAGTGCTCTTGTTCTGTTATATAATTCATTAATGAATTTTACAGAGTCACACCCTTCATCCCGTTTTAGTTTCCATATATCCTTTTCCGTAGGTCACTCAGACTTAATCTATTAGTGTTTTTTTTTTATCTTCCCCCTACACTCTTAACTCTTACTAAAAAGAAACTTCTTGAAAATTTGTGCAAAATGTTATTGCTAAAAAAATAATCCATAGGAAGTATATTATTTACTTCTGTTTAGTGTTTACTTGTCAGATATTTTCTGATTCTGTCCCTCTCAAATGTCAATTAACCAGTGTTGCAAATCAAATAAAATTCACTAGTCTGAGATCTTCATGATTTCTTGGCAGGATGTGCCTGTTTCCAGGGATGGATTGTCAAATGAGGGCCTTGCTGAAAGTAAGCAGGATATTATGTTGGACTCTTACATATCTCATTCCCGGCACGTTGATGTTGGAAGAGAGCTTGCACCCTGGATGCCTGATAAAGACGATCCACTGTGTCCGGATTTGGAAAACGTGTTTGATTCTCCTTGGACTGGGTTGTTATAGTAACTATTGCATTCATATTTGTCTTTTTTTGTTTCAATTTTATTGGATTGCTTCTTGAATTATTGTGCTCTTTCTTTTCCTCTGGCATCTACTGTTTACAGCTTGAATTTTTATTGGCTGACATGAGAAATTTTGCCTTCATCTAATAGGAGTTGGGACCAGTTCAAGGTTAATGAGACACTGTTTGGTGTAAAAAGCACATTTAATGAGGAGCTTTACACAACAAAGCTTGAGAAGGGCCCTCGAATGAGGCAGTTAGAAGAGGAAGCCTTGAGAATAGCTAGAGAAATTGAGGGTGAGGACACTCAAGATCTTCATTTAGCAGAGGTGAGGTTTGACTGGATTCACTATTCAAGTCTTTTTGATAATTGGGTTTCAAGTCTTTTGTTTTTTGGGATTGCTATCTTAGCTGGCGGTTGTGTCCTATTTCAGGAACGTGGTGTAAATCCATACGGCAACCTTGATATTGATGAGGAAACAAAGTATTCCTCAGTTTTTCGGGGTATTGATGATAGTGGGTGTGCAGATGAGGATATACTGTTAAATTCACGTGATGCAGAGACTTTTGGCGGAGATTCCTCTGGACCTGCTTTTGGCAGATCTTTTGCTGATGTCACTAGTGGGAAAAGTGGAAAAGGTTTTGAAGGAGGTAGAACATCTTCTCGATCATCAACCAAGGTAAATATTAAGTTGTCTTCCCTTCCAAACCCCCCTCTCAAAAATGTAACTGCAACACCTGACTTACTATGTTGTAGAAATTTGAAGTTCATTCTGATGGCCATCTCGTTGTGTAATATTCATTCAATTACAGAAAAACAGGGATTTGTCTTGCATTTTAAGAATATTAAGTAAATAAGAGCAAACATCATATTTATGTTCTGGAAAACACATTGGTAATTTACTCAAATAAAAGCCTTTGGGAGTGTGTTGATGAGAAAATTTGCTCTTATGTAGTACACCATATTGTTGTAGGTTTCAAGACTTCAAGCTTCCTTAATATTCTATAACTGACTTTATCGTATTTAGAGTTCTAGATGACTGTGTTATTGCTACAACCCAATTATTTGCAATTAGGATACTATGCCAATTTGTCAATATTTGACAAGACTTGATTTTTTTTGAATGCTCCTGCAAGGTTGCATTTGCTATCTTATTTTAGATAGTTATATTCCTTGGCTTGTAGTTATAACTTTCAAGTGGTTTTTAAGTTAAAAGGTTTTTCCTTTTCAATGTGTTAGTACAAGTATCTACTCTGTTTGAAAGAAAAAACATAGTTTAATACTGTAGCTGTCTTTGATCTTCTGAATTTCAAGCAACAATACTTTTACAATTTTGGCCAACACACTGATTCATTTATGAAACACGGGTCATGATTGCTGGTTTATATTTGGAACATCCCAAACAATAAGGGTTGTAGGAGGGTGGGGAGGCATGAAGATCTGTATATAATTGCCTACTTAATCAGTTCATATTCAACCTAGTTTGAAGCCAAAATACTTCTACCCCCGTTTCTTATTAATTGCAACACTTTGAGCGGCACACATCCCTAGATAAAATTTCCTTATGGTAATTAAGAAAAGTTAAGGTCATACGATTAAGTGGTGACTAAGGTATATCTAAAATAAAAACAATCACCATGTACACCACATCACCAGTCAACTGTTCACCACCGAAACCACCACCACCAAATCAATGCCCTGTTTGGTGATTAGAGTTAATGGTTAGATTTTTGTAGTTAAAGAATCATTTTTTTGCTCGGAGGATTTGGATGCTGATTTGAATAGTTGTTTTGTAAAGATGTTTGGTAACAATTAGTCAATTACTTAGAGTTATGTACTTTTATGTTAGGTTTAATGACATTTATGTACATTTCTTTTAAATGAACACTATTTATTAGGTTTAAGTATGTGTGGAAAACAAGAATTTACTTTTTCTCTCTTTAAAACTCTAATGAAAAAGCTCCTTCACCTAGCTTTTTCAAAAGAGAGTTTTGATGAGAGTACCCAAACTCTTTTTAAACCTCTCTCACCAATTATCCACTTTAGAGTTTTGAACGGTCAAAACTCTAAACTCCCTCCAAAACTCTTAACCTCTCCCCAAAACTCTCTAAACCAAAAACCCCCTGTAACACCACCTGTTCACCACAACCACCACCTCCACCCAAAACCACCACAACCAACTGGTGAATCCACCACAACCAACCACCGAAACCAACAAAAACCACCAAATCTAATGATAGAAAACCAGAAACCACCGAAACTAATGATTGAAAGCCACTAGATTGAAAACCACAAACCACAAATCAAAAGCCGCCACATACTCCACAAATGCTCACATCGAACGTCGGCAAAGGTGTTGATGGTGTTGAAGGTTGTCAGTTGGTTGTGGTGGTGTCAATTTAAAATAGGCTGGTTAGATCAAAGGTTGGCTATGGTTTTGGACCTTTTGGTGGTGTCAGTTGGTTGTTTGTGTGGGTTTGTTTTAAAGGGGAGGTGGTGGTAATCATGTCGGAATGCGAAGTGGAAGCCTAGAGGTGGTCTGAGGTGGTGGTTTCAGGCTAGTTGGAGAAGAGAGAGAAATAGAAGGGGCGGTGGAGGACTGGTGGTTTCATTGGGTGGTTAGAGAAGAGAGAGAGGAAGGGGTGGTGGTGGTTTTAAGTTTGTAAATTAATGATATTGGGTTTTTAGTGAGTTAAACTAAAATTAGGATGTTCAAATTGTGGGTGAATTTGGAATTTCAATTGAAAAAATTTACCAAAAAAGGAAAGAAATGGAGTGTTGCAATTAATGTGTAACCGCCTTAAGCGAAAAGTGTTGCAACTAATAAGAAACGGAGGTAGTAACTCAAAAGCTTGCTTAACTTTGAAAGATCTTGCCCCCGTAAAGAATTTTTTGGCCCTTCAAATCTTTCAACTCATAATGTTGATTTTCCCATTATATAGAATAATGGTAGAGAAAAACTTAACTCTCAAAATAACAAATGCTGCCCCGTTCAACTCTTACTTATCCAACACAATCATTTGATGGTCATCACCAGCTCCACTATATTGTGTAGGATATAAACTTGAGTGATCTAGTGATTATTTGGACTGTGAAAAGGAGAACTAGTATGCTATTACTATAGTATGCCTTTTCTTTATACTGTTGTTTTGTGGAGAAGCAAGGAAATGATATGAGTTGAGGTTTAAGGATTTGCGTCAGTGGCTCATTGGTTCTCAAATGTAAGACTTAGGCTCTCGAGAGCCGTAGTATATATTCTTGAGATTCTTGTGTTGACTGAGATGGGATTCTTAGTCTTAAATGCCATTTGTTTCTTCATAAATTTTAATTGAAAATTTGTTAATTCCATTTCTATTTCCAAAAAAATAGTTTTGTCAATTGAGGCTGCGCACCTGTTGGCGCTCATTAGAGTCGCCTCTTGCAAGTTTGCTTGATTTTTGTTTCATTTGTTCTCTTAAGTGGTTGATGTTCAGCATATACGTGAAAATTTTGTAATGATTGTGTTGTGTAGTCTGTTGGTCTAGAAAATTAGGACCTTTCCAACATTCAATGCCTAGTTTTACTGTCGTACCTCTTCATTTTTAAAGGTGGTTATTAGTAGCAGTTGATGTTCTGCCTTGTGGTGATCTTGTTGTAAGAGTTTGTCGGGGTAGAAAGTTAGGACCTTCCCAATGTTGGATGTGTACTCGTCCAGTCATACTTCTTTGTGAGAGGAGAGTATTAGTACAGATCTCTGTCTGAAATTAGATTGTACTCTTAGGATTTCCTGTGCATATGCGTTGGAAATCTGCTAAGGATTAAGGACTTCCATCCTTGTCTAGCATAGTAAGCAAGAAGTTTAATTCTCTTTGATATAAATTTGAATTATAACAATTAGATGTTTCAAGGTATATTTTTTCCTGACTTTTGGTGATTTGGTCGGGTTGTAAAGTTTTGACCACTTGTTTGTAAATGTGGGCTTGATCATTAGACATTGAAGAAGAGAAGGAACCCAGTTTTATTTTTATTTTTGAGTGAAGTATCATGGCAACATCAAACTTTAACATCTGCATGCATTTTATCTATGCTAGTTAAATTTGATTGTCCCTGTTGCAGTTATAAGCTTGTTTTTCATTTTAAAGACGGTTGAAACTCATTTCTTATTTTGGAATTTTGGTTGCTTAAATTTAAGTTTTCGTCCTATCTTATCGTTCTTATGCCAAAGTTTTGTGACTGTATATGTCTGCTAGAACTTTACTCTTACCATATTTAGTGTTGAATATTGGTCTGGTGGTGTATGCAGGATGAAACACACTTGATCCAGTTTAATGCCAGACAGGATTTCTACCGGTCTGATTCTTTGGCGTCTGATCATAGTGCAGGTGTTGATAAATTTGAAGATGACAACAGGTACTTCTTTTCATGTTCGAATATGTTACTGAGCTGAGAGTTTGTTTTCTTATATCTGTGACTTTCAATAGTATTTTACAGCTCTGAAAATCTATCTTTTTTTCCTGAAATCTTTTGTGCATTATGGTTTTTGTCTTAGGGTGCAAGAAAATGATGCTGCTGTACAAGGAGGAAACACTTTTGTTAAGGAGATTGTAAGAGCACATATGATGAGTCTTCTTGACTATCGTCTCATTTTTGTAGTCATAGCATTGAAGTCAGCGTCTTTTTGTAACATTGTTCTGTGTTGTTTATGTTCTTATTTGTTTGGTTTCCATCACGCAGTTAAGTGAGGATGCTCACGCAGCAAAAATTGATGGCGATACAGGTACATATCTGTTTTTAATCGGTGCTTGAGCTTTAGTGCAGAACATTACAAGCCTTTGTTGTGGATTTAATTGTTTATGCAAGCTGGGGCTGAATCTCTTTTCCTCCCCCCGTGATTGGCTTCTGTGTTGGCCTTTTAATTTCTATGATGTATATTGTATACTGCATAGGACAATATGCATCTGGCTCTAGCGAACTGATTACTGCTGTGAGGAATAGTCACAATAGTTTTATTTTCTTAAATGAAGAGATGCTGCTGGATATTTCCTTAGCCGTTTATCACCTTTGATTATTACTTATGTATGTTGAGTCAAATCTAGCATTGAAATCTTTGTGCTTACTACTGTGCGAAGTTTTTATACATGTGTTTGGTATTCTTGGATGCTTTGTTTTTATTTGTCTGGATGGTGTAGCTCTCATTTTTCATTAAAGTTACTTGTGTGTTTGATGATTCTTGCATACATTAGTGAAGATGGTCCTTCAGGAATATTTATTGTACTGTTGACATGCATATATGTAGATTTACTCGCATCGCTGAATACTAGGAGAACTGCAGCTGAAAAGGCTGGTGTATCCCTGAGCACGTCAACAGCTTCAGATGTTAATGCAAAAGTTGAGGTGAAAAATAGTTCTATTGAGCTATCAGAAGATAGGAGCGGTAAAGTTAATGTGGTTACAGAAACCACGAGTTATCGTGGACGACCAGGCAGTTCTGCATCATCTACCTCGGAGACCGGACCTGCTACCACAGCCCCAAGTGTTCCTGCTCTATCACCTAGCTCATCCATGGGTTCATTCTCTTCCGAAAAATCAACATTGAATCCCAATGCAAAGGTTTGTTGAACCTTCATCTGTTTTGGCAACTTTATTACTACCTTCGCTCCAAATTATTTGCAACAAGTATACATTTTCCAAAGGAACATTATGTCAAATCGTTGCAAATAATTTGGAATAGAGGTGGTATGTTTTTTGGGTACTTTGCTCTATACCATTTTTATGCTTCTTTTAATATATGCTTTGAATGTTTCACATGCTATCTACTTTTGGTTTACATTGAACAGATTTTTTGGTGCATTCAAAATGTTGCTGACTTTTTATTTTTATATTTTGGTTTATTTTGCAGGAATTTAAATTCAATCCAAATGCAAAAAGTTTTGTTCCTTCACAAAGCCCTTTAAGGCCACCTTCTCCTGTAAATGATGCTTCTTCTTTTTATTATCCAACCACAATGCCTGCAGTGCCTCATATGCATGGCATGCCAGTTGGTATTGGGGTAAGTCGTTAATTACATTCTGAAGTTGGCTATATTGTATGTAACGTTCCTCATTCTTTTCTATTCTATTCTGGATTGTTTATTTTCCCCTATATAATGATAAAGGTAATGCTATATGTAGCCCTTAGGGCTACAAATAAGCATCAAATGTTTAGCTCAAAATGGAAATTGTTTGAGAATTTATGACAAAATCATGCGTCAATCGATATAATAAATGTTACATGTCACTAAATATTGCCATTTTATCTCCTTACACATAGTCCTTAGGGTTATGTATAGCATTTTCCTTTAACTGTCTAATTTTATTTATTTAATTGTCTCTCTTCCAATTATTTATACCTCCGATATCCTCCCAGTGGCTTTCCTTTGTATCCTTGGATTAATTTTCCATCAAACAAATTTAGGTTGGTTACTGTTGACACCACCCATAACTGAGGCCTTGTTCTTGTCAACTTATTTTTGATTATCTGAACTTATTTTTGCTGATCTGAACTTATTTTTGCTGAAATCATTAACATAATTTATTAAGGATTGAAACTTATTTTTGCTGAACTGAACTTATTTTTGCTGATCCGAACTTATTTTTGCTTAATACAAGTAAAAATAAGTCGAGGAGAACAGCCTGAGTTGTACTTTTGAGTGAAGATTTGACATACGTTGTAAAAATTACAGCAAACAAGTTTCCGGTCGTTTTTGGCACTTTTATTGCCTTTTACCAGTTTTCTTTTATGGAGGCAGGTTGTCTTCCGCTCCTAGGGTCTGTTATTTTGACGGAAACAAAAATGCAAAATTATTTTTCCACAGTTTGGTTCCATACTTCCATGTATTAAAATTTGTAGAAAAATGGAAAATGGAAGGGGAGGAAGAGGGTAGATGGGAAGCTAAAAAGCAAAACAATGTGAAAGGAAATCTTGTTCCCATACTTAGAAAGGGAAAATAACAACAGAAGGGGCTGCTTCTTATTTGTTTTATTATTTTTTTCACTGGTCTTGTGAATGAGGAGGTTTTACTCCTATTTCTAAATTTTGGGCCAAAAATGGAGTCTGTCTATTGGTGCTTGTGGCTGTAGAAAAATGAAGGGTTTTACAATCTCTACAGTATGGATCTCTGTTGGTTTTTAAAGCCTTGATGTTGTGTTTTGTAGTTAACTTGTGCATTGTGGGTTTGGCAGATGAGTAAATATTTACTACTACCTGGAAAATTGGCTAAATTTGATTTCGTATTTAAAGAATCGAATCAGTATACTGCTGTGTCAAGTATCTTTCACTATGTTGATTTGAGTTTGCAAAATTTTAATTGCTGGTTACCGTAAGCTAGGAGCATGATCTCCTAAAAAAAAAAAAAAAAAGCCAGGAACATGTTGATACTTTCATCTGTGCATTACAAATATCTTTTTTTTTTTTTTTTATATTTTCTTCTTGGAAAATTGGCTAAATTTGATTACATAGTCAAGTATCTTTCACTATGTAGATTTGAGCTTGTAAAATTGCGAATGCTGGTTACTATAGAACATGTTGATGCCTTCACCTGTGCATTATGAATATCAATTTTTGAAAAGGAATTAGATTGAATGCGTCTCAGCGTCTATCTTGATCAGAACATTGATCTGTGTTGGCATTTTTTATAGGTTGGACCTTCCTTTCCTGGGCCTCAGCCAATGCTTTTTAATCCACAAGCTGCTGCAATGCAATCTCAAGGCTATTTTCCTGGAAATGCCCCGCAGGTGAGCTTTCTATCTGTTATATAGGAGCTTTGCAAAAATTCTGCTTTAGAGTATTTTATGAAATGCTGATTCCCCTTAATTATCTGCAGTATGGACAACAGATGATTTTAGGTCATCCCAGGCAAGTAATGTACATGCCTGGCTACCCTGCGGTAAGCATGTTTCTGTCTTTCTATTGGGCTTTAGGCCTTGTTTGAAACGTTTTATTATAAAACAAAGAAAAGTTTCCCTTATTTATAGTCAACTACATTCACTTATCGCGGGTGATACGGGTGGGATTCTGATTTTCTGATCTTTTTGTTCTTCTTTGCTAATGTCTGTGTTTTCCCCAGGAAATGCAGTACAAGGGACGAGAGTATTAGACACAAAATTTCAGACCAATCACATCATAAGTGGTATGCTAATGCTGGATTGCTTATCACAAATCAAATAACAACGGATCCAAGGAGAAATTTTCCGTAAATGCTTCTCATGTACCAATTCTTCTGTGGAGACGAAGGTTATGGGCGGAAAAGTATGGTGCCTCTGTTAGTTTCACTGATCCTGCCTTGTGTTTGTGTTCCATTAAACATTTGCCCCCCTTATCGACAGCTTGTTTTCAGAACCCCGTAATCACAGTTTTTTAGGAACAATAGTATAGTCGAAGTGTTGATTTCCCCCATATTGTTCATCTTTAACTTGCTTATTTAATGCTAATCTAGAAATAGTTAGAAATTTGATGTGTGGATTGCTATTTTTTCTACTCAAAGCTGTTTGCTAGAGTGGTTGTTTACTTGTTTCATAGGATGTGTCAGATGTCACTGAAGTTTGTCTTTTGAACGTGACAGTGTTATATTAATAATCATCATCTATAGGCTTTGGTGAAATAACTAGTGGGAATTTATCGCGTGTTCTAGGTTTCTTCTTACAAAGTACTAATGCATATATAAACAACTTATTCTAGTGAAGTTTTACTGAGCTTGTATGTAGTTTAACTGTTTGAGTACAACTCTATAGAAAACCAAGCATAAACTACTCTGTATGATGCAGGACTTCATCTCTCTGTGCTGTGTGACTCATGTTACCTTTGTTTCCTTGCATTACACACTAATGTCAGTTCTACCCACAAATGCTAATATAGTGTTGCTGTGACGATTAATTAGTCCTCATGAAATACATTCTGGTCAGCCCCAAGCTCCCATCTGTATCTGAATGCAGGATTAACAGAAAAACTAGAAATAAGAACCTCCTAGCAAAACCTTTAATCGATGTGAAAATGCTGTTTTTTCAGTAGCTACATAGAGGTGAAAAACTTATTTGGATTGGAAAGGATGGAAATTGAATCTCTTTTGTTCCGCTATGTGGAACGCTCTCTCTTTTCAAAACAAAGTTGGTGCAGAACTGGGACTCTGGGAGTCTTTGAATAGAACAAGAACTTTAAAACCCTATGTTAATTAGATAAAAGAGCATTAAAATGTTTATAACACAAAGGAGAAGTTGGGGAAGGGACAAACACCCACAAGTCCACATCATAGACGCATGAGAGAAATTAGAGAATCCTTTCCTCTTTCTTGAAACTTCTTGAATACGAAATGAACACAAAATAATGTTGTTATTAACAATATACATTACTAACATCATTACTAACATCATTTCTTGATTATTACTATATACGAGTACAAAGCTTCCTCTCAATTTTGCATTTTCTAACAAAAGATCAAGGATGAATTATAGCATGTAGAATTTCTTCTTCCTGACATTCAGAAACAGAGAAAGGGATTACATCCCTGCTCTGTTCAGACTCATGTTCATCTTCCTTGAAACAAACTAGGCTCTCTTTGTATGGAATAACCTGTAGAATCTGAACAGCTCCTGGAGCTCGAACATCTGTCATGTCTTGTGTTGTTGGATCATAAGAAACTAACCTTTTTCTTTCATTTTCTTCTCGTAAAAGAAGCTCTCCATTTTTCCAAAACCCCAAAGGTGCTGTAACTCCCAATAGCGGTCCAATAGTCAGTTGCTTCATCCAAGACTCTCGAACACCGTACTCCCCCAAAACCCACACATCAAAGCATTTACTATTCTCTCCAACAGGGTAATCATGGATGAAAGCTAAGCTATCTTTTAGGGATGCCAAACATCCATGTACTCTCTTTGAAGGGATACCATTATAATCAGGAAGTTGGGTCTTCATGAAAACCTCGCTTTTCATGTCAAATGAGAAAATCACCTTTTCAACGCGGTTATCAATCTCAAACCAGCTGAAAATTCCATTCACTGAGGGATAGAAAGTCGAGTAGGGTAGATTGCCCGTTGGCTGAAACTCCTCCCCAACATCGATTTCTTTCCAAGTGCCGGTGCTAAGTGTGTAAAGCTCGGCATGAGCTATGGTTGATGATGAGGGGAAACACATATGCTTGTACGCTAGAACCTTATAGTCATTGCTTTCGTTATCGAATCCAAACCCAACGCATATGTCAAAAGGGTATGCATTAGGAGGCTCCTCAATATTAGACTTTGGAAGGGTTTTTAGCTGCCGGGTTGCAGGGTTCCATAAGGATATCACACCGTCTTTAGTATCAAAGAGACAAAAGATACCATTACAAGGACCCAAAATTTGTGCAAAACTATGGTTTCCATCATTTGACTCTACAGAAGGTAGTAGAAAATGTCTAGCTTTGTTTTCGAGTGTTTCAGAAGGGAACAGTGAGATTACCTGCCTCTTTACAGGGTGAAAGTGGCTAATTAGGAGGAATTCATGATTGTTAGAGCTGATGAAGTGTCTAATCATGAAACGTGGATCACTGATACGAGCGTACCATGATTTTGCTACGGTTTTGAATCTTTGTAGGGACTTAACAGGCAGCCTTAACAGGATCTCCAAAATCGCGTCTTCTGGTAGTGTAACTAAGATTGACATCTTCAAAATCTGCTACCTGTAGTTTGACTTGATTTTTTAGGTTGAAACTCCTGTAAAATTATCAATGAGGATGAAATTGTAATTAGGGACAAATGAAATGAGGAATCTTAGTGTTTATAGGCATCAAGCAACACTTCGTTTAACAAAGGAATATTGTAATAGAGAGAAATCACTTTCAAATACTTGTTCAACCAACTACCTCATATTTATAAATTTGACACAACACCAGCAACTACTTTGTCCACAACTAAAATATACTAAATTATTTATCAAAATAAAACAAAAATTCTAATTTTTATTTTGTGTTAGAGGTTTATTGCCTGTGCAGACAAGAGTTATGATCTAAGTATATACCACGTAATTACTAATAAGTGAATTCGTTGTCAATTTTTTTGATCTTAGACAGGATCTTGTCAAAAAAAAAGTACGTCTAAAAGTATTTGTGCTCTCCTCATCTTAAAAAGTAGCAATAAGTTCATTTGAATACCATACATTCTGATGAGTTTCAATAAGTTTGGATAAGTTCTAATAAGTTCGAAAAAGTTCAATTATAATTTCCAATAAACTCCAAATGAATTAAGATAAGTTCAGTTCGGCTCATACTTCATGAAGAAAATACACCAGTTGCTCGACTTGATTTTTATCCTATCCAGTCTAGGCACGGCACATGCACTGATGTCAGTGCACTTCACAATTCAGATACGACGTATATATATTTCATATTTCATTTCCTAATGATATATCGTTGATCTCCTTGGCCACAGAAACGTCAAAGAAAGACAAGTTGATAGTTGACTCAAAAACCAAAACAGAGTCAAGTCATCAACTTGTGTGTCACGGTGGAAATTAATCATACAATTAGCTAGCTAAAGAAAACAATGCTAATAATTCTTAGACATGCCATTTTTTTTAGCTTACCTGATCATTTGTACTGTAATTATCATCCACTGTCCTTGACTTTCCATAGCCAAAAACATTGAAACAGATAAGCTAGCATTGCTCGAATTTAAAGCGAAAATAAGTGATGATCCCTTAGGAGTAATGGGCTCATGGAATGACACCGTCAATGTTGATGTTTGTAAGTGGCATGGAGTTGCATGTGCTAGCCGTAATAAGCATCAGAGAGTGGTGTCACTTGACTTGCAGTCATCCAATCTTACAGGTACGAGGTCTCCTGTTTTCTCCCTATAGCGCTTTCTTGGTATTTCAAGTATCTCATGTCGAGTGTGCATATACAAGTTACACAAATTGCCATAATGTCTACTGCCATTGGTGGGGGACTTGCATTGAGGCAACGAGTGTCACCAAATAATACTCGAAGTTGATTACATACTCAAATGTTTGTCTTTATATACATGACAAAAATTAATGTTGATTGTTGACACCCTAAACAAAACTTGTAGGACTCTTAATCGCTTTATATAGATTAGCTAATTATGGTTGGCACTTTAACAATATCCCGTCATCTTAGGGGATTTTGCTATTTTCCGTCAATCTCTTAGAAGAGTCGAGCATCTAGGCCAGTCATTGGGCCCCAATTTGGACAAACTTCAGGATCGTCTCAAGGATCGAGCATCTTGGAGCTTATGCTAATAATCCAATATAAACTTATTAAGTTACTAGACAGAAGTCTTGTAAAAGATAATAGGAGATATAGTACAGAACTAGCCATGCATTTTACAACTATATCTAACAGCATGCATGCTGTATCAGGTGAATTAACCAACAACAGTTTTAGTGACTGTGTAGCTTTAGAAAGCCTACATATTGGGGGTAACTTCTTCCAAGGCATGATTCCTGATGCATTGAAGTCGTTAACAGGACTTCGTCAATTAAATATCTCTCATAATAATATATCTAGTGAGGTTCCTTTGTTCTTAGCAAGCCTCAATCTTCAACTACTTGATCTATCATACAATAGCTTACAGGGCAGTTTACCAACTGGTGGAGTCTTCAACAATGCTAGCGGTATTTCGATAGCTCAAAATAACAAGCTATGTGGTGGTATATCTGAGTTGAATTTGCCTAAGTGTAATATTGACAAGAGCCTGAAAAGAAGACTACTTAGTCACGGGTCACCATAGAATTCGAAGACATAGAATTGCAATTATTTTAGGCCATCAGAGGGATCGACCCGAGTCTCGCAGTTTTTTTTTTTTTTTCCGTTTTTTGCCCGTGTGCTTTGGACCACCACAGGACTCCACACGATTGGTTTCAGACTTTCAGCTCCTAAAGACCTGGTATCATCCCTCTTATGGCTTCTTCCAAAGAAGTGCAAAACAGCCTCTTCCAGACTGTCTCTAATCTAGTTGTCATCCCTCTTAAAGCCCTTCACCCCGAATCGCTTGGTCTAGGGTCATATTTTGACCATATGGGCATCTCGAAAAGCTTTTGGCAATATTTTTCCCAAGACCTTAGAACCCCAAAAAACAGTGGATGATAGCCTTTAGTTAAGGCCTATGGAGGGGCCGATCTAAGCCCCGTCGTTTTTTCGCCCTATCTTTTGCCCATGTGCTATGGACCGTCACAGGACTTCCCACGAACGGTTTCGGCCTCTAAGGCATGTAAATGATGTAATCATCCTTTCTATGGCTTCTTCCAGAGAAAGGAAAAATAACTTTTTCCGAGAACTGTCTACAACCTTGTTATCATCCCTCTTAAGGCATTTTCACCCCGAATTGCTTGGTTTGGGGTCATATTTTGACCATACGGGCACCCCGGAAAGTTATTAGCAATTTTTTTTCCTTGATCCTAGAACCCCAAAAAAACAGTGGATAATAGCATTTGTTTTAAGCCTCCAAAGGGACTGACTCGGGCCCCGTCGTTTTTTCACCCCATTTTTTGCCCGCGTTCTGTGGACAACCATAGGACTCCCCACAATCGGTTTTGGAACCTAAAGATCTGGTATCATCCCTCTTATGGCCTCTTCCGGAAAAGGAAAAAACAGTCTCTTTGTAGAACCGTTTAAAACCTTGTTATCATCCCTCTTAAGATCTTTTCAACTCAAATCATTTGGTCTGAGGGTCATATTTTGATCATATGGGCACTCCCAAAAAATATTGGCAATTTTTTTTTTTGGACACCTGAACCTTAAAAAACAGTGGATAATAGCTTTTGGTTGGATTAGAGAGGTCGTCTCGGGCCCCGTTTTTTCGCCCTGTTTTTTTACGCGTGATGTGGACTACCAAGACTCCCCACGATCGATTTCGGTCCCTATAGACATGTAATCATCCCTCTTATGGGTTCTTTCCGAGAAAGGAAAAACATCCTCTTTTGGGAACCGTCTAAAACCTTGTTATCATCCCTTTTAAGCCCTTTTCCCTCGAATCGCTTGGTCCGAGGTCATATTTTTACCATAAGGACACGCAGGAAAGTTATTGGCAATTTTTTTTCTAGGACTCCGGAACCTCAATAAACAGTAGATAATAGCCTTTAGTTAAGGCCTCTGGAGGAGCGAATCCGGGCCCCGTTGTTTTTTTGCTCTGTTTTTTGCTCGCGTGCCATAGACCACCATGGGATTTCTCACGATCAGTTTTGGCCTCTAAAGCCTGGTATCATCCATCTTATGGTCTCTTCTAGAGAAGTGAAAAACGACCACTTCCAGAAATCGTCTAAAACATTGTTATCATCCCTCTTAAGGCCTTTTCAACCCCGAATCGTTTGGTCCGGGGTCATACTTTTACCATACATGCACCCCGATAGATTTTGGGCATTTTCTTTTTTGAGACCCCAGAGCCTCAAAAAACAATGAGTAATAGCCGCCTTTGTTTGAGGCCTCTTGAGGGGCTGTCTAGGAAACCGTGTTATTTTCGCCTTTTTAAAAAAAATTATTTTACCACGTTTTACGAATCACCACATGACTCTCCACAGTCAGTTTCACCTTCTAAAAACTTGTTACCATCCCTCTTATAGCCTTTTCGGAGAAGGGAAAAATAGCTTTTTTCGGACCTTATAAAAACTTAGTATCATACTCTTATGGACTTTCTACCCCAAATCACCTGGTTTGGGTTTATATTTTGACCATAAGGACACCCTTGAATATTTTTGGAAACTTTTTTTCGGGACCCCGAAACCTCAAAAAATAGTGAATAATAATCTTTGTTTTTGGCATTTGGAAAGGCTGTCCCGGAAGCGACAGGACTGAATCTCAGTGTATCGTGGCAGCAAGACCACTCTGCTACTTATAGTTCCCGTGCATGGCTCAATAGTTTGTTTAATAGGCAGCCTTAATCGGACTCCTCAATCGCACCTTCTGATAGTCTAATAAAGGTTGACATCTTGAGTAATTGCTAGCTGTAGTTTAATCTGTGTTTTAGATGCAAACTGCAGCAAAAAGTCAATGAAGACAAAATAAAGAAGGAAGAATTGCCTTACTGTTAGTTCTAAAGCACCAAGTCTTAGTCAACAGATATAATATGCATAATGTATAATTGTATACAATAGGAAACATCATTTTTAACTGCTTTTTCAACTACTTTACAGTTCACACACAACCATTTCTTCCCCTTAACTTATTGATTTTGTTTGAAAAGAACAAGAACTTAAAAACCAAATGAGCTTTGTTGATCATTACAATGTTAATACATATGCTTACCATATTCAGATAAAGTTATCATACCTCTCTGCACTCTTGCTGTTGAATTTTCGAGCAATACATCAAGCTAGGATCAGTTGTCATATGAAGATATTGTTTGTACGAGGCCTTCTTCGTCACATTCAGTAACACATAAAGGGATCACATTCCTGTTGCGATCATGATCAGTCTCTTGTTCATCATCTTCCTTGAACCGGACCAGGCTCTCCTTATATGGAAGAACTTTTGAAAAGCAAAAGACACCGCGAATTTGAACATTGTTCGTTTGTTGTGTGAATGGATCATAAGAAACCAGGTTACCTCTATTATTCTGAATCAGAAGCTCTCCATTTTTCCAAAACCCCAAAGCAGAACTTATGCCTAATAATGGTCCTATAGTTAGTTGCTTCATCCAAGAGTTTCGAACACCATATTCTCCCAATACCCACACATCATGCATTACACCGATCCCTCCAATATGGCGAGTATGGATGTAAGCCAGGCTTTCTTTTAAAAATGCCAAACTTTCATGTCCTCTTTTAGAAGGGATATCAGGAAGTCGGGTTTTCACGAAAGCCTCAGTCTTCATATTAAACGAGAAGACCACCATCTCAGCAATGTAATTATCAGTCTCAAACCAGCTGAAAATTCCTTTTACTGAGGGGGTTGAAGGCGAGTGAGGCCGAATGCCTGTTGCCTGAAATTCCTCACCAATTTCAATTTCCTTCCACTTGTTGGTGCTAAGTGTGTATAGTTCTGCATGAGGCATGTTTGGAGTACTTAAAGATGAGAGGAAATACATGTGCTTGTATACTAGAACCTTGTAGTCATTTCTTTCATTATCGAACCCAAGTCCAACAATTTTATCAAAAGGGATTGCATTAGGAGGTGGCTCGATATGAGTCGTTGGAAGAGTTTTTAGCTGCTGGTTTGCAGGATTCCACAGGGATATTGAACATTCTGTAGGATCAAAGAGACAAAAGATACCATTACAAGGACCTGAAATTCGTGTAGAACAAAGGGTATCTTCAATTGAGTTGGCATAATACAGTTGAATATGTCTGGTTTTGAATTGAAGTGGTTCAGAAGAGAACGATGAAAGCACTTGCGATTTTTCAGGTTGATATTGATCGATAAGTAGGCAGTCGAAAAATTCATGATTATTTGAGCTAATAAAGTGGTTAAGCATGAAACAAGGATCACTAATATGAGCATACCATGCTTTTGCTACGCATTTGAATCGCTGCAGGGACTTGACTGGCAACCTTAACAGGATCTCTATTGTTGCGTCTTCTGGCAGTATTTGAACAACGGTTGACATCTTCTGTAACTACTATCTTTAGGAGCAAACTCGCGCTAAGTTGTCAACGGCAATGATGCGGATGCGTATAGGTATAGGATTGTAATTGAGAGACATCAGTGCAGGATGTATGAGCTCTAATGATATAACATTATAACTAGAGACATCAGTGCAAGATGTTCCATAAGACTACATTATTTGGTGTTTACATGAATAATTCTTAGCAGAATTGTGACTTTTTCGCGGTGAATTTAAGTTATGCAGACTCTATCAGCTGATAAATCGCAACATTCTGGTTTAAATAAACTGGTCAAATGATAATAGCATCTGAATATTCTCATGAATAATCATGTATACCACTCCAAAAGGAAACAAAAATTAATGAGATTATAGACAGTAATGCAACAGAAGAAGCCAGATAGTTGGATTAAACAAATCTAAAATCTCTTCAATTGCTTCTAAAACAAATGTTCTATTGAAAATGATGTGTTTTTCCTAGCCCTCTCTAAGCCTTAGGAGGACAAAACTACTTATACATGAGAAATATTCTCATGCAAATAAAAGTAAAACAAAAAAGTTTAGCCCATATTTTATTTGAGATTTCTTTTAATCAGTTTCTATACTGACTATAAAATCCGAAGGTGAAACTTCATTAATTACTTGCTTGGTTTTGTAGTTTCATTGCTTGAGGTAGTAGTAGTGCCAGTTGAGTTGCTGGTGTTGCTAGGTGGGGTAGAAGCAGCATCGGCATAGGTGGTGGGACCGTCAGTGTCCTTGGAAGCGGTATTGGTATCAGTGCTGGTTGCATTACTAGGGGTGTCATCTGTATTGCTGTACCCCAAAGTGCTTTTCACTGCATCAGCTGCTCCTGATGCCAAGTTCTTCACTTGCTCACCGGTCTGTATATAAGAAGTTAAAAGTCGTAGCATTAAGCATTTACAGTACTAAACATCTAACACAAACTCCGAAGCTTGTATGAAATGCCATTGTATGATAATGTGTTTTCCTAGTTGGTAATAATGATGTATATTGGAGTAATATAAGGATGTTATTAATTTTCCATGAAAACACCAGTCGTCAACCCTTAAGGCCGCATACCGGCATACACGAAAAGCCATAAGATATGTGTGTAATGTAACATTGAAAAATATGTATTCATTAAGAAATTATTGATAATCACACTGGAAATTATAACTCCCTTCAATATTGTCATATAATTTTGGTAGTTGTCAGGTAAAAGACTTGCCTGTTGAATAATCTGAGAAGCTTGTTGAGCAGTTCCAGAGGCAGCATTACTAACTTGGGCCATAACTCCTTCACTCTTCTCCTGCAAAATTCAAATAAATTTCGTAAAACAAAGTTCAGATTTCAGAAATATAATATGAAAATGATTAAAGATTAACACTAATAATTAAAGTATTACATTAGAGAATTAAATAAATCTTCATGTAACTGATAATAGTTTTATACCTGAGATTGGGCAGCGACTTCGCTTGCCTTCTTGCTAATGTCCTGAGATTGTTGTTGGCTTGCCATTTTCTTCACAAATTACGAGCTTAGAAAAGATTTTAATTTAATCAACAGTTGAAGATGTAATAATGCTTTGTTGTTTGTTTATGTATAAGAAAAAGGTTTTGAGTTGTATTTATACTGATATTGGGGATCCTCATGAAGAACAGCAAATAATTTTATCACCAACCAAAAACTATAAAAATAGCAATGCAACTATTTTTAGTTACTTTGTTGCATAGTTTTCTCTGATTATTTGATGGCACTAATTAGTCTTTGTTCCACAAAAGAGGGATTGTTGATCATCTTTTGATTGTTGATCATCAAGTACTCTTATTCTGCAACCTTTTGCTTCTTAGCCATACATAATTAATTACACGAACGTATTTTTTCCGATATTGCTATCAGTAAATTAAAATTGATTAAAAGTGAACAAATCAAGTCAAATAAAATCAAATATTAACTAAATTGATTGACTCATGAAGCATAAAAAACGAGCATTAGATATCTGTTAGTGTGATTGAGATACAATGAAATCGGTTGGTCATCCTCAAACTCTGCTTTCATTTCATTAAAAAGCGGCATCTACACACAGAAGTTAACTCACCAAACCTTTGTACAAGATATTCTTCATGCAGGGTTTTCCATAGATGGTTCAACAGGATTACAGGATCGATTCTGATCAGCTACATCAAGATCATGTAGAGATGTGGAACTCGATAATTCAACCATTGGTGGACTAGAAGAATGTATTAGGCTTTGAGTTTCGGTTTCAATCATCTGGCTCTCCCACCTTTTAGATGCTCGATACATCCACTCGTGCCCATATGAGCTATTAGGCTCCAAAATAAGTTCTTCCACCTCTGTGTTACCTTCAAGCATGCTTAGCACCTGGGACATTGTAGGTCTGAGTGCTGGAGAGGGATTAATGCATAATAGTGCAACCTGAATTATTGTCAATGCTTCTTCATCATCATATTCCAAACCTAATTTTGAGTCTATTAGCTCCATCAAGTTTCCTTGACGCTGAAGAACAAAAGCCTGAGGATACCGGAATGAAAGTATGTCACATATTCACTCTTAACTACATATACTTCTGCATTATTTCTGTGTAGAAAAATGAATTACCAAATCAAGGAGACAGTAAAGATCACCATTTGGTTGAAATTTCATGTTGCTTTTTCCGGCTACTATTTCTAATGCGACAACTCCAAAGCTATAAACATCCGCCTTCTCTGTCAAATAACCTCGCATTGCATACTCTGGAGCCATATATCCTCTATAAGACCAAAAAAAACTTGGTGAATATAGAAGAAAACAATGAAGATCAAATATAATAATATACAGTTTTAATAAACCAACATACATTGTTCCAGCAACTCTAGTGCTAATATGAGTATTCTCTTCTTCATTGAGCTTTGCTAACCCAAAGTCAGCGATTTTTGGGTTAAGGTCGCCATCAAGCAATATATTTGTAGCTTTAATGTCTCTGTGGACAATTTTTATGGTTGATTCATCATGCAAAAAAGTCAAACCTCTAGCTATGCCTACACAAATCCTTTTCCTCGTCCGCCAATCTAATCTCAACTCAGCACTCTTTGAACCATCATCTACAGAATAATAATTCAGTTACAATAACATCACACAACAAATCAATATAAATAGCTGAAACTAAAGCAGATAAAGGTGGCACATAGTTAATAAAGTTTTAGGTAATGAGTTTCTATGAAGAATTGAATAAGAAGTACTAGAAGCACTTACTAAATAGTAGATGTCCAAGGTCCTTTTTTTCCATGTATTCATAAACCAATAAGAGCTGGCTCGTGTCAACGCTACACCCATACAATCTTACAAGATTTGGATGGGACAAAGTAGAGATTATACCAATCTCATTCACAAATTCTCGGTTTCCTTGGGAAGATCTAGAAGAAAGTTGTTTCACAGCAATAAGATTACCATCCGATAGTCTTCCCTACAAATACAAACACAATGATATTTCATGTTTGATGTTTTCCTTGTAAAGAAAAGCAGGATAAGTTATTGGTGCAGAAAGAGAAATATGAGACATACTCTGTACACAGGACCAAAGCCACCTTCTCCAACCTTGTTAGTAGCACTGAAGTTGTTACAAGCAGTCTTAATTTGTTTGTACGTGTATAAACCGATTTGTGGATTATGTCCAAGGAGATCTGAGCAAGAATTAAGCAAGAGCCTTTTCATGAGATTGTCAAACTTTGACAGCTGCCTAAAAAATGAAGACAGTTAATATAATCTAGCTTTCTTCGGACAATACACTTACTTTGTTCTCTTGATGCTATCTCTGCCAAACGGTGCTTCCACCAAACTACACCAAGAACAAGGCAGATGATGCCCAATGTAACCCCAGTTAAGATCCACAGAACCAACTTCCAGTTAAAAGGAGGGTTGAACTCTGCAAGGATAAAGAGTTTAAGGAATCTTATCAGTTGATCAAACCTTTCATCAGGTCATGTACCTCATGGTTTGATAGATAGTTGTAAATGGCACCTAGTAGGCTAATAGTACGACTTCAGTCGATTAATACACCAGATCATCAAGATAATAGAAGAAGATTTGTGACTCATTAAGTATTATGTTCTATGAGTCTATGATCCTTTCCCAAGTTGTCTGATATACTGAATCATACAAAGATCATGACATCACAAAAACCTATAATAACTAGTTCTGTGCTTGGTTGGAAGAAACCCCTTGAAGCTAATAGAGTAATACTTCCAGTCCCATTTCCTCTGTTTGGTTTGCCAAGGAGTGGAAAAAAAAAGTTATTAGTTTAACAGTTATCCCAATTGTGAAAAAGACCGACTGTTCGTAACAAAAGAGTACAGCATTATCCTCCATACCCTATGGAGGTTCCTCCTCTAATCCTATTCATCTCCTTTCTTCCAATTCCCTTTGCTAAATTCGTTTTCTCCATAGCATTTCAAGTAATAAATGAAATATAGAAATCTGAAGTTTATAACTTGATGTCCATTGAAATATACATTCAGTTGAGTAAAATCTCAGGTCAGTGTTTTAATTTTTAATCACACACAGAATTGTTTAAGACATAGAACAACAAAACCAATGATTTACGGAGTAAAATTTTGTTCAAGATAAGGCTAATGTGAAGGGCTACTCTCACATTCTCACCTGACTCTACTGAAATGGCCGAGATAAGAGGACCATAATTTCCTCTTACGGGGAGTTGCCAGCTCCCTTTTCCTGCATAGTAGAAGCGAATTTCTATGTAGTTGGTTACAGCTATGTGTGAAAAAGATTTCTTCAAAGCCTTGTCAGCTCCATTCGCCTCCATCTCAATATTGAAGTCCTTGGCAACCAACTTCTCCTGCAGCATATTCATGAGTCATGACTATGAAATGTTAACTGATGAGAATACTAGTCTTATACTCCCCCCCGTCTCAAACCTCCATCATCCCATTAGATTTTCGAATGCATATGCTAATAAGCAGTAGCTAGTAGAGGATATAGTTCAAGTGATAAAAAGAGTAAACGTTAGTTGGAAAAGTTGCATCCACGTTACATCCAAGGGAAAGTTTCTTACCGCATAAGGTAACAAGAAGATATAACAAATATGATGATTGAACAACACTAATTAAAATATAGCAAGTTGCAGTATTTTTCATTCACTTAATACCTGGATGTAAATGTCGAAGAATCTTCTTCCAAGACTCTTGTAAGATTTTACATCATCAAACACTATCTCAGAGAAGTAAAGAGTTACAGTGTAGTTCCCTTTTGCGAGGCAACGGCCATAGTAAGTGAGAGATGTAGCTGCAAGTCTGGCTTCTTCATACAGTGTTGTGTCATTCATTCTTAGTAAAGAAGTGTTTTGTGCTACAAAGTTATTTACAGGAAGCCTGGGATTCCAGAACAACCCACTACTACTGTACCCCCACTCTGCATTTCTCGGAACAAATTTAGCACCACCTTCATTTTCACTATCTTGCTCAAAGGTAAATTTTCCAATTCTGGTTTTTAGTCCTCCACAATTGATATGCAATGAGTATTGAGCTTCACAATGATAATGGTTTGTTAGAAGAGCACAGAAGACAATAGGATTCATGTTGAATAGAATAACAAATATACCTTTTGAACATTTAAAGTTTTTTAAGCATGCACTTGAATCTCTGTTGTGAATTCATCATGCAAAATCATAGGTCAAGCATCAGCTAGATTACAAGATTATATATATTCTCGGAGTAAAGGAAAGTAATGCCATTATTCCTCTTACATGTTCGTTTCAAATTCCCTTGCATTGCACCTGTATAAGTTTCTAGAGGGCAAAAAAAAAAAAGAATGAACTTTGCTAATAGAGTATCATATGCAAGAAAATGTAGTTATTAATGTACTTCACTTACAGAGTTCCTTTCACACACTGAGATGGTATAGAATTATCATCAAATTTGTTGTACGAAAGGTCTATATAGCTGAAAGAAAAGATAAAAACAAGAAAAAAAAAATCCAAACTCTTGCAATTTATTAAGAAATATTTTTAAGGCACTGAACAAAATTTAAGCATAATCGTAATCTTTGAGGATAAAACAAACCTACTGTCATCCATGTTGATGATCCATTCAGGAATAGGTCCGGTCAACATATTGCTTGTTAGATACCTAATAGGAGACAATAGAGTTGTCATCAGTTGAGTACTAATCAGTGTAGTCAAGGATTTTATAGGCTCCTCCTGTGATTCTGCGACAGATTATACAATGAATTCTACTGAATTAGCTAGTTCACGTAAAGCTCAGTCGAGGTATTTGAATGGCTCGTATTTGAATGGCTCTTCTTATGAAAGTTCAGTTATAGAAATGAACTTTACTGAATTAGGTGGTTCAAGCAAAGCCGAAAATGTTGCAAAACAAGCTAACTGAGTAAGTTCATCTCCGAAATAAGTATTCCTGAAGATATTCCTGAAAATTAGCTCACTAGACCAAATGAGGAAAGACAATCCCACAAGGCCTTGATCAAAGAGAATACACTTCCTCTTCATAGCAATGTAAAAGTGGGTTGATGTGGTATAGATATTGTTGCTGGTGGCACTATACTACCACCACCTACATTTATACGATTTTACCGGGAATAAAAATGATATCCTTGGGCTTTATCTCTAGATATTAGTACTGGAAAAAAAATTCAATAATAGAGGGTTTGTTTTAGATGCTTACACTTTACGCATTACGTACAAATATTGGAAGCTATCTGGAATAATGCCTGTGAAATTGTTGAAGCTAAGATCACTGCAAAATGGAAAGAAAAATTATAAAATCTACACTTGGAATATAATATAGAAGTACACACAATTTTATTCAGATATGAGTTACAAGCAAGGGAGAGAAATTACAGTTGAGCCAATTGTGGCATATTGGTTCCTATGTATGAAGGAATGACTCCAGTTATATTACAGCTTCTCAACACCCTGTGAAAAGATTTATTTAATCAAGTTCATGTTCTCAGTATTATTGGAACACAGATAATTTGTCGAAATCAATCATTATTTCAGCGCATAAGAAAAGCAACCCACAATGTTGTCAATTGCGTCAAATTTGCTAAGGGTGGAAACTTAGAACCATCTCCCTTTAAATCAGTGATTCTCCTGCAAGTAAGAAATCAGAATTTTGTAAGTTATTTAAGGTGAAACAATACAAGCAAAATTGGTGCTAGTATTGGATTTCAATGATAAAGAATATGTGGATTACATACAGTTCTTGCAGATCATTCAGAAGAGATATACTAGGCGGTATTGGCCCTTCAAAGCCACTACCTTGGATTTCTCTGAAAGTAGAGCAGTTAAGAAGGGTCAGCACTATAGCTGAAACGAATGCCAAAAATGAAACATTCAGGTCTCAAACAGACTTACAAGGCTCGGAGTTTTGTCCAACTCTGAAAGTAATCAGGCAGCTGTCCACTGAAGTTGTTGCTGCTTAATCGACTAGCAATACACAAGAAATCGATATTCAAGAGTTAAAGTACAAAGCACTTGGTGCACAAAAATTCAGGACAGAAGATAAAAAATAATAAAGTGAAGAAGAATTATGAATCCAAGGGCTCCTTATAGACTGAATACTTACAGTTCTTCAAGATTTTTAAGTTTTTTTAACTCATTTGGCAAGGATCCTGTAAGCATGTTGTCACTTAGAGTTCTTCCATTGAGGAAAAAATCAGATAACACAAAGAAAATCAGTAGAAAGTCTCAGCATATTAGCCATGTAAATGCTACAAAAATATATATTATGCATCCTTAACAAGAAGATATTTGACATACAGGTTGCTCAGGTTGAACAGCTTCCCAAGTTCCGGAGGAATAGTTCCGTTGAAATTGTTGCTCTCAATGCTTCTGAATTTTAAGGACAGCATAGTCAAGATTAAATTTGAAGCAAAGTAACAGATATGCGAAGCCTCAATTATGCTGTTATAGTATTCTCCTTCTGCTCAGTTCAAGGATAACAGAGCGTTTGGCGCATGAAGATTAAGGAGAAAAAATGGAGAGTAAAATGTGAGGGGATAGCTGTGGTCTGAAGTTTTCTCAACTATATGTATAAGTCGAAGTGGCTAACTGTAAATGTTAACTATGAGATTGGATAACCCTTTCATGTAAATGATAAAGTTGAGATAGATGTGACAGGACTGTATAAGAAGAAAGTGAAATAGAGAAGAAGCACATACAAATATGTTAGGGTGCTAATGTTTCCCAAATAACCTGGAATCGGTCCTGACAAACGATTGCCGAAAACAGACCTGCAACAACACCTTTTTGCTTATCAGAATCTGCTAACAAGAATGTATGAGTGTATTGGAGCATTAAATAGCCGATTATTCTTACACAAATTCCAACTTTGTAGCTGTCCATTCTTCAGGTATTGTTCCAGTAAGGAGGCTCCTTGAAAGATCACTAAAAAAATAGAAGTGCCAAATTTCATCTTTGAAAATATGTGATAGTCTATGCAACAAAGTATTTCAAAAGGGTCTGCTTACATAGTCTTAATGTAAGACAACTTCGCTAGGGATCTTGGAAGGACACCGGTTAGACTTTGGCCCTTCCATGAACTGAAACATTGATGTTACCATAAATCAATCTAGTGAGACATGAGAATACTAAAGTATATAGTACTATGTGACTTATATAAGCTATAAATGAACTTGAGACCTAACGGTTAGAGCTCAATATTCACCAAATGCTCAAGTGACTTACATATTTGTCACATGGGATACATTGTTGATGCATTCACAGGATAGTTGATTGACATAGCTATTCTGGCTTGGCTTTACTTCTGTATACCAGCAAGTTTCATCAGCACAAGGATCCATAGTACAATTCGTGGTGGTCTTCTTCAATTCTTTAGCGATTGTATGAAGGGCAGTCACTGCATACAGCAGCCTAAATTATAAATGATTCCCTTCGTTTGACTCCTAGCTCAGGAAATTAAAAGATAATAACTATGTATGTATTGTAATCATTAATTGTCATTTGCTTTCACTACATATCCCGAGATCTCCAGGAACCGAAAGGGAACCTCTTAACAAACTGAGCTATCCTAAATAAGGGATATGTTTTGAAAACAAAGGCCTAACAATAACTTTAAGAAGGTAAATATGAGCCCAAAAACTTGATTTTCATCGACAGAAGAGGTTGACATGCATAGAAGATTTTCACATCGACATGGATTGTAGCTGAAAGGTTAGAACAGGCAGCGCTTGACTTGTATACTCTACCCTACCTATCATATTAATTAGTTTGATTACTAGATAACCCTGACCTACATATTACGGAGTATGATATTATCACATCATTACTGTAGTATCGATTGAAATGTTTTCGTTAGGAAAAATTGGGAACCAAGATAATTCTTGGTGCCTGGTACAGAAGTCAAAGTTCTTGATGCCTGTTAAAGTAGGGTCAGATGGTGATTCAGACATGAGACATGAATACATGAGGTCAAACCTCAGATCACATAATTAAGCAGCTGCAACAAAAAAACTACAAGTTGATAACCTTCATCCTTTTTCTCACTAAACCCAAATAACATCTTATTCATACACAGGGAAAATGAAAGGGAATCGATATAGGTACTCCCGAACACAATCTGTGGTATGCTTACAAGTACGCAGGAAGGTAGGAGAGCCATTATTGGATGGAAGAGTGTCTTTACCAGTTCCTAAAACGACAGTTGAAGCAAACTAGCATCTTAATAGTAGCGCGAACAAAGTTGAAGAACAAGGCACTAGCTGCACCTGTATTTGTATACTACTTTACATTCTTACACATCAAATTTCTAAGGTAAAAACACAACTAAGCTATACCGATGTTTTTTTGGTGCTAGGGAGCCACAAGGGCGAGTTGTAAAACTACACCAATGTTAAAGTAGCAATTTGCTAACTTTACAATGTAAGGATTCTTAGTTTTGTATTGATCAATACTCTCCCACCCCAACTCCCTAAGTACCCCTCAGGAGTCATTTTCAATCTATAAACTCTAGTAAGTCCAAACAGAATAAAATAAGCTCATATGAGTATGGGATACATTCAGATAAGTTGAAATAAGTTCAATAGAACACACTTATAGGCCTTACCATTTAGATTTCCATGAAAACCATGAACATGTATGAGTACAATACTTTCCTCACAATATTAGACTTGCAAATCAGATAACTTCATTTCTAATATCTACAATCAAACAGGACTAAGCTTTTGTTTCTATTAATCTATTCTTATACTTGTGCTTTCGGAGTCTTCACTCTACATGCACCCATTACATATACACATGACATGACCATTAACCAATGTATTAGAGGGTTATGAAATCCAACATTAAACAAGAAATATGTAATAATCAAAAGGCTTTTTTTCACCCTCAAACCAAAGTTCAAATTCATTCAAGTTGGCATATGCAGGTTAAGCATTTGATGTACATCATCTATCTATCAATCCTATAAATCTATAATATAAGAGCACAAAGTAATAAATTATGCACAATAACAAAATAATTAATACTTATCTAAGCTGTGATTAAATAAATGCAAACCTTCTTCAGTAGGGGTGTTTAGTGGACAATTAAGAGCAGTACATGTACATGCCATGACATGCACAACCAAAAACAATATGAAAAAGAAATGTAATTTCATTGTATATTTTTGGGTTTTAATAGAGCAAGTATTTTTAATAAGCACAATATAATGATTTATAGAGTTGTAGTGTAGTGCTTTGTTTGTACTTTCTTTCAATTTGAATTTGGACAAATTTAGTCATTAATAATAAAAATAATAGTCAATAAAAATAAAGATAAAGGTGATTTTCTTGCTCAAGTGGCAACCATGAAGTTGAATTGACTTGTGAATTTGGACAAATTATTTATACTTTCATTTCATGGTGTTTTCAATTTTTGTTACACAATATTGAAAATTCAGGCTTCGCCACCTCCACTATTGAGGTCCATCGATTAAGATTAAAGGTGTGTATGGTTGGTTACATTTTCGATATCCCAATTTCCACAATTGTTGTACAACCATTGTGACTCCTTCATCAACAATAAAATAGAAGTACTATATATCATTTGATTATAGATATATAAGGTTCATTTAGGACTGACTCCGTATAAATCATACCTATCAAGTAATTTTGTGGAATAATTTTCTAACGGTATCAATATTAAAAGGAAATTAATAACAAATAGTAAGTGATTAAATATTTAGATGACATATTATACACTATTATTATAGGTGACAAAAATGACTAATGAGTTGACAACTCGATTATGCATGCATAAAAATCAAACCAAAAAAAAATAAAAAAATAAAACCAAACCAATAGACTAACTAACTAATACTATCATGAATTGTAATACTATCAGCTGCATCAACTTCCTTTGCCGCTGTAAAACAAAGGCCTGAGTAACCAAGGTGAAAAGCGTCACAAATTCACACAAAAATTTTCATATGCATTAGAAAAGTTCATTCTTGTGTCAAAAAAAAAAGCATTACCAAATCAAGGAGACAAAAATGATCATCACTTGGTTGAAATTTGACGTTACTTCTTCCCGATATTATTTCGAACATGACAACTAGCTCCAAAGCTGTAAACATCAACCTTCCCTGTCAAGTAACCATGCATTGCATATTCAGGAGCCATATATCCGCTATAAGACCAAAACAAAAAGTGTTGTTAGAAAATTATGAAGATCAAGTATATTTGTATACTGTTTGAAGGAACCAACTTACATTGTACCAGCAATTCTAGTGCTAATATGGGTATTCTCTTCTTCATTCAGCTTTGCCAACCCAAAATCAGCAATCTTTTGGTTGAGGTTGTCATCAAGTAATATGTTTGTGGCTTTAATGTCTCTGTGAATGATTTTTATGGCTGATTCTTCATGCAAAAAAGCCAAAACCCAAGCTATGCCTACACAAATCCTTTTCCTCGTTGCCCAATCTAACCTCAACTGACTGCTCTTTTAACTTTCATCTACAAAAGAATTCAGTTGCAATGTCATAAGATAGATTGTGTCATTTGTGACTCATAAAGTATTAGGTTCCTCAGCCCTAGGATACTCGGACTCGGGTACAAGTGTTCGACATAGATATGAATCCGACACTTGGATCCTATAATTTTACAAAATTAAGGACTCGCCGACACGTTTTCAAAGGGTCCAAAATTTGAAATTGGACTCGGGGACATGGATAAAAATCAATAATTATGTACATATGTATATTTATGAATTCTTTTATATTTTATTTTTTTAAAGCAATACTTAGTCATTATAATGTGAATATTTAAAAGGTGTTAAGAAATAAATGGAATTTGAGGTTTTTACCATATATAAAAAGAAGTAAAGAAAGAAAAGAAGACCGATAGTAAAAGGAAAAAAAAAAAACTGAATAGTTCTTTGTCTTATTTGGGTGAATCAATAAGTAAAAGAAAAAGGCATACAGCTGTAAAGCTCAACCTACCACTCAAACTGAACAGTAAGATAAAAGGCAAATGAATTAAAGCTCCACCAACCAAGTACTTGTCAAATAAATCTGACCCGGATTTCGTGTCCGCACTGTTGTCGAGAGGCGTCGTGTCAACACCGGTACGGTGGGGTCAACTGCCGAGTCCAAGCTTCCCAGCCACAAACATGAACATTAGCACACAACTTTCCTCATAAAAATATACTCGTATACATACTTCATAAAATTTCATTTCTAATACCAACCACTAACTCGGACAAAGTACATAGGAAGGGGAACGGTAAGAAGATAGCTAATCCAGAGCTATGAGGAGTTCGATTGAGCCCCTGCATTTGATGTGCATCATCTACCTAAGTTATTGACGCCCAATTCTATAGTACAGAACCATCTAAGAGCAGAAGAGAAAATAAAGCAACAGCATCGGTGTTTGGTGGGCAATCAAGAACAATGCATGTACATGCTAAGACATGCACAAGCAAAACCAACATGAAAAGAAGATGTAACTTGATTAATATTTTTATTTTTGGTTTAAAAGTATGTTTTAATAATAAGCTATTAGTAATTAAGGATTATATTTATAGTATTGATGTGTAGTAATTAAGACAAATATAGTCATTAAGAATCATAATAATAGTGATAACCATAAATAAAGATGCCATTAACAAAAAAGTGTAAAAATAAACTTATGATGCTTTCGTCAAATTGAGTTGGTCATATGATCGAGACATCAGGTTTGTGTCGTGTAATGTCATATGCTCATACATGTTTCATTGTCTCTCTTCATATCTAATCTCTGTTTGTAGAAACCATGTCTTTAAGCTTTATTTCTTTTACTTATAGACAGAATCTCCTAAGACATTATTATTTAATCTAGCACAAAGTTTTCCATAGTCCCTGTTGAATTCTCTGGAAATAAAGGTACAAATTTAGATTATATCATAACAATACCAACCTAAATGTGTTGTGTTGTTGACATACCTAATGACTGAGGAGTGAGGTACGAGGTGAGAGATTCGATTCCTCATATCAGCCAATGATTCACGGAGCTTCCATACTAAATCATTAAAAAGTTTTTCTATACTGTACCAATCACATTTTCTACGCTGTATCCTTTAAATTTGACTTTTCACATGGTACCCTTAGGTTTTATTTGTAACTACATTGTACCCTCGAAAATAACCCACAACCATAAAAACTCAATCCCACCATCCAAAAAACCCTTAGCCTCCAAAGTACTTACCACCCACAAAGCACATCCCCGCAAAAAGATATACTCGGTATATTTTTTTTGGCAGGAGGTTGTCATGATTTAGGTGGGTTTTCCTAACAAGTGCACTCGATGTCTCTAATTACATGCTACATTTCTTTTTGACTCAAAAATTAAAAACTTTCACTAATTTTTACCATAATATATAAAGTAGTCGTATGAGACATTACTAAATTTGTTGCAACAAGAAGCTTATCCATATCTAATTTTTATAATTAAATTATATACTCAATCAAAATTATTAACGGTCAAAATTAGATTTTGGAACCCGTGCAAAAAGAAATGTAGAGCAAAAGTACCCAATTCCCTTAAAATTTTGAACAAAACCCTTAATAAAGAACAAATCAATTGCATCATTCATATATAAACCCTAAAATTGAATAACATACCAAAATTATACTTAATTTCTTTCGAATATTGAATACATGAAGTAGCAAGGATAAGAATTTACCTTATACTTTGCATCTACTTCAATAATTCCAATCAATTAATTCTCCTTTGAATTGCTACTTTTACGCACCAAACAACAAGCAGCAACAATAATTTAACAAAAACTAAATTTTGTAATTTAAAAAAAAAAAAAAAAAAGTGGAAATTACAATTTCAGAATGCAGTGAATATGAAATGAGAGAATTGGAATTTGGTTCGTTGAGTATGAGTTAATTTACACAAGAAAATGGAAATAATTTTAGAGGTGAAACCAAAGAGTAAAATTAGGGATTACTTGTTGATCATACCATCAAATAATGGTTTTGGAGGGAAAAAATGGGAAAGAGCTATAGTTCTTTTGTTGCACTAGTAATCAAGTTATCGGTCACTAACATTAGTAGTCAACTAGTCATAACTCATAAGTTCGTACCATAAACGATAATATCTGATAAATCACTGTCATATATATAAATAGGAAATTACATAGTATTTTCGTAAATAAGTGAAAAAATTTATTATTACACTACATCTTAAAGTGTATATAAAAAGACGACTTTACCCCTAAACTTCTAACATATTACCTAAAAATGCCATTATGATATGTAAAATTGCATATCATAACGATTTATTGGTCAGCCATCTATCATATGGTAGATGCTATCGTGGTAGCTGTTATTGTGGTATAGTTTAAGGGAATGTATTGTGTCATACTCGTCAAATCATCGGAGATTCCCAACAAATTATGTAATTATGTTAAAATTATGAAGTATGAAAGGTTATAAGACGAGTTTCGAGAGAGTGAAAATACTATACTCGAATATCATCTTTAAAAAAAAATAAAGAGTGAAGATGCAAGTTTTTAGATGCTGAAACTGGGCGTGTGATGTCCTGAAGTCGCTTACTACACGTGGATAAAAAAATGGGTGAAAATAAGGTGGAGCTCTGAATAGCCTTTCGGAAGCCAAAAATTAAGGCTATAATTCACACTTTTCAAGGGTTGTAGGGTTCTAACAAAAAAATTGCCAAAACTGTTGCAATGTGCCTCTATGGTCAAAAGAGGGCCTCTGAGAAGCTTTTCGAGGTTTAATAGGTCATAAGATGAGTCACGGGAGAGTGAAAAGACTAGTATGTCCTTTTTCAGAAAATAATTAAAGAGTGAAAATAACAAATTTTTAGAGGTTGAAACTGAGCGTCACTTACGACGTTAACACGTGGAGAAATACATGATGAAAACAAAATGTAGCCTCAGATAACCTTCCAAAAGACAAAAACGAATGCTATAATTCACAGTTTTTGAGGTTCCAGGATCCCGGGAAAAAAATGTCGAAAATTTTACATTGTGCCTTTAAGGTCAAAAGAGGACTTTCAAACAACTTGTTGGGATTTGAAAGGTCATAAGGAGTTAAAATGATAACGAAGAAGACCAATGTCCCCTTTTTCGATAATTTTCTAAAAGAGAAAACATAATAAGTTGTTAGAGGCTAAAAACGATATATCGTGGATCTCCCCAAGATTAACGGAAGCAAGTGGGTAAATTTTGAAGAGAAAAAGAGATAGAGCTGTGGAAGGTCCTCCAAAAGATGAAAACAAAGATTATAAATCATGCTTTTAAGGGTTACAAGAACAGATCTCGAAAAAATATTGGCCTAAAATTTTATATGTTAACCTTCAAATTAAAATTAGGCCCCTAAACCGTTAAAAATGGTTAGAAAGCTAATAACATACTATGTGAAAACAAACAAATTGCCATTATTAGATTCAATATTCTCAATAATAGTCGTTAGGACTTAGGAGACCAGTTCGTAATATAGTAGAGGGCACAAACAAATTCCACGTACAATAACATTCCATTTTATAATCATTTATTTAATTAGACATCAAAAAAAAAAAAAAAAAAGTGGGATAAGTAGTATATATCCTGATTCCTTAATAGAAGAAGTGAGAACTACACTATGGAGCTAACACGTAGAAAAATTACGAGTAACACCTAATAGTTGCATGGCACGTGAGATACTAATTGTTACGTGTCTCATTTAAAGACACGTGTCCTAGGCTAGAGTTGAGCAAACCATGCAAAGTTTATAAATACATCCCTCATGCAACCATAATGTAATAAATCAACTCATAATAATCGAACACTAATAAAATATTGATTGATATAGGGTTTTGTGACGAGTAATTTGGAGCTTTCTAATTTACGTTTGTTAGTATTTTCATTAGTTGAGTAATACGAATTGAAGTAGCAATATGGCATCCCATGGTCAGAGTTACAGGACTAGTGAAGCTACTGGCAAAGCTGAGGTAATTGATTGCAATTAGCAAAAAATCTTAACTATGTGTGTGTGTGTTTGTGTTAAGTTTCCGAGGGAATTTGGGTTACAGTCCGTACATTTATTGGTTCATGCAGCCGACCACATTATGCATCAAAGCTATTGTTCTTATTTTGTTTGTTTTTTTGTTAGTTGTTGTATTCTATGATAGGAAATAGGGACTGGGGATTTTGTCAAAATAGGTCGGTTATAGACTAATATGATAATTTGATGTGCAGGAGAAAACTAATCAAATGATGGGTAAAACAAGGGGAGCAACAGAAGCAATGAAGGACAAGGCCCAACAAGCCAAGGACAAGACAGCGGATACAGCCCAAACAACAAAAGACATGGGCCAAAAAACCAAGGGCCGGGCTAAAGAGACCAAGGACCAAACAGCAGAGACGGCCACAAAAGCGGCCCAAACCACGAAAGACAATGCTAACAAGGCAGCCCAAACCACGAAAGACAAGGCCTACGAGGCGGCCCAAGCCACTAAACAGAAGGCATACGATGCGGCCCAAGCCACTAAGGAGAAGGCCTCGGAAATGGCTCAATACACGAAGGAGGCAGCCGAGGCCGGAGGCGAGAAAACAGGAGGGCTGCTCCATAGGACTGGAGAACAAGTGATGAATATGGCTCAAGGTGCTGCTGATGCAGTTAAACAGACTTTTGGGATGGGTGAAGGTGAGGATGAACCTGATGATGATGCACCAATTAGGAGGACTACTAAGACAACAACAACTACTAGGACTACTAAGCCTTAAGATGATAAAAAAGTGTTAGTTAGTCTATTGGGCCTTTGTAGTGGGCTTTTGTTGAATTTTGTTTGGGCTTTTCTGATGTGTTTAGTGAAGGGTGACTCTTTTATTATTGGTTATTCTGGTGTAGTTTAGGGGTGTGATTGAAAGTGAATTTTGTCAAGAACTTCAGATGTTCCCCTAATATAAATGATAAAGTATGTTTTAGTTATTTATCAAAGTAAATTTTGTTCTTTAAGGCATGAGGTTATTATTTTTGCTCATAACTTTACTAACTTGAAGGGGTCATCATACATTTATACAAGTTTCTATTCCATAACTATGAATAAGTATGCAGATTACAGAACACGAATCGACCCAATCATCAGCTTTGAAAGCAAATGCGATTTTAAATTTTTTGACATTGATCAACATTAGAATAACATCCTTCCAGGGAACAAGAACAAGAGAAAATGATAACAAATCTAACATTTTTCTACTATTATCAAGCAAAATTTTGCAACTGACTTGTTGCTATCAAAATTCAACGCTTTGCCCTTACAAGCATACCCGACTGTTAGCATCAGTAGTCGTTTGTTAGTCCAACACAAGCATCAATAGTCATTTGTATCGATCAACAGCTTCTGTATTGCAATGATTTTCACCATCATCCCTTCTCAAGTACATGGTTAATTCTTCCATGTTGAATATAAACTTACTAACCTGTAGGGCTGTAGAATTACATTGCTTGCACAGCATTCGAATTAGATCTTGTGGTATACTCTGCAACGAGTTTTGCAAACAATGATGATTTGTTTTCTAGCAATCTCGAAGGAGAATCACATTCCTCGACAAGTCCATGTTCTAAAAGCACCACCATATCACTATCAACAACTGAAGTAATCCGGTGTGCTATGATAATAACTGTTGAATCCGAAAAATGTTCATTCAGTGTTTTCTGTATCAAGTTATCTGTTGCTGTGTCGACTGATGCTGTTGCTTCGTCAAGAACCAGTACTTTACTTCGTTTAAGAAGTACGCGTCCTAGACAAACTAGTTGTCTCTGCCCCATACTCCAATTTTCTCCATTTTCAGTAACTGAAATTAATATGATAGGTCATTTATTTTAAGTGGAAAATACAAACCCCTCAAAAAAAATAAAAGGATCATATTCATGAAAATTCAGATAACAAACCTATTGAATCGAGTTTCCCTTCTTTACTTCGAACTTCATCTCCGAGTTGGCATTTATCAAGTGCCTAAAAACAAAAGGTGCATTAATTAAGGTAAAAACGAGGAAATTAAAAAGAGCAAAATCACGTACAACAACAGCAAATTCATGTAATAATCTGAAGAGCAAATTTTACCTCCCAAATTTGATCATCTGAGTGTTCTTCCAGTGGATCCAAGTTGCTTCTGACAGTTCCTTCAAACATGGTGGGATCTTGTGGTATTATACTCAATCTGGACCGTAAGTCATGCAGTCCAATAGAAGATATGTTGATACCATCTAGCACTACTTTCCCAGCTGTAGGTTCAATAATACGGAAAAGTGCCTGTATGAGGGTTGATTTACCACTACCTGTTCTCCCCACGATGCCCGTTTTCTTCCCACCTTCAAAAGTGCATGTAATGCCTCGCAACACAAGTGGCATATGCGGAGCATAACGAATCTGCATATATACATCAAAATGCTCAAAAAATGCATGCATCCTTTTTATTTTGTGGCCTAATTTTTTCAAGAAAAACCCAAAAAACGAGAACAAAAATCACCTGAAGGTTTTGTATGTTGACTTCTCCATGAGACGGCCAAGAAGGATTTGGCCTAGTTTCTTCTATAACAAGTGGTGGTTCACTTGGGATGGAGGAATACTGAAAGATTCTCTCAACTGAGATGATTTTGTTCTCCATATTACATAAATTCCATATCACCCAGCCTTGTAGCCTGTTCAAATTAAGCCCATACGTAACAGATAATCCAGCAATTCCTAGAGAAAAAGAGTATGTCAGAAATGCACGTCGTAAACAGATAATGAAATAAAAATCAAAATATCCATCGTCCAAACATACCAGGGTCAATTAATCCTACAGGAATGGAAACTAAAAAGATCAATGAAGCAGCAAATGTAAGTGAAGATAACATGTCCAAGCGAATGCAAAGCCATTCCATTGCAGCAGCACTGTAAAATTTTGGTCTTGAATATCCATTAACAAGCTTGATGCTTGTCTCACAAAATCTAGATTCTTGATCAAAGCTCCTAATAGTCATTGCACCAGCTATAGTCTCGGAATAATGCTGCAGCACTGGAGCTTTAGTTACTCCTGCCAATCGGCTAAGTTCTCTAGCAGAGGGTATGTAATATTGCTGCAGAATAATGAAAAAAAAGAAATGTAAAAATTGATGGGGATAACATGCACAACCTCAATTGGCGTTGTACTCATTTCTATGACTGATGTCTAAGTGTCTAACTTCCAAATGCTACTGCTAAGTTGGAGAAGAAACGGAGATACTTTAAGAGGTTCAAGCTTGCTAATTTACACGCCAAATATTTCAAAAACAATTCCTGTACAGTCCTAAGGAGAGATTCAGCAGACTATAATGACAATATATGAAAGCTCTTCAAATTACCTGATACCAAAGAGAGATTGCAATAACGGGGATGAAAATCACGAAAACTTGCCAAGCAACTTGTGACATCACCACAATAATTCCCAGAAGTTGTATTAAGGCAAATGCAAATGAACCAACTTGAGATGGAATGCTTAAATCCACAGCACTCTGATCTGTAGATGCCTGGATCATGCAATGGAACAATTAATCAGCAAATCACTCATTGTCACTTTAAATGAAGAAGATGATGCAAGAAACTGAATCTACGTAGACAACTCTCACAATACATTCCAACCTTCCTATACATCCTCTACCATCATTTTCAAAAAACAATTCACAAAACAAATGCAATGACAAGATAAAATCAAGGGAAGAGCATGTACCCGATTTAAGATTCGCCCACTTGGGGTGGCATCAAAAAAGGACATTGGAGCGCGGAAAATGCAAGAGTGCATCTTACTGAAAAGCGATGTGGCTGTCTTGTATGCGACAGTCATGAGGAGACTAGCTCTTGCTAGGATACACAAGGAACTTCCCATGGCCAAAGCAACATAGACAAGAATCAAAGTTTTACCACCAACTGCAGGTTTAGTATCACTAGAGACAGGAGTTGCCCAAGCCATCCAATAATTGCTTAGAATTTGAAGAGTCTGAAAAAGAATTTGAGCTAGCAATATGAAGGGTACCAGAGCTCCCCCATATGCTGTTGTAAGATATTTCCAATAGACTGTAAGTCCAACTCTACCCTTCTCTCTTTCTTCTTCTTGAACAAGTTGTGCCATAGGTTCCGTCATATCATCAACCTTTTCAGCCTTACCAAAATTGCTTTCCTCTAAAAATTTCTTAGCTTTATGTCCGTCATCAAATTTCGGTTTTATCACCGCAGACTTGGTTGAATCCAATGCAGATAAGGCTTCTTCATGTGCTCCCACAAGTTCCATGAAGTCTGTTCCCAAAGCAAGAATATCATTGTACTTTCCAGCTTCCAATATCTTCCCATTTTTCATGACCTAATTAAAGAATGCATGTGTTAGTAACTAAACAGAAGTTGATTAGATTACAAAGGCAATGAAGAAAGTAGCATAATATGAAGTCTTCTCACCAAGATTAAATCTGCAGCGGGTAAGAACTCCACTTGGTGTGTGACATATATTACAGTCTTGGATTCTAAAAGACCAAGCAGGCATTCCTGCAAACAATTCCATGCAATAACATGAATTAGCTAGTGCCACAAGTGTTGAATACAAGCAGTTTCCAGGAAGGTGTGAATCCTAATCCTTAAAACAAATGTAACCAGAGATGGCTATGTAGAGGATGATTATCAAGATTAAACCAGCTTAATAAATCTAAAGACAAATGCGATCCTAACAAGATTAAAAGATTTTTTTTTTCAAAGATAGAAAAGGTAATATCATGGCACAAAAAGCTTGAATTTCAGGTTTTTACTCACTGCATCTACATACTTTGGTATAATAACTTATAAATATACATTTTAAGCATGAAAGTTCAATAACAAGATTACATGAAACAGAAGATACCTGCAGGTAAACAATTATCACCTAATGGCTCATATGCTACACACGTAATCATAACTCTACAACATTAATAAGATCAAAATTTCAGAACAGATATATGCTATGGATAAGAAGATCAATACCTTGAAGAGATGACTACCAGTGTGAGCATCAACAGCACTAAAAGGATCATCAAACAGATAAATGTCAGCATTTTGATATAAAGCACGAGCAATTTGTATCCTTTGCTTCTGACCACCACTCAAATTAATACCCCTCTCACCAATAACTGTGTTGTCTCCAAAAGACAAGATCTCAAGATCCTTCTTTAAAGAGCATGCCTCTAGGACCCTGTCATACCTTTCACGATCCATTTCCTGGCCAAACAATATGTTATCAACTATCTTGCCACTCTGAATCCATGGGGATTGCGGGACATAAGCCTTGGATCCACTCAATCTTAAAGCTCCAGAGATCTTTGGTACTTCCCCCAAAATGCAAGATAATAGGGTGGACTTGCCGGACCCAACTGCACCACAAACTGCCACCCTCATACCATGTTGGACTCTAAGATTGATGTCCTTTAATGTAGGACTTGGAGTCGAGGGATCCCAGCTAAAGTTTCCTTCACTTATCTCAACCGCAACTTCAGAAGCATGTCTAGGAAGTCTTTCAATGGTATCAGGCTCCAAATCATCTAGACTAAGGAAAGACGCAATTCTATCAAGAGAAACTTTTGTCTGTATTATCATCGAAATTGTGTCTGGCAGATTGTAAATAGGTCCTTGAAGAATCCTGAACGTTGCAAGAGCAGATAAAATTTTTCCCGATTCAAGAGGGATACCCATGATCATACATGTCCCAAAAGTAATAACAGACACAAATGTTGGGGAACCCCAGAAAACAAAAGTTGTTATGGCATTTGTATAGAGAAACTTCTTTAACCAACCATTCTCCCTATCCCTTAGCTCGACAATCTTAGACAAAAACTTCATCTCCCATGCTTGAAGCTTCAAAATTCTCATGTTCTTCAATACCTCAGATGTAGCCTTCATTCTTCTATCCTTGGATTCCATCAACTTCTCCTGATACTTCTCAAGCAAGATTGACAAAGGAAAATTGGCCAACATGATGAGCACAGTCGCCACAAATGCAGCGATCGATGCAAGCCCTAGACTTTTATACAAGATCAGCAAGGCCATTACAACTTGCAATATGACCATCCAGGGATCATGCAAGTACCAACTAAAGTCACCAATTCTTTCAGCATCAACAGACATGAAGTTGATCATCTCCCCACTCGTATGACCTTGCTTAGATCGACAAGATAAGGTCAGTGCCTTACGATAAATATTCTCTATAAGCACAGCTTTCGCCCTAACCCCAAGTACTTGAAGCCTAAAGAACCAATGTCTCTGAGCAAAGCATTCCACTAGCTTGGCAATGAAGAATGCAGAAACAAGTAAATAACCTTCGTTTTTGTATGTCCTCCTCCCATTAAGGTATTGCACAAACGTATCGATGAGATAGGGACCAACATAAGAAGCTAAGGTATTAATGAGGCAAAGGACACCAGTCAATATGATATCAACCCATGTTGTGAACACCAAAGATTTCACCAACTGAATCGCGGTCACCTTCTTACCACTACCTTCTCTAACAGAATCCATAAAACCCCTAAAAACCTTATGGGCTTCACTAACATCATCTTTCCCCGAAAGCGGCGGAACATCCTCAAGGTCCAATGTTTTCTTATATCCTTTGGATATCAAAGAGCCTACCCAAGTGAATGTTAGGTTACTAAGCAAGTTAGCATTTAAGTAAGGACTAATTCCTTCACTCCCTTCCTTCTTACTTAATTCAACTCTGCCATTACCATTACCATTACCATTCAATAAGGGTTCTTGAAGATTACTATCCTCACTACTAATTTTTCCAAAAAATCCAACAAAACTAAGGAAAACCCCTGATATAACATACACGACATAAGAAACCAAATTTTGAATTTCAATAGATTTGTGGTCCCCACTAAACTGAATAATATTCATCACTAAACAATAACTACAAACAACAACATAAATACCCCACCAAATCCTCAATGTATATGGAAGTTCCACCCCATTTAAACGCTGATTATATAATTTATGCAAATAAATTGAAACCAACATCCAAACAAACACCTTCAATGCAAAATCCAAAAGGGTAACAAATATATCATCTGATAAACTAACTTTATAATAATAATAATAGCAATTCAAACAAAATAATGCTAAATTATACAATGAAAGACCTAAAGAAGTGAAGAAAACAGGTTTATAATACCAAAAGTTTCTATCTTTAGCGTGTTCATTGCGCAAATTTCGAGAAAAATTGAATACCCATGAAAGAATTAGACCAAATAACAAGATTAAGTGAATAAAAATGGAGGATTCTTTCAAAAAGATTGGATTTTGAATGAAATTAAGGAGTGGGTATTTTAAAGTTGACATTTTTTGAATACCCATTTCCATTTTTTTGAATTTTATTTTGCTTTTGTTGTTGGTTTTTCTTTCAATGGAGAAAATAGGCGCAAATTGCAAAATTGGGGTTTTGCAAGTGAAGAACAAAAGGTTGGGAATTTATATAGTGTTGAGAGAAGAAAAGTGCTAAACAACTTTCAACTGAAATTTAAAAACTGAAATAAACTTCAGTGGCAAAAAGGAAATTTCCCAATGTTTGGACTCTAAAAAAGTCTAAAGCACTACTAACAGAAAATTGCGTTTTGGTCACGTAAAAATCTCAACTTACTATGTTGAGAATTTCAACCCTAAAATATTTTTATATAATTATAATTGTATCTACGGTCGATAATATTAAGTAGCCATATTAACTTATTAAGTAGCATATGTCTTAAATAATTTAATTATAGGTAACATTAATGGAGTGATTAACATTTAACAATGTCTAATATAAGAAACTTTAATCTATAACCAACTTTTGTAAAAATATGTTTGTCAGCACCGTCTATAATAGAGTTGATTAGGTTAAGTTGAACTAATAAAGTAACTAATCATTGCAACACCTATATTTGAGATGTTATTTTTAATAACAACTCACTTTTATTCAATTTTGTGTTGTAATTTTAATTCAATCGTAAGTAACGTCAAGGTGATTAACAATGTCAGAGGGAAATAGTGGGCAGATACAAAATATTAGTTTGTTTCCACCTTGAACTTGCAAACAGGTTCTTTGCTTTCTCTTTGGAAGAGATGACACTTAGCCAATGTACCTTTTTTTTCTTTTTTGAATCTTCAAGATTATTTTTGCTTGAATGAATTGGTGCAAAATGATATAAACGGAGTATAAATTTTGTGACAAAATAGAATATAATACGCTTTACAAATATATAGTGCTGAGTCATAAATAAGCTAAATTTTTTATAATGTGCAAATTTTATGCCAAAACTATGATTAGTCAAAGTTTTATCAAGAGAGTTACGTCGTTTATTAGTTAATTGCACAACATATTACAATTTGTCACATAACACTCGCCTTCCAATTAATCAATGCTATCTCAGTATCTCCCATAATATAAATAAATACAAGCAATGTCATAATTAAGGTCTCAAATTGTAACTCCCTTATGACTTATGAGGATGAAAAGGACTTGAACTATCACCAAAAAATAAGGAAAAAGATTTGACTTGAGCATTGATGATGGCTACTTTTCTAAAAAAAAAAAAACAAGGTATTTAGTTTTATAGTGAAAATTTAAGTATTGGATATTATTTTTGTATTAGCTTCAATGATTAAGACATGCTTTTGGGTAGAGGTTTAATTGATAGAATAGTGCTTGACACAAACCAAAAAACAAAAAAACAAACAATGGTGGAAGAATATGCCCTACTTACTACTTGCTCATCAAGTAAACGATAGAAAATTACTTCCACTTTGAGTCAAAGAAATGAATCCAAAATCCAAAGTTGAAACTTCATCACACAACACACATAGTTCCATTAATAAGAAAAAACTGAGAGTATTGTCCAACTTTACGTGGTGATCAAGGACATGCACTTTTCTCATATTTTGAAAGTCATTTTATTGGAACTTTGAATGTGATATGATATCCAAGGCCATTATCTATGGATGGCCCAAGCAGCAGCCGCATGGTATGAAAGCTAAAACTATTAGCTTTTTATTTGTATTTTTCTTTATTTTTCAACTAAAGAACAATGACATACATAAATGGATGGATTCAAATATGTAACTTATTGTAAATGAGATTTATTTTCGTGGTTTGTTGTTTTATTCCCCCTTAGAAAATTATGTTGTCAACTTGTCATCCGTTGTTACAACTTATAAGAATCCCTTTCAAGGTTTTTTCCCTAAACACTTATTATAATAAATCAAAGGAAAAGCTTATGAGAATAATCATATCTTTAATCAATCTTTTCATATTGATCCGACACGTCAATTAACTAGCTTTAATCCCACGTATAGCACTAATGTTTTCATGTTTTTTTTTATCATAACATGCTATTACCTGTTGGTATAAAACAAGTTTATTGGACACTAGTCATATTGTAATGGTAGGACCGTAGGATGAAAACTATTTCATAGAAAGTTATGGTCCAATTACTTGAGGTCAATACTCTTTACATCATATTGATTATCACCTAAGAAGGTTTAAAAAACCCTCCTCATAAAGCAGAACATTGTGTGGCAAAATAAGTCTCTTTAAAAGTCATACTTTCCGAACATTAAAGTGCTAAATCTTGAACAGTAGCCTCAAAAATGTATGTGCTCAAAAATGCTAGTAGTAAAACCAATCATAGTAGTTTCAACTTTAAATTAAAGGATTTTAAGATGGTATACAAGATAATTTTTCCAACAGAGGCGTCTATAGTTAATTAACTATACGACGAAAGCAATCAAACTAACATAACAGCCCAAATGGTTTTAAGACATTCTACACCGAGCCCAGCCACATTTTACCACAAAATCTTCCTCCCATTTGAAGGGGCCAAAAAGAAGGAAAAAAAAGAATTATAGAAGATCATGTATTTTACTCGCTAGAACCTTCACTTAGATCCGCGTCACTTAATCCACTGAATTCTTCTGGTTCTTTGGTCTCTTCATCAGTCTCCATTGCATCATCATCTTCGGATTCTTCTTCACTTTCATCCCTGTCCTCGTAAATAGCCGGAGGAGCAGAGTCATGCTTGTCATGTTGACTTTCGACCTATTACAATACAATATACAGGGAAGATTAAGAACTCGCTTCCCAACGTTTTAATTCCGTTCGCAACTTATTTCAATCTTAAACCACTTACCCCAGCAAGTAGGAGGTCCACACTGCTAGCCAATTGGAGTGCAGGATTCAAAGTTGCTACTCTAGTTTGTATAAGCTGCCATGGGTGAAAAAAGATTTATCAGCAACAATGAACCAAAATGTTATGTTGTCGGACAAAAATACACATGACCACAAAAGAAAATGTCCATGTTACCATTAAGGTTTCAATGCCTAATAATAGTCAAAATGTTTTGTGTTTCTAGAAGTTCCAGAAGTTTAACATCAAGCGAATGGAACACAGGAATTTGTTAGCAGTATAGGTACTTCAAATAATAAGTTAAATTTTTTTAATCTGAACAGAAAGTTAGGGACATATATTTCATCAAACCTTAAGGTGTCTTAAGGGAGTTTTGTCCTACCAAAAAGACTATAACATCATTTTCTGAAGAATATATCCATTTTTTTGGTAAAGAAAATTATATCTTATTTGGGACTGTGAAATAAAATAGCTCATCTTTTCTTCAGTGTCCATAAACAACTAACATATAGGAACCTTTACGGGTTTACCTGATATAAGGAATTAAGAGCAGCTAATGAAGACTCTTGGGACAGTATCTGACTAGAATGCTGGAGAAGTAAACTCCTTAGCCACGGAATAGCACACACCAAAACTGCACCCCTGAATCAAAATGCCATGACAGATAAGTAGTTAAGTACCCATGAGACTCACTTTTCCTTGAGCAATCAGTATGATAAAATCTCCGCTAATAAGAAAATTGCAAGACAGTAAAACAAGTTCAGCAATAAATTGTTGCAGTGACTTAATGTCTCCATATGACCTTAGCGCAAAGCAGTGAAGCAGTACTTACAGCAAGGTGAGAATGATTAACTTAGCTCGTTACAGCCATAAAAATGTAGCTAGCTAACTAAATTTCAGATTTATCATAAAATCATCATCATAAAAAACTACTGAGTATTATTTTGTTGGCCAAAATGCAGGTCCAAAATTTTAGGTAGAGGAATGTTCATTTCAACCGAATTATGAATGATATTGAATTGAGGGAAATTTTGCTAAAGTGAGCTGAATCCCGTGAACTGAATAAAAATTTACGACAACAATAAGATGATGATTTACCTTGACTGGACGATTGATAAAAGGGAATTCAAAAGCTTGAAAATGTCGAATGCATTCAATAATGAAACAGAATTTGCAATAACCTGTAATTAGAAACCTCTCTGGTTAAAATATAAACAATGGACCAAGTCCCAGTGTTACATGCAGAAGTTTAATTAGAGAGAGAGAGAACCTTGTTGTCTTGATTGTATAAGCAATTTAACAAAAGTGCGCGATCATCAGCATGTAACGCTTGCTTTAGCAAAACATGAACAGAATCTGCACTGGGTGGTTTTGTCTGAGGAGGATCTGGCCTTTCTTGAATATCAGAAATACCTTTCTTTTCAAGATCTAGTGTAGCAAGTTTATCTTCCATCGTAGGCTCATTATCATCAATCTGAGTCCCATCTGCATCTTCTGCTTTATCTGTACGAAGGATACGAACATTAATTTAATTTTGCAATTTCTCAAACAAACAACATAGAACATAAATTTTGTAAATGTAACAAAAACTAAGAGTCCTAGCCATCCTAAACATTTCCTCTCTATCTCTCTTACATTTTTACATACGTAGTATATATTTCAGGTATTCAGATTCTATAATTTGAAGTAAAAAGTCACAATATCCATAATCAGACATAATCTTTACAAGCTTACAAAAATATTCACCACGAACAATATTACAAACGGATTTAAGCTTTGTAGAAAAGAATGAACTCATCTTATCAGCTATTCCGTATTCTACATCTTTTCAATCAATAATTAAGAGTTAAGCATATAGATTTGAGCAGAAAACTACTAACACATAGTTTTCCACTGGAGCAACACTGTACAATATTCAAAGTTTGCTAATTGTATCAGAAAACAATAGGATGACTAAAAGAATAGCTACACAAATTTCATAATTGCATTTCGCAATGAATATAAGTTAATAGCTCGAAGCAACCTACAAGGCGATGAGCAAGTGGTCGCATTCTGATTTAAAAACTACAAAGTGGCAACATAACTAATCTACATTTAGAAGATCCAGCTGCTTCTAAACCTAACCTAAGCAACCATAGGAAGGAGCTTGTACACCACACACATTGTACAAACTACGGAAGTTTGTTCCTCCATACAAGATAAAGCCATCAACCCCTCGTAAAACTTATTTGCTCACAGAACCACTTTACTAGTTTCAGTGTGAACCTCCTACCCCTCTCCTCCGTCCCCATCAATAGCATCACATCCAAAGCAACTCAATAACCCCCCAAAAATTTATCGTCTTTCAAACGTCAAAAGGTGGTTTGGTCTAACATCAAGCTCTCCACTAATCAAACGGTCCATTAGCTAGACTCCGAATTCAAACACTACAAGTTTTTTTCATTTCACTAATGCTCACAAGCTTATCTTATCGTACACTAATTTCCCAAGTATCAAATTCTTACTTAAACCTAAAAAGATTCAAACTTTTCATCCAAATCAATCACAAAAAACAAATTAAGGCTCAAATTCAACCAAAAGTACAACCCTTGCTTCAAATTTAAAGACAATAAACCTAAACACCAATTGCCAAATTAATTTCACAATTTAAAACCAATCAATAATTCACAATTCAAACAAATAAATGAATAAATCCACAACAAACAATTAAAAATCCATTTTAAAAAAAAAGCAAGAAAAAATATATATAAAAAGCCAAAAATAAATACCATGAGTTAAATTAAAAACACCATTAGAATCATCTTCAGGTGCAGTTCTCTTTTTCCTTGATTTTTTCTTTAATTTTTTATCAATTGAAGCTTCAACGGCAACTTCACGACGACCCATGGTAAAATTATACACTGTCACAAACAATTAAATAATTAATTGATATTAATTTAAGTTTTTGCTAATAAAAATAAATGATTTTAGGGTTTAATTTGAAGCATTAAAAGAATTGCATACATTTTTGTAGTAATTTAGTGAGTTAAGATGAAATTAGGTTAAGTTAAACAGTTCGTAAAGCAGTGAATTAGAAAGCAAATAAAAATGGAAATTAAAAAAAAAAGGAAGACTGCGGCGGTTGAAGGGAATTAGGGTTTTAAAAAAAGTATGAAAGAGAAGTAAGGAAGTGGTTACATGAGTGAAGGGAGTGGTTTCCGGCGACTGACGGCGGTGGTTGGACGTCGGAAACTGGTGGTGATGGTGTTGGTGTTCGAGGGTTTAGTAACTCTGTTTGGTTGAAGTTCCTTCACTTTCTTTCTTTACAAATTTGTTCAGGGAATGACCAGGTAAGTTTGTTGGTAGGTTTCGGACTTTCGACCTTACTTTCGATGTTTCGGGTGTCGGAAAAAAATGGCTGAAAATTTTTAACATATAAACATTATATAGTTACTTGATGTTAAAACGGATATAAGATATGTTATAAGGAAAGACTTGTATTTCCTCGATGTAGAGAACTTATGTAAGATATGTTAGGAAAGGAGACTTGTATTTCTTCAATGTGGAGGGCACGAAATATATTTTTTTAGTTGATAAAATCGGATGTGAGACCTCATGATGTTACCACTAGCAAAAATAGGCATAAGCGAAACAAGGCTCAAAGTAGTCATTTAAAAGTCGAAAACAAAGGTCATAATCTGCATTTTTTTGTCAGTTTGGGCTGTCAATAAAAAAAAAGCCGAAAAATTTATATAATAGCCCTTGGGTCCTAAAAGTTTCTTAGGATAATTATTTGAAGTTCGAAAGGTTATGAGATAATGCTCAATTTACAAAGAAAGTCCTTATTTTGAATGAATACCCAATGGAATATAACAAGATAGAGCAAAACCAGGCAAATCCGAAAGCTAGAGTACCCCTAGAAGCTGAAAACAACCAAATGATCTGCAATTTCAAAAATTTAAGGGTTTTAACTAAAAATTGTTCGAAATTTTTACATGAGAACCCTTATGTCAAGGGACTCCAAATTTAAGAAGCTAGTAATGATTTTTCTTCAAACTAAGGCACTTTCTAAAACACATTTTTTCCCATTATTTGCATTTTCCTAGTTTCTAATTGTTACAGAGCCAGAAGTTGAGGCTTCCATTTAATAGGTTTTTGGTGACATTCCATTTATTAATTGAAGATTAGAAATTACCCCTACATACATATAACCTATATTCTTGATAAGAATCAACAATTGGCCTAAAAAAATCCAAATTGGCCTATGGACTGGTCATTTTGGTATCATACATAAGAGTGGTAATTCTATGATCAAGAATTAAGTGATGGAGATATTCAGTCTTTACCTTCCAATGGAGCTTAAAACAAGTATACAGCAGTACATGAGTACAACAATTGAAAAGGAAAAGAAATGAACAGTGAGCTGTGTGTCCAACTATATTTCTTCCAACTTTCACGTAAAACAATTGTATCCATAAAACTGCAACTCTAAGGACCAAAATTTGCTTGCTAACACCATGAAAACAGGACACTTGTATATAAATACTAGAAGCAAAATTTGCAGCCACATCTACACACTATCAGGTAACAGAAGTGATCACGTTCGCTTGCAGAAAACCCCTCATTGTCCAGTGATTTTCAGGATTCGAGCAGTAAAAAGAAGTCATTTGTTTTATAAAACAGTTCTGAGTTTGATCTGGTAATGCCTTCTATTAGGTCATAGCTACTGTATCTTCTGTCAAGTTGTGGTTTAACCATCTCTAGCTTGGCATGCTAGCTCTAAGAAAGCATCTGGCAATGTCTTACAATCTCAGTTAATATTGATCCCATCCTCATCACTTTTTATTGCTGGTTAAGCACAGATATCTTAGAGTATATTCATTAGAGGAGCACATCTCCGCCAAATCCTGATGCATACTAGTAATTGATTTTTGCAAAGATTTGAGGGCCGGAAGCAAATTTCTAGAATTTTGTTGGATAGTTTGACCATGGGCTTTACAGATCTCCTGCCAGACAGAAGTACATACAAATTAGCGCAAGCCAAATGAAGGTAGCATCATATCAAAGACTACAGTTTTGCAGCTCAATTAGTCAAAACTTTGATACAAACCTGACACCATTTCAACATGAACTCCAAATAGGGACAACCCTCCATGAGTTCTGTCAAAGCCTCCATTAATCTTTGCAAGTATCTGAATGGAACCGATGATGCAACAGCTGGTACATCAGCTGGATTGACAGCAAGAATACATTTTCTAATGAGAGCATCTTCATTTAATCTAAGACTAAGGACTAGAGCTCTGCTTGGCTGATCTTCATTGAGTGCTGCATCAACTGCCTGAAAAGTTTGAACAAACATTTGCCTTGAGTTCAAATAATTAATATAACAGAAAAAAAGAGGCCCCCCTTTTCAGAAATTGAAATTAAAGAGCAAACCTAAATAAATTATATTTTTTGATTCCTCTTATTGATTCAAGCCTAGCCAACCCCAAATTATTTTGGGACTAAGGCTTTGTGGTTGTTGTACCCTGAACAACATACTAATATACAGAAAGTTTCAAACATTCCTTATCCTTTGAATAAAGAGTATGTAACTTTTTAATTACTCGAGGGAAAAAAAATTAAAGTGTATCATCCATCCAAAGAGCAAAAACAAAAATTAAGGAAAAAGAGACAGAAAGTGCAGAGCAGGAATCATAGAGCTGTTGGAAAATGAAGGAAGTTCAAGTGAATACCTCAGGAGTAACATCTATGTCGAGATCGGTGGGATCAAAAATAAAGGACTCGTCCACTGAATAAACGAGAACACCCTCAGTTGTTGCTGCTGAAAAGCTACGTCCAGTAGGTGCAATTTTAAGGCACTTCGTCCGAATAACAGGCCTCCCACGGTTAGGTGTAGATCCTGGTAAATTCAGACCCAGCTTACCCCGTGTTTGTCTGTCAACTCCTTCCTCTGTGTCACTGTTGTTATCATCAACCAAATCCAGCGGACCAGCTTCTGTCATATTTTTTGAGTTAAGAATGTCTAGGACCCCATCAAGTGAAAGGTTGTGAGTTATTTGAAACCTACGCAACAACACCTAAGCCACAGCCAAAAAAAATAATTAAAAATTAATAGAAAGAGCTCAAGGGAGAAAAATAAAAGTTGCAGAGAGAAATTGGAGCAGGGAGTGTCTAAAACATACATGACTAATGTTCCAAAATAAGACACAGAAGCAAGTGAAGCAACATCTAGGAATAAAGACACGGCATGATAATTGCAAACATAGAACAGAAACTCCCCAAATTCCACGTATTCACTCGTAACTTCCAATAACTAAAATAATACTTGTATCCACTAGTTACTAATCCCTCATCATGATAGCCAGGTAGGTTATCTACAAAATACAGAGCCATCATGCATCAAGGACACAATTTGATGCAACAAATAAATTCTGCATTGTAATTTTCAAAAACAAAATTCTGTGAACACCACAATCAGGAGGGAAGATATTAGGCCTTATTGATTAAGTTCAAAAATCAAAACAAAAAACTAAAGCAGGGGAGTTGAAGTGGGGAAAAAATGGAAGAGGACAAACCTGCTCAGAAACATCATACATACAAATGAATTTGCTATTCCCACCAGCCAGTATGTAACTTCCATCGGCAGAATAGTTTAGCGTTGTGAAATACTTCCCTGAAGTGGAGTTAGCTGCTGATCTGCGATCAGTCATCAACCGAACTCCAGCAATATCTCTACGACCCTCGATAGAATACATTAATGTACCATCAAGGGGATCCCAAAAATTAATTTGACCATCTAATGTGCTGCAAGCAAGCTGCTTTCCATCCGGACGGTAAACAACAGTAAGAACATCATGGACGTGTTGAAATGTCTCAACAGAACCTTTCCCTTCAAAAACATCCCAAAGCCGCACAGTTTTGTCCCATGAAGATGAAGCCAAAATTGCCTACAAGTAAAATGTTACGAGAAAATTTGGTAAACATGGATAGGATGTTGCCAAAGTAACAAAAACTTCAAATTAAAAAAAAAAAAAAAAAAAAAAAAAAAAAAAAAAATCCCAATTAGGGTTTAAGCTCAACAAAATGCTCTTCTTCCTCCCTAAAACCCAAACCAATAATTTTTATTCTCAGCTCATATTAATTACTGTAATGGTTTTGAGTGTTCATTGGAACTTATATTATGTCATCAAGTTTTGGGCGATTTGCTCAAATACATTTAATTTGATTTTGTGAATTACTATAGAAGTATAAACAACTACAAAAAAATTTAAGAGAAGAATTGTGTCACTTCAACAAACCAAATGCCATCGGTTACACTACATTACTAAAATTATCATATAATAGTATATTATTGGTTATATTTTGTGTGATGCACGATTTGAATTTTTGTTAATTCTTATCATCAGATGAGGTATTTTTTTTCTAAATAAGATTCGTGACTATCTGTATTTTTAATGTAATAACATATTTATACAATAAACTATACTATGCTCATCTAATCCAATACCGATCTTTCTATTTTCACTTTGTATCTTAATATATAATAACAACAATAACAACAACATAATTATTATCTGTTAAATACAAAATAAAAATAAAATATATAACAATATATATGAAAAAAAAAATAATAATACTAATATATTATTGAAGTAAAAAATCTATTAAGGTTTAAACTGAATGACATATTCACTTTTTACTAAATTATTAAAAATATTATAAAATAAAGGATATGAAAAACACTGCATCTTTTTACACTATCAATAATAATTCTATAATAATACAACGATCTCATGCTATAATTTTATAATTTAACAACATATGTTTTTATTTTCTTATTTTATCGGTAACAATAATATTTTAATATATCTATATCTCATGCAATGATTTAATAATTTAACAATTAAGACACCATAAAATTTTAACCACTTCAATCAGCCCGAGTCGAATTTCAACCATTTTTGAAACAAACTGACTAATTCTAAAACCCAATTAGGTTTAAGCTAAAACACAACTCTTCTTCTCCTCCCTAAAACCCTAATAAAAAAACCCCTTTTTTCACCACCATGAATTACAGATTCCACAACCTCCTCGGAGCACCGTACCGCGGAGGAAACGTCGTCGTTTCAGGCAACAACAACAATTTCTTCCGTAGGAAATCGAATATCCGTAACTGACCTAATTAAATCCGAAACAACAACATTACCATGTCAATTTTCATCACAAACGTTTTCGCACATCGCCGTTTCATCTGACGGAAACTTCATCTTAGCCGTTGATGAAAATAATCGTTGTCAATTCATTAATCTCCACCGTCGAATAGTTCTTCATCGAATTACTTTCAAGGGTAAAGTTTCTTCACTTCAATTTAGCCCTAATGGTAAATTAATTGCTGTTTGTGTTGGAAATTAGTTCAAATTTGGCGATCACCGGGTTTTAGGAAGGAGTATTTTCCATTTGAATTGATTGAACTTTTGCTGATTTTAATGATAGAGTAACTTGTTTAATTGGAGTCCTGATTCGGAATTTTTACTCGCGGTTCGCGGGATTGGACTGTTGGTTGTTTTGTTTGAGAAGGTTGGATAACGGGTGAAAAGAGTATAACCTTATTTGTTTCTGGTCATAGGGATGTAATTGTTGGCGCTTTTTTCGGGGTTGATAAGAAAACGGGGGATGTTTCGAGGGTTTATAGTGTGCGTGATGGGGGTTATTTAGTTGGGGGTTTAGTGAGTTTGATGATAATGTGGGTGGAGTTGGGAGAGGGATGAGGAAATGGTTGATCCTCCGGCTCCTGGGACTCCGGAGAAGTTGATGAGGATGGTGTGTTAATGTGGTGATGGTAATGCGATTGTAATTGGGAGGAAGAGGAAGGGGGTTGATGGTAAAGTGAAGGACTTTGGGGGTGAGAGTGATGTTTTGTTGCATAAGAAGAAGTGGGGGTTGTTGAAGAAGGATTACTTTATGCAGGCGCCAGCTAAAGTGACAGCGTGTGATTATCACCAAGGGATTGATCTTGTGGTTGTGGGTTTTCGAATGGTGTTTTTGGGATGTACCAAATGCCGGACTTTGTTTGCATTCATTTGTTGTCGATATCGCGAGAAAAGATCACTACTGCTGTTTTTAATGGTTTGTGTAACTGGTTGACTTTGGGTGTGCAAGGCTTGGTCACTGCTTGTGTGGGAATGGAAGTCGGAGAGTTATATCTTGAAGCAGCAGGGTCATTATTTGATGTAAATTTATCTCTTATTCACCTGATTCTCAGCTCTTGGCTACTGGAGCTGATGACAACAAAATCAAGGTAGTCAACGTCAGTATTTACGAAGTTCGCATTGAAGTTTGAAATGCTATTATCTTTTATAATTAGCTTTGTTTCGAAAGCTCACAACCAATGTAGGCTCTGGCACTATGCAGCAGTTGTGCTGCATCAGTTTAGACCTACAAGTGATTTAGTCTTTGCTCATTGGCAGGTTTAAGCAGCTAGATGCTTAATATTCTCCTTTGTACAGGTTTGGAATGTTTCATCTGTTTTTTGTTTTGTGACATTTTCTGAGCATACTAATGCTGTCACAGCCCTCCAATTTCTGGCTAATAATCATAGCCTCTTAGTGCATCTTGGATGGAACAGTTCGGCATGGGATCTTTTCCGTTATCGAAATTTAGGACATTTACTACACCTTCTTCTAGGCAGTTTGTTTCTTTGACTGCTGATCAGGTGGGTAAGTGATATGTGCTGGAACACTAGATTCATTTGAGGTATATATAAAGATCTACTACTAGCTTGGCTTTATGGTAGATTGTGTTGTGGCATGTCTAACTCAGTATTTTGTTATGTACTTTTCAGATTTTTGTTTGGTCAATGAAGACAGGGCGCTTGCTTGATGTTTAAAGCGGTCATGAAGGTCCTGTCCATGGGTTAATGTTTTCTCCATCAAATGTGAGTATTGTTGTTGCCTCTTGTCACTTGCCTCATCTACTCGTTGCTCAATTTTTCATAATGGAGTTGAGCAGCCTGTGCTGCTTATTAATACATGTCATATGTGGTTTAAACTGGCTATCAAATACCGAAAGTTAACTTGATTGAATTGGATTGTATCTCCCTCTAATTTTACTCTCATTAAATGAAACTGTGTTGCTAATCTGCTATTGTAAAATTTAGATTTTTCTCTGCTCTTGACGCCAGCTGATTATGTCCCATATTAATTTTCAAACTTGGTATGGCACTTTGTTTTATGAGAATTTTTTGTGGTGGGCCACTTTAGTGGTGTGAAAATTGATATGATTAGAGATGGTGTTTAATGACAACGAAGGAAATAACGAAATGGTAGACGTGATTGGAGATTTGTAGTTTTATATCTAATAGAGACAATGAGTAAAAAGTAAATTCACACCAAGGTAAGAGAACTGAGAAGAGTATGTAGTTCCATCACTGCCATGCTCTAAATGAGCTTGAAATGTGAAAACTTTTGGCCTTATGACTTATGAGGAATGGGTTTTGAGGATGTATTTGTTTCTCATAATTCACTAACACAAAGAAATGTTAGTAAATAAAATCTTTTAAAGACTCTTTCACCATTGATCTTTTTGCTTTTGAAATTTCACCTAGAAGACTTCAAATTATTGGCAGCCATACTTGAAAGTTGACACTATTTGATCTTGCCTAAACCTAATCAAAGCCCTTATCATCTAATTGTAATTGTAATTAAGGCTTTTGAGTTATTGTTGAAAGAAAAAAATAAGGTACTTGTATTTGTATGTTTTTGGCTAATTTTGAATTTAGGCTTTTAGGGTTCTCAGGAAATAGATTTTTTTCTATCATTTATTTATTTTTTATTTATTTATTTATAATTTATTTATTACCTAATACGTTTGTTACCCTGGGGTGATTGTTTACGGATTAAATGAGGGGGTTTGTGTGTGTGTGGGGGGGGGGGGGGGGGGTGTGGGGGAGGGGGGGTGGGTGTGGAGCCAAGTAGTAGGATGAGAGTATTGGAAATCTGATATGCTGTTAACAAGTAATTTTGCTTTGGGATGCGCATTAGGTTTTAACATCAGGGATGGAGGAGAGGACCAAGGAGTAGGATGAGAGGTATTGGAAATCTGATATGCTGTTAAACAATTAATTTTAGCTTTCGAGTGAGCATTGGATTTTAACATCAGGGATGGTGAGAGGAGCCAAAGAGTAGGATTTATTGGAAACTGTTATGCTGTTAAACAAGTAATGTTAGATTTGGGATGTAGCTTAGGTTTTGACATATAATAATCTAAGGCCCTTCTACAAATGTTTTGTTCAGAGAATTTCTCAGGAAAGGAAAGGAGTATGTATGATTTATTTTCCCTCGTTTGAGATTTGGAAACATGTGAAGTGAGGGAAAGTGAGAAGATCACAAACTTTATTGTCTTTGCCCTGTTAATAACCGAAGGTCTTCGCTGCTGGAAAGATTTTAAAGGAAAAATGGAAGCTCAATCTTTCCCACCCATTCCGTTCCCCCCTTTCCTTCCTCCCTTCTCCACCCTCTCTCATAGTTGCTGTCCAATTATCTTGCAATTTTTTTTTCTTGTATCTTTAGATAGCAAGATAGAAGGGAATAGAAAGGGGTGAAAAGGGAGAAGGCTGGGGAAACGCAAGGGATAAGAGAGGATGATTATCTAAAAGGTTAAAGGAAGGGAACATGAATCCCTCCTCTTCCCCCCTCCCCTGTTTCTGTTCCCCTATTTCCTTATCCTAACTAGGGGACTTGTCCTCCTCTTTTATCTTCCTTCCCCACCTCTCCATTTCCTTTTATCCAAACAAAGTTTTGATGTGTAATGTTGGCCAGTTTGCTACCCTTTTTCTATTTGTAAGTTTTTTGCTGTTCATCTTTTTGATGTCTATAGCCGTATGGATACAGGATAAAGCTTTAAGTATGAAAAGTAGAAGGATGAATAGACATGGCAGTATCTAATATGTGTTCTTTTTTTGTTTTTGTTTTTTTTTTTTTATTTGGAGTTTTTGTTTTGGCAACATCCTATCCATGATTACCAAATTTTCTTTTGTTTTTTTTTTTTTTTTTGTTTTTTTTTTTTTTTTTAATTTGAAGTTTTGTTACTTTGGCAACATCCTATCCATGTTACCAAATTTTCTTTTG
>PYUH01000145.1:1536707-1549106 GCA_016808085.1 Suaeda aralocaspica
GGGGGGGGGGGGGGGGGTTGGGGGGAGGGGGGGTGGGTGTGGAGCCAAGTAGTAGGATGAGTATTGGAAATCTGATATGCTGTTAAACAAGTAATTTAGCTTTGGGATGCGCATTAGGTTTAACATCAGGGATGGAGGAGAGGAGCCAAGGAGTAGGATGAAGGTATGGAAATCTGATATGCTGTTAAACAATTAATTTTAGCTTTCGAGTGAGCATTGGATTTTAACATCAGGGATGGGTGAGGGAGCCAAAGAGTAGGATTTATTGGAAACCTGTTATGCTGTTAAACAAGTAATGTTAGATTTGGGATGTAGCATTAGGTTTTGACATATAATAATCTAAGGCCCTTCTACAAATGTTTTGTTCAGAGAATTTCTCAGGGAAAGGAAAGGAGTAGGTATGATTTATTTCCCTCGTTTGAGATTTGGATAACAGTGAAGGTGAGGGAAAGTGAGAAGATCACAAACTTTATTGTCTTTGCCCTGTTAATAACCGAAGGTCTTCGCTGCTGGAAAGATTTTAAAGGAAAAATGGAAGCTCAATCTTTCCCACCCATTCCGTTCCCTCCCTTTCCTTCCTCCCTTCTCCACCCTCTACTCATAGTTGTGTTCAATTATCTTGCAATTTTTTTTTCTTGTACTTTAGATAGCAAGATAGGGAAAGAAAGGGGTGAAAAGGGAGAAGGCTGGGGAAACGCAAGGAAGGGATAGAGAGATGATGATTATCTAAAAGGATTAAAGGAAGGGAACATGAATCCCTCCCTCTTCCCCCTCCCTGTTTCTGTTTCCCCTATTCTATCCTAAAGGGACTTGTCCTCCTCTTTTATCTTCCTTCCCCACTCTCCATTTCCTTTTATCCAAACAAAGTTTTGATGTAATGTTGGGCCAGTTTGCTACCCTTTTCTTTGTAAGTTTTTTGCTGTATCATCTTTTTGATGTCTATAGCCGTATGGATACAGGATAAAGCTTTAAGTATGAAAAGTAGAAAGGATGAATAGACATGGCAGTATCTAATATGTGTTCTTTTTTTGTTTTTGTTTTTTTTTTTAATTTGGAGTTTTGTTTACTTTGGCAACATCCTATCCATGATTACCAAATTTCTTTGTTTTTTTTTTTTTTTTTTTTTTTTTTTTTTTTTTTTTTAATTTGAAGTTTTGTTACTTTGGCAACATCCTATCCATGATTACCAAATTTCTTTGTTTTTTTTTTTTTTTGTTTTTTTTTTTTAATTGAAGTTAAGTTTTGTTACTTGGCAACATCTATCCATGTTTACCAAATTTTCTCGTAACATTTTACTTGTAGGCAATTTTGGCTTCATCTTATGGGACAAAACTGTGCGGCTTTGGGATGTTTTTGAGGGAAAGGTTCTGTTGAGACATTTCAACACGTCCATGATGTTTACTGTTGTTTACCGTCCGGATGGAAAGCAGCTTCGTTGCAGCAAATTAGATGGTCAAATTAATTTTGGGATCCCCTTGATGTACATTAATGTATTCTACGAGGGTCGTAGAGATATTGCTGGAGGTCGGTTGATGACTGATCGCAGATCAGCAGCTAACTCCACTTCAGGGAAGTATTTCACAACGCTAAACTATCTGCCGATGGAAGTTACATACTGGCTGGTGGGAATAGCAAATTCATTTGTATGTATGATGTTTCTGGCAGGTTTGTCCTCTTCCATTTTTTCCCCACTTCAACTCCCCTGCTTTAGTTTTTTGTTTTGATTTTTGAACTTAATCAATAAGGCCTAATATCTTCCCTCCTGATTGTGGTGTTCACAGAATTTTGTTTTGAAAATTACAATGCAGAATTTTGTTGCATCAAATTGGGTCCTTGATGCATGATGGCTCTGTATTTTGTAGTAACCTACCTGGCTATCATGATGAGGGATTAGTAACTAGTGGATACAAGTATTATTTTAGTTATTGGAAGTTACGAGTGTACGTGGAATTTGGGAGGGTTTCTGTTCTATGTTTGCAATATCATGCCGTGTCTATTCCTAGATGTTGCTTCACTTGCTTCTGTGTCTTATTTTGGAACATTAGTCAGTATGTTTAGACACTCCCTGCTCCAATTTCTCTGCAACTTTTATTTTTCTCCCTTGAGCTCTTTTATTAATTTTTAATTATTTTTTGGCTGTGGCTTAGGTGTGTTGCGTAGGTTTCAAATAACTCACAACCTTTCACTTGATGGGGTCCTAGACATTCTTAACTCAAAAAATATGACAGAAGCTGGTCCGCGGATTTGGTTGATGATAACACAGTGGACACAGAGGAAGGAGTTGACAGACAAACACGGGGTAAGCTGGGTCTGAATTTACCAGGATCTCACCTAACGTGGGAGGCCTGTTATTCGGACGAAGTGCCTTAAAATTGCACCTACTGGACGTAGCTTTTCAGCAGCAACAACTGAGGGTGTTCTCGTTTATTCAGTGGACGAGTCCTTTATTTTTGATCCCACCGATCTCGACATAGATGTTACTCCTGAGGTATTCACTTGAACTTCCTTCATTTTCCAACAGCTCTATGATTCCTGCTTGCACTTTCTGTCTTTTTCCTTAATTTTTGTTTTTGCTCTTGGATGGATGATACACTTTAATTTTTTTCCCTCGAGTAATTAAAAAGTTACATACTCTTTATTCAAAGGATAAGGAATGTTTGAAACTTCTTCTATATTAGTATGTTGTTCAGGGTACAACAACCACAAAGCCTTAGTCCCAATAATGGGGTTGGCTAGGCTTGAATCAATAAGAGGAATCAAAAAATATAATTTATTTAGGTTTGCTCTTTAATTTCAATTTCTGAAAAGGGGGGCCTCTTTTTTCTGTAATTAATTATTTGAACTCAAGGCAAATGTTTGTTCAACTTTTCAGGCAGTTGATGCAGACTCAATGAAGATCCGCCAAGCAGAGCTCTAGTCCTTAGCTTAGATTAAATGAAGATGCTCTCATTAGAAAATGGATTCTTGCTGTCAATCCATGATGTACCAGCTGTTGCCACATCGGTTCCATTCAGATACTTGCAAAGATTAATGGAGGCTTTGACAGAACTCATGGAGGGTTGTCCCTATTGGAGTTCATGTTGAAATGGTGTCAGGTTTGTATCAAAGTTTTGACTAATTGAGCTGCAAACCCCCCCACACACACACAAACCCCCCTCATTTAATCCGTAAACAATCACCCCAGGGTAACCAAACGTAATTAGGTAATAAATAAATTAATAAATAAATAAATAAATAAATAAATAAATGATAGAAAAAAAATCTATTTCCTGAGAACCCTAAAGGCCTAAATTCAAAATTAGCCCAAAAACATACAAATACAAGTACCTTATTTTTTTTCTTTCAACAATAACTCAAAAGCCTTAATTACAATTTACAATTAGATGATAAGGGCTTTGATTAGGTTTAGGCAAGATCAAATAGTGTCAACTTTCAAGTATGGCTGCCAATAATTTGAAGTCTTCTAGGTGAAATTTCAAAAGCAAAAAGATCAATGGTGAAAGAGTCTTTAAAAGATTTTATTTACTAACATTTCTTTGTGTTAGTGAATTATGAGAAACAAATACATCCTCAAACCCATTCCTCATAAGTCATAAGGCCAAAAGTTTTCACATTTCAAGCTCCATTTAGAGCATGGCAGTGATGGAACTACATACTCTCTCAGTCTCTCTTACCTTGGTGTGAATTTACTTTTTTACTCATTGTCTCTATTAGATATAAAACTACAAATCTCCAATCACGTCTACCATTTCGTTATTTCCTTCGTTGTCATTAAACACCATCTCTAATCATATCAACTTTTCACACCACTAAAGTGGCCCACCACAAAAATTTCTCATAAAACAAAGTGCCATACCAAGTTTGAAAATTAATATGGGACATAATCAGCTGGCGTCAAGAGCAAGAGAAAAATCTAAATTTTACAATAGCAGATTAGCAACACAGTTTCATTTAATAGAGAGTAAAATTAGAGGGAGATACAATCCAATTCAATCAAGTTAAACTTTCGGTATTTGATAGCCATGTTTAACCACATATGACATGTATTAATAAGCAGCACAGGCTGCTCAACTCCATTATGAAAAATTGAGCAACTTGAGTAGATGAGGCAGTGACAAGAGGCAACAAACAATACTCACATTTGATGGAGAAAACATTAACCCATGGACAGGACCTTCATGACCGCTTAAAACATCAAGCAAGCGCCCTGTCTTCATTGACCAAACAAAAATCTGAAAAGTACATAACAAATTACTGAGTTAGACATGCCACAAACACAATCTACCATAAAGCCAAAGCTAGTAGATCTTATATATACCTCAAATGAATCTAGTGTTCCAGCACATATCACTTCACCACTCTGATCAGCAGTCAAAGAAACAAACTGCCTAGAAGAAGGTGTAGTAAATGTCCTAAAATTTCGATAACGGAAAAGATCCCATGCACGAACTGTTCCATCCAAAGATGCACTTAAGAGGCTATGATTATTAGCCAGAAATTGGAGGGCTGTGACAGCATTAGTATGCTCAGAAAATGTCACAAAACAAAAACCAGATGAAACATTCCAAACCTGTACAAAAGAGGAAATATTAAGCATCTAGCTGCTTAAACCTGCCAATTGAGCAAAGACTAAATCACTTGTAGGTCTACAACTGATGCAGCACAACTGCTGCATAGTGCCAGAGCCTACATTGGTTGTGAGCTTTCGAAACAAATGCTAATTATAAAAGATAATAGCATTTCAAACTTCAATGCGAACTTCGTAAATACTGACGTTGACTCACCTTGATTTTGTTGTCATCAGCTCCAGTAGCCAAGAGCTGAGAATCAGGTGAATAAGAGATACAATTTACATCAAAATAATGACCCTGCTGCTTCAAGATATAACTCTCCGACTTCCATTCCCACACAAGCAGCTGACCAAGCCTTGCACACCCAAACGTCAACCAGTTACCCAAACCATTAAAAACAGCAGTAGTGATCTTTTCTCGCGATATCGACAACAAATGAATGCAAACAAAGTCCGGCATTTGGTACAATCCAAAAACACCATTCGAAAACCCCACAACCACAAGATCAATCCCTTGGTGATAATCACACGCTGTCACTTTAGCTGGCGCCTGCATAAAGTAATCCTTCTTCAACAACCCCCACTTCTTCTTATGCAACAAAACATCACTCTCACCCCCAAAGTCCTTCACTTTACCATCAACCCCCTTCCTCTTCCTCCCAATTACAATCGCATTACCATCACCACCATTAACACCACCATCCTCATCAACCTTCTCCGGAGTCCCAGGAGCCGGAGGATCAACCATTTCCTCATCCCTCTCCCCAACTCCACCCACATTATCATCAAACTCACTAAACCCCCAACTAAATAACCCCCCATCACGCGACACACTATAAACCCTCGAAACATCCCCCGTTTTCTTATCAACCCCGAAAAAAGCGCCAACAATTACATCCCTATGACCAAGAAACAAATAAGGCTTATTACTCTTTTTCACCCCGTTATCCAACCTTCTCAAACAAAACAACCTAACAGTCAAATCCCGCGAACCGGCGAGTAAATATTCCGAATCAGGACTCCAATTCAAACAAGTTACTCTATCATTAAAATCAGCAAAAGTTCTAATCAATTCAAATGGAAAATACTCCTTCCTAAAACCAGGTGATCGCCAAATTTGAACTAATTTACCAACACAAACAGCAATTAATTTACCATTAGGGCTAAATTGAAGTGAAGAAACTTTACCCTTGAAAGTAATTCGATGAAGAACTATTCGACGGTGGAGATTAATGAATTGACAACGATTATTTTCATCAACGGCTAAGATGAAGTTTCCGTCAGATGAAACGGCGATGTGCGAAACGTTTGATGAAAATTGACATGGTAATGTTGTTGTTTCGGATTTAATTAGGTCAGTTACGGATATTCGATTTCCTACGGAAGAAATTAGTTTGTTGTTGCCTGAAACGACGACGTTTCCTCCGCGGTACGGTGCTCCGAGGAGGTTGTGGAATCTGTAATTCATGGTGGTGAAAAAGAGGGGTTTTTTTATTAGGGTTTTAGGGAGGAAGAAGAAGAGTGTTGTGTTTTTAGCTTAAACCCTAATTTGGGTTTTAGAATTTAGTCAGTTTGTTTCAAAAATGGTTGAAATTCGACTCGGGCTGATTGAAGTGGTTAAAATTTTATGTTGTCTTAATTGTTAAATTATTAAATCATTGCATGAGATTATAGAATTATTTAAAATATTATTGTTACCGATAAAATAAAGAAAATAAAAAACATATGTTTGTTAAATTATAAAATTATAGCATGAGATCGTTGTATTATTATAGAATTATTATTGATTAGTGTAAAAAGATGCATGTGTTTTTCATATCCTTTATTTTATAATATTTTTAATAATTTAGTAAAAAAGTGAATATGTCATTCAGTTTAAACCTTAATAGATTTTTTTACTTCAATAATATATTAGTATTATTATTTTTTATTTTCATATATATTGTTATATATTTTTATTTTTATTTTGTATCTTAACAGATAATAATTATTGTTGTTGTTATTGTTGTTATTATATATTAAGATACAAAGTGAAAATAGAAAAGATCGGTATTGGATTAGATGAGCATAGTATAGTTTATTTGTATATAATATGTATTTATTACATTTAAAAATACAGATAGTCTACGAATCTTATTTAGAAAAAATTACCTCATCTGATGATAAGAATTAACAAAAATTTCAAATCGTGCATCACACAAATATTATACCAATTTAATATTTACTATTATATGATAAATTTTAGTATATGTATTGTTAACCGATGGCATTTGGTTTTTGTTGAAGTTACACAATTCTTCTCTTTAAATTTTTTTGTAGTTGTTTATACTTCTATAGTAATTCACAAAATCAAATTAAATGTATTTGAGCAAATCGCCCAAAACTTGATGACATAATATAAGTTCCAAATGAACACTTCAAAACCAATTTTACATGTAATTAATATGAGCTGAGAATAAAATTACTTGGTTTGGGTTTTAGGGAGGAAGAAGAGCATTTTGTTTTGAGCTTAAACCCTAATTTGGGTTTTAGGGTTTAGTCAGTTTGTTTGAAAAAAATGAAAAATGGTTGAAGTTCGACAAGGGGTGACTTCAGTGGTTAAAGTTTATGTTGTCTTAATATTTAAATTATAAAATCATTGCATGAGATCGTTGTGTTATTATAAAATTATTTAAAATATTATTGTTACCGATAAAATAAGGAAAATGAAAAACATAAGTGGTTAAATTATAAAATCACATGAGATCGTTGTATTATTATAGAATTAATTTGATTGATTAGCGTAAAATAGATGCAATTTCATATGTTTTTCATATCCCTATTTCATCGGTAACAATAATATTTTTAATAATTTTAATGAAAATGTGAATATATCATCCAGTTTAAACCTTAATAGATTTTGTTACTTCACTAATTTTATTATTATTATTTTCTATTTTCGTATTTATCATTTTTATTTTGTATCTTAATAGATAATAATTATGGTTGTTATTTTAGTTATTATATATTAAGATACAAAGCGAAAAATTAGAAAAGAGATGAGCATAGTATAGTTTATTCGTATATAATATGTATTTATTACATTTAAAAATACAGATAATCTAAGAATCTTATTTAGAAAATTATCAAAATATGAAAGAATTATGATAAGAATTAACAAAAATTTCAAATCGTGCATCAAACAAATATTATACCAATTTAATACTTCGTAGTTTTTATTCAACATGATAAATTTTAATACATGTGATTGTAGAGCCATTAACTAATGGCATTTGTTTTTTGTTTTTTTGTTGGGTTTCTACACAGTACACAATTCTTTCTTAAGATTTTTTTTGTAGTTGTTTATACCTCTATAGTAATTCACAAAATCAAATTAAAAGTATTTGAGCACATCGCATAAAACTTGATGACATAGTATAAGTTTCAAAAGGATACTTCAAAGCCAATTTTGCATGTAATTAATATGAGCCGAGAATAAAATTGCTCGTAATTATATTGACTTTGTTTATGTGTTCAATAGTTGTCGATGTGGTACACGCACGATGCTTAACATGAGGTATAAAGTCAGAAATGTATGTGTTCCATCCATATTTTGATTAAAGAGTACATTTGAAATTCATGGATGTTTAGCAACAACAACCTTGTAAATCATAAACTAATTCATGGGATGAATGTTGTATGTAAATCATAATTTTTGGTTAAGGCTATGTTCAGTTCGTCTTTTTCTGATATTAAATTTTCTAATCAAAACTTTTCTAATCTGGTCTGGTCCAATATGAATTTTTCTAATCTAATTTGATTTGATCATGTTGTAGTTAATCTTTGTTCTTAATATTTTATTATCAATTTGAACCTTTTGAATCTGGTATGAATTTTTCTGATCTAATCTGATTTTTTTTTCTATAAAAAAAATAAGCACTAAATTACTTAAATAAGTTGAAGTGAACATAACGAGTATGGTTGTAATTTCACTTTTTTCCTCTTTGTGTTTCACTTATTTTAATTGTCTGAGCGCTATTATTCTTACTAAATTACCTTTATAATAATGAGATGACAAGTAGAATTACGAAGAAATTCTGGTAAGTTGTTTTTGACTTTTGGATTTTATGAGGTAGTTAATGACAAATTTGCGTTAAAAAATAAATAAATAAATAAATAAATAAATAAAAACATAAATGGGATGAGGGTTGTATGCAAGTTTGTAACAAATCTACATCCTATAAACCATTGCATCATCAAAACTTAAAAGTGAACGGAAAAGGATTACTGAAAGATAGCTACTTTGTATATGTAATTTTAAGGTATAGACTATAGAGTACACAAGAATGCATTGCAATACACTAGAATCTCAATTTGCCTTAAATGGACTATAGAATCTTTTTTTAGTTGCTACATTTATCTTAAATGGAAATCTCAATTTACTTGCTACATTTCTATTTATGGAAGTGGGTCCTTTAGTGATTTTACAATAGTGCTCCCAATTTAGCTGTATTTTGGTATTTAATTGTACTTATTTTACCCAAATCAGTCATTTAACCCCTCCCTCTCATTTTTAATAATTAGGCCCCCACATGACAATGCATAATCACTCATTTAACCCCTCCCTCTCATTTTTAATAATTAGGCCCCCACATGACAATGCATAAATATTTGTTCCACTGTCCTATGTAGCAAGACAACAAGTAAATTGCCATTTGCCAGAGAGGGAGTATGTTAAATAATCTTATAGTATCATAGAACAATCAATCTTCATAACTACAAGCCTAAAAAAAAAAAAAACCAATCAAAAAAACTTATAATAGAATGTGAAAGAACTTTCGATACATAATCTTATTGTAGAACAGGCTCGTAGCCGAAAAACGTAATGATATCCGCAAACCATCCTATACTGTATGCCTTCAAACTGTGTATACCTCAATCAATTATACCATCTGTTTGTTTACAAAGGTCAGAACCCTTCCATCCTTTATATGAATGTATTAGTGTAAGTTTTTGTTTTGTAATAAGTCGTCGGCTTTTCAGCGAAAATGTTCTAGCCCCAACCTTGGTACCAAGAAGTTGCATACTTCATTCATTTCTGCAGGGATTGTATAATGTCCAAGACTGCATTATGGCCAACCATTGTTTGTTATTAGTTGAATAGACTTTTGTAAAAATGGGAAAAGTACAAAGTAAACAACATTTGAAATTTTGATCATTACTTGTCATAGCCTTTGAATGTAAGATTTCGGAATCCAGCTGAACTCATGACTTGAGCAGATTTCTCACCGTATCTATATGCAACTACTTCATCAGCTGCAAGTGTAAAATTTTGGACCATCAGTACATGCCGTCCCAAAAATGGAGCGCGCCATTATTATATCTTTAGAACATTCATGATTAAAATGACAACATTAGCATACATAGTTCAACCAACAGAAAGTCTTACAGCTTCCATGACAGAGGAAAATGGGTAAAGATGCAGCCCTCCTTGAAGCATCGTGCGAACCTCCTATCTTGTTCCTTAGACTCCTGCATCAATATAATGGGCCTCCAGTGAGCAACGCGAAGTGGTTATAAAATCAACTAGGAAACTAGCTAGGTACCATCATTAGTTTTCATGATAAATCTATATCCAATGTCGAACCAAAGGTCTGATGTCAATGGCATCATTTTGGGTACATGTGAGTTGATTTTGGAGTAATTTTGAGATGTAAACTCTTCTGATTAGATTAAATTAGATTAGATTGATACTCATCTAATGTATCTCATAGCAAGGACATAAGAACATGAGTAGTGAGTATATACCTTGCACCAGGAAGCCAACCACTGAGACCAACTATCGCCCTCAAATTTATCGGGTAAAAATTTCCATTAGCATATTTCCCAGCAGCGAAACATGTTGCTGAATACAGCGCGAGAGCAGCACCCATACTGAATCCTCCAATACCAAGTTTAACTGTTTAACATAACAGGACCGATGAGTAATCATTGAAGAAGAAGAAAGACAAAAATCGGTATGCAAGTACATTTATCATGATATGGTTGACAGGTCGGTTACCATCAGCAGGTTCAGTTGACAGTAGATTTGCAATGTGTGCTGCTGAGGCATCCAACCCTTCTAGATCATCTTGGCTGTCCTCGGATATCTCCGTTACATCAAACCCTATAACAAAGTAAAAGAGCTTAGACTATTCAATTCTCCTTACAAAGAAGAAAATGATCTATAAGCCTAAGGTAAAATGTAATCAAAGCTTACATGCTGTGCAGGTAAATCCACCTAGCAATGCGACAGGGCGAGTTGGAGCAGTAGGGCATATAAATTTAACCTGCAATTCAGGATGCAGAAGTAAACATCAGTAGAAGAAGATTTTTAACCTCAAAAACTCGACATGATCAAGCTAAACGCGCAAATTTTGGGAATACTACAAGAGTCAGCTTGCTTACATTTGGAAGAGGAAGATTTTCCAAGAGTTGACAGGCACTGCAAACAAAATCAATGATGCAAACATGAGAAACGTAATAAGAAGAATGCTAATTATGATTCTCATTATAAAACATGAAGATAAGAGGAAAATATGCAATTCTCTAAAATGGGGAAAAAGAACACATGAAACTAACAAAAATAGCACTAAACCAAATTAAAAGTGGAGTAATCTAAGATGTTCTAACAAGTACAGTCTTATGAAGGAATATGTTCATTATTAAAATGGGCTTCTTCTCATGATTGCTTCTTAGCTATTTGCAAGAGAATCATAATAAGGTGGTCCCTATTCAAGCAATAGGTAGACTTTTAAGGATTCAAAAGCAATCAATAACCTAAACTCAAATGCTTAATATTGATTATTGACACTAACTTACATACCCTCAAACTAAGAATCATTGGAAATCGAATTTTAGGAGAAAACACAGCTCAATAAGCCATACCATGTCAAAACAATGCTAGGATTCGGACAAAGTTGATCATGAAGCTATTAAGAACAATGAGAAATAACAAAAAATCGCGGTGCATTACATGACTAGAATACTAAGGCTATAACTTTGTAACAAATGGAAATGCGAAAGATTAAAAGATAGGAGGTAAACCTTGCACCATTGTCACCAAGCCCATGTAGCCAAACAATTGTAGCAAGGTGCCTTCCTCTCGGCCTAACTACATGAGTCCTCCCAAACTCGAAAGTTCTCCTACCACTTCTTGCACCTAAAATCAGTTCATACATAGCATTTATAACAATATAAGTTCACATTAACCAAAAAAAAACAAACTTCAAATTTGTTTTTCATATCCTCGCAACTCATACAAAACTAGCCAATGCCGCGGCAAAGCAATATAAAAACCTATATAACCAAAATGAAAGCAACAAAAACATGAATATCAATCACATTTTGATTAATTTGCATGAAAAAAAAAAAGTAAGAAAACGAGCTTACCAGAACCAGTAGGGTAATTTGAATAGCTCATATTGTAATTGAAACAAAGTTTACTAACTAATAAACCTATTTGCAAGTTTTTTTTTTTTTTTTTTTTTTTGTCAAATAAAAGAAAGAAAAAGAAGAAGAAGAAGAATGCAATGTAGAAAAACTCAAATGGTAGAAGCAATTTATAACACCAAAAAAAAGTGACGATTAGAAGAACAAATGAATATTCAGCAATCACTAGAAGGTTAAAAAATGAATGTGTAAACAGCTGCAATAAATAAAATAAAAAGTAGAGGCATATATGAAAAGGAGAGAAAAGAAAATGACAAAAGTTGATTATCTTTGCTAAGAGAATCAAAAACCCCCATTACCATTCTCTGCTAAAACAGAGTACTCTGTTTTTTTTTTTTTTTTTTTTTTTTTTTTTTTTT
>PYUH01000145.1:1549956-1587889 GCA_016808085.1 Suaeda aralocaspica
TTTTTTTTTTTTTTTTTTTTTTTTTTTTTTTTTTGGGAATTGAAGTTCTTACAATTGGAAAAGCATCTAATTCTTCTAGGAAGTGGGCTATATAAAACTATAAATAAGGTCGTTTTTCAATCCGTACTACTATTATGTTATTGATTGAACCTAACAAAAAAAAAAAAAAAAAAAATTAAAGCAAGTGTTCAATTTTTCAATTCACAAAGGTTTATTAATTGTACTACACTTACAAAACAGAAAATTTAGAGAAGACAAAGAAAAGTTTTAGATTTTAAAGTACTAGTTTTAGATGTTGAAGTACTTTTGATCATCTTTGTGTAATTGGGTGCCAAATTAAGTAGAGTACAATTGAGCACATTAAACCAATATCAAAAATTCACAAATTTACGAATTACAATATGCACAATTCTTGCACATGAGATGATGGGATCACACGTGTGTCTCTGTTACTTTAATACTTTTTTTGTTATGAACTTTTTACTCTAAATTTTCATTTTATGTACTAGGTATTAAAATAAAATAAGTTGAATTTTAAGGGTATATCGGTATAGGCATTTTTTTAAACCCTTATAAAAAACCTTTTAACTAACCACAAAATCATGGGAAAAATAAAAGTTTTTCATCCATGAAAAATTGAGGGAAAATTCAATGTAGCACGCAAACGACTAAAATTTTCGAAACGAAAACGCTTTGATAACGAGTAAGAGTGAATTATTGAAAAACAAGGGTCAAGAAAATGAAGAAACATATCGGAAAATAAATATTGAGAAAAATGTAAACAAAAACAAAAATATAGATTGTAATAAATTTCTAAACATTTCATTCCCGGTGTTCAAGTTTCTAAACTTCGAAACTATAGGTTGTAATAAATTTCGTGCTTCATAATAATAATAGTAGCCCTATATTCTTCAAAGCATGAAGAATTGAGGACAACTGGGCTTTAGGGATTTTGTACTGTGCAACCATATTTTCTTAGTGACACATACTTTCACCATAATATTTTCTTGGTGGTACATATTGTGCACATAGAATTCTGATGCTTTGAAAATTGAAAAATGCACTTTGCATCTTCTAAGTTCTAAAAGTTCATATTTTGCTGAATGATTTGTAACCACGAGCTTCGTTGGTAGCGTTTAGCTCCTATATTGTTTCAAGGATATCCAAATATAAAAAACACTAATATACGATACATGGAATAAATTGAACATTATCAAAAATAAATTAAACAACTTAAGCTTAACAAAATATCAATAATATTTCCGTCAAGTTGTTGAAGAATTTCAGAATTAATAATCATCTAGAAGTCTTTAACCTATATATGTTGAAAATAATCGTCTTTAAACCATGTTGAAAAATGCTAAACTAAAGAATGCAAATTACTTAGACGATTAATTGGTCAATGTGAGGAGGTGATCTATTTAGTTACCTTTTGTATTTTAATTTATTGTGAAATAATTTGATTTGTGTATTTATAATTGACCAGATTTATATTTTAAACTAGTAAATAGCTTTATTACATAAACATAAAATTTGCGATTGTTAAGACAAACTACACCGTAAATAAAAATGTTCATAATTTTATTTTTATACAAATCAAAAATAGATTTTGTGAAGTATTGCATCGGGGAAGATGTGTAACTAATTTAATTTTATTTATATTCTTTTTTGTAATGTTTGACTAAATTCTTTTTTTATAATTATCATCTTTCTATGGTGGTGAAAAATTAATAACCTTTCGAAATTCCATGGGTACAATCCTTTTAAATTGAAAGTTGAAACTAACACCTTAGCTTCAATACAATCGTCCATTGGTGTCTATGAAAAACAACTACAACAAATGCACCGTCCATTTGTACAAATTATTCTGTTTGTCATCCACAAAATTTTGTTTTAATTATAGTATATTGTATATTCAATCTCCACTATAATTTTGTTGTAATTATTGATTAATGTAGCAAATTATCTATTAATTAGTAGCCATAAATAACAGTAGTTAATAAGTCTAGTACTTAACTAATTAAACTTGCAATGGGGTTTTAGATTCGAGCAGCTATAAAGCTAACCTTTTATGTGAATTCGTTGACTTATGAATTAATGATTTTGTACTTGATATATAACACTAATTAGCATCTAAGGGAACTTTATTATTAAGTCAACAATGTGACATTCCTTGTTCATTAGGAAGAAATCAAGAAAAAGAAAGTAGGAACTTAGGCTAGCCCTTTTAATTGTCAACGTTGCACCCTACCTTATGACTTATGAAGGAATATTTTAATTGGGCTCAGCTTTAGCGCCACTGAGTCGTATGACAAAACATATCCATGCATTTATCCCCCATTTTAGATTTTGCATGAATTTAGGCTCAATTCTCGCCCGTCAACTTATTTATGTTGAATTGAATGTATTTTTACTGAAATCATTATCAATTTATAAAGGATTAAAATTGGTTTTTGCTAAACTTGACTTATTTTTACTGAATTGAACTTATTTTTACTGATCAAACAAACGCAAAAATAAGATGAGGAGAAAAGAATCTTAATTTTTATTTAATATTAAAGGTAATGTAAGTTGTTGGTCACTAAGTCATGTACTCATGTGCGTGTCAAATGAATTAACAAGCAAGGTAGCATTAGTTGTTCTTCGTCATTTCCTGACTTCACTTTATCATAGACAATCAAGAATTCAAGATATAATAGTATGATTTAAATGAAGCATAGGTTATTCAACTTTATAAGGCTATTTTTCATCTATGTGTTACAATAGATTAAGTTATACATATGACATCGTTTAAAGTTTTAAAAAATATGTAATAAGTTAATTATTCTTTTTTTTTTTCTAATCACAAATTGTGACCTAATTAAGAATTTGTGCTAAATAAAATGGTTGGTCACATTATTGTACGTATGAAAGGAAGAATTCTCAGCACAATTCACAAGTAACACTTTTGTAAATAAAGGTCTAAAAAAGGGATTATTATTTGCATGGAAGTACAAGTTTTCAAAATATTTTAATGAAAGAGATGGGAGTTTATAGGTGGCACAAAAGAAGATAATAATCAACTTTCACTAACAAAACCCAAAAGCAGAAAGAATTTTGCATTAAAAAGATCCCGAAAGTGCCTAAATTTGCATTGGCAAGAAACATGGATAAACATAGAACATTATTTTTATAATGAATGAATTAACATAAAGGATTTTATGATTGTTTAATCAACTATAGTGTTAACATAACTTAATAACCATCGATTTAATTAAGACATGTTTTAAGATTGAATATATGGAACGAATGTTTTATTATGCATGGTGTGTGATAAGAATTATTCGATGCATGTATTGTTAATGTATGGACGGTTTAATATTATAGTATTTTAGACGACAAGAGGGAGTAGGGCTAACTAAAAGAAAAAAAGTTTGGAAATAAAAAGGTCATTATGTTAAATACGGGATGATCACATTCATCACCGAGAGAGAGTTTATATCTTATAGAAATTAAAAGATTTTACATTAAAATCATATGACAATAATGAGAGAAACTTTTTATGTCTTTAACTCTAAAGTGTTTAAAACTCTCTATTCACTCATCAATGCCGGTTGTGGAATACTCAATCACATGTATTGTTTAGAGATCCATGGCCACATCGACTTCAACACCCTTCTTCTTCCTCCACATAAAAGGAAGTTAAAAAATATGAAAGTGATGTGATTAGTGATTGATGTCTTGATGATAACTTGTTAATAAAGGTATTGACGCTTTTAATTTCACGGCTAGAATTATTGGTACTTCAATAACTTCGCCACTGCACTTTAATTTTATACTCTATCAGTGTTGTTAGTCATAGTGCACGATTTTGATAATAAAGATATATACGTTACTTAATGATGTATAGTAAATTTAAATTTCATTCGACATGGATATGCCATTTTTATTACAAACAATAGTCCATCATTCGCGATACTTGTCATCACAATTTGATTCCCCCCCACCCCACACACACACACACTTCTCCTCTTTTCTTAACCTCTAATTTTTTTGCAAGTCTACATAGGACAAAAAGAAACATTTCTCTAATGTACACCATTTAAGGAGGAGTATTCGTTTTCCATAACTAAAAAAGTTCATTTCAAATTGTCTTAATCACAACTGTGAAGCAAACCTGAAAAGCGAGTTATATATAAGAATATGTAGATGTGGAAGTTCATCAATTAAAAGCGAAAAAAAAGATTTTTTTTTTTTTTTNTATTCAACTTTATAAGGCTATTTTTCATCTATGTGTTACAATAGATTAAGTTATACATATGACATCGTTTAAAGTTTTAAAAAATATGTAATAAGTTAATTATTCTTTTTTTTTTTCTAATCACAAATTGTGACCTAATTAAGAATTTGTGCTAAATAAAATGGTTGGTCACATTATTGTACGTATGAAAGGAAGAATTCTCAGCACAATTCACAAGTAACACTTTTGTAAATAAAGGTCTAAAAAAGGGATTATTATTTGCATGGAAGTACAAGTTTTCAAAATATTTTAATGAAAGAGATGGGAGTTTATAGGTGGCACAAAAGAAGATAATAATCAACTTTCACTAACAAAACCCAAAAGCAGAAAGAATTTTGCATTAAAAAGATCCCGAAAGTGCCTAAATTTGCATTGGCAAGAAACATGGATAAACATAGAACATTATTTTTATAATGAATGAATTAACATAAAGGATTTTATGATTGTTTAATCAACTATAGTGTTAACATAACTTAATAACCATCGATTTAATTAAGACATGTTTTAAGATTGAATATATGGAACGAATGTTTTATTATGCATGGTGTGTGATAAGAATTATTCGATGCATGTATTGTTAATGTATGGACGGTTTAATATTATAGTATTTTAGACGACAAGAGGGAGTAGGGCTAACTAAAAGAAAAAAAGTTTGGAAATAAAAAGGTCATTATGTTAAATACGGGATGATCACATTCATCACCGAGAGAGAGTTTATATCTTATAGAAATTAAAAGATTTTACATTAAAATCATATGACAATAATGAGAGAAACTTTTTATGTCTTTAACTCTAAAGTGTTTAAAACTCTCTATTCACTCATCAATGCCGGTTGTGGAATACTCAATCACATGTATTGTTTAGAGATCCATGGCCACATCGACTTCAACACCCTTCTTCTTCCTCCACATAAAAGGAAGTTAAAAAATATGAAAGTGATGTGATTAGTGATTGATGTCTTGATGATAACTTGTTAATAAAGGTATTGACGCTTTTAATTTCACGGCTAGAATTATTGGTACTTCAATAACTTCGCCACTGCACTTTAATTTTATACTCTATCAGTGTTGTTAGTCATAGTGCACGATTTTGATAATAAAGATATATACGTTACTTAATGATGTATAGTAAATTTAAATTTCATTCGACATGGATATGCCATTTTTATTACAAACAATAGTCCATCATTCGCGATACTTGTCATCACAATTTGATTCCCCCCCACCCCACACACACACACACTTCTCCTCTTTTCTTAACCTCTAATTTTTTTGCAAGTCTACATAGGACAAAAAGAAACATTTCTCTAATGTACACCATTTAAGGAGGAGTATTCGTTTTCCATAACTAAAAAAGTTCATTTCAAATTGTCTTAATCACAACTGTGAAGCAAACCTGAAAAGCGAGTTATATATAAGAATATGTAGATGTGGAAGTTCATCAATTAAAAGCGAAAAAAAAGATTTTTTTTTTTTTTTTGTAATAAAAAAATATGTCTTTTTAAGTGTAACAAAGTTACATTTGCCCATATTATAACATGCTTTTATATCAATTTCACACCTTCAAAAATTAAAGAAAAAGGTGAAGCTAATTAGTTGGTAGAAAAGGAAAATTTTGTAGCATAAATAATTACGAGTAGAAAAAAAGAATATGCTAAAACGCTGTTTCTAATAATTTTGATATTTTTATGTCCATCAATTTTTTATTTTTTTTTGGATTTATATGTCATTCTAACCTTCTTTTTTCCATTTTGGTGTGTATGTAACGGTTCATTTAGAATCATCTACAGATATTATTCTTCACTTTTTTTCTGTACTATACTACGACTTATTTGCATTTGAATGAAGGTGAACCTTGTAGGAAGTTTCATAAATTAAAGTTTTTCAAAATTAAAAAGTTGCATGAAGAAATTAAATAATGGAGATAAGGCAAAGGGAAAATTAAATTTAATGCCTTTTTTATTCTACGAGTTAATATAGTTAAGATTGAAAAAACATGAAAAACAAAGAAGATATAATCATATGACATAGTCTATCTTTTTACGAAATAAAAGTATTTCTTTTTTGTAAAAAAAAAATCTTTGGTCTTGGTAAGTGTAAAGTTAAAGTATTTTAGTACGTAATAGTTTAATATTTATGTGACACATGTTATATTGACCATCAAAAAATATTGTATTAATTGATTAATTTTTTGGTTAGGGGGAGCTGATGAAGCTTATCTTAACAACCAAATAGTATGTAAAAATTATAGTTACTGAAAATTATACTCGAAAATTATTAATGCAAGAATAAGAAATTCATCCCTCAAAAAAAATTAAGAAATTCATCTATTGCAACACAAATTAATTACATAATGACATAAAAAACTATAAAATTGCATACTCGTATTTAAAAACATCTTGACGAGACGAACAAACATGATCTAATATGATTTAATATTTTGGATATAAAATTAAAAAAAAAAAAGTCAACAAATTTGAGTAAATAGTGCCCAAAAAACATACTGAACCGCATGATCGAAAGTGATGGAGATGGATGGTGAAAAAACTAAAGGAATAATGGGTAGATTCTGAACAAAATGGTTGTCTTGCTCCTTTGATAAATATCATGGGAAATTGGGAACAACGCAAAGGTGACCCCAATGAAAGAGACTCCCATTCATATTGAATCACTTCTGTTTCATCTTCAAGAACCTTATAAAGTTTTAACACTATCATACAACATTCAACAACCACTTACTTTTTATAAGTTTTAAGCCATAACATAAACATACTATGTAAGTTCAAAATATATAGATTCAAAATTTCGAAGATTTAAGTCCCCGATAGTAAATAACAATATAACATTATCAACTAAAATACTTTCTAAGTTCAAGCTAACTACTTTAGTCCTTCAACAAGTCAAATAATAATACTCCATTTGTCCCAATTTACCAGCGATAGTCCTTCAATAACATTTTTATGCAAAAGATAGAATAGATCATTACTTTAGGTTGAGAGAAAAAATAGGATATTAAATGACAAGATAACAATATTAAGAGCAAAATCAAAAGAAATTAGATTGAAAGAGGACATATACAAGGATAAAGATGTTAAATTATTTGGAGATCACCCACTCTTAAAAAGGGATGTAACAAGTAAATTAGAATTTCAATAAATTTATACAAAGCATAAGTTAAATACCATGCACTGACGTACATACCCAAAGTTACAAATGGCTACTGGTCTACCACGCAAGAGACCATGGTTCCATTTTAAGAGTCAGGCTTCTTCATCTCTGAAGTTGAGCCTCGAGCCCCCCCACTTCAAGCAAAAAAAGACTTACAAATTGTTTCTTGGTATAAGAATTGTTCCTTTGATAAATGAGTTTAGATTTGATCCTACCATATATATATATTTCAACCGATTGGCACAAAACTTGTGCTGCAGTACTACGGATCAAGTACAATTAACGCAAACAAATCATTTCACATTACTACGAGCATGGGTCACAAATTTCCTAGCAACAGATAGTTGCATTACCACTGTTAACAAAACAAGGATAGAAGTGAAGATGAGAACATGAAAACATTTTAGTGTCATATCTCAGAATGATGCAGCAAATGGAGCAATAGATTATTAGCTCAAACAATGGGGAAAAGTGAATGGAATTTATACTTCCAATAACAAGCTCAATGGTAAAGAAACAACTCTTTGTGGTATTTCTCTCAAAAATTGAGCAAGACAAACTAAAAAGGTTACCAACAGGCAACATCTAAGGATTCATCCAAAAATACAAACAAGCTTTAGCGCTTTTCAATTGGAAAGCAGCAGCAGCAGAAGTTTCAAAGAACTCGTTGTCTCGCCAGAACTTATTTCATCACTACAAACATAAACTACAATCAATGGTGATGATCGTCATGTCCTTCGGGGTCACCGCCTGGGCCAACAACTTCCAACTGCAATAGATTAACAAATTAGCAAGTGTGCCTCAAAAACACACCTTAAAAACAAACTTGATAGCAATCATGCTTATAGCTGAACTACATTAAATAGACATTGTCAGAAAACCATTTTTTTTTTATCACCCTTGCTCAGGAATAGCTAAGAATTCATAGGATGATAACATGCCAGTTTCAATAAAGACTAACCACTTCCAGGCCATATCAAGTGAATTGATGGAAGTTGCAAACTGAAAACGACTCGCATCTGACATGTAATGGCTAATCTAAGTTACCGAACCTTTTTTTTTTTATAGGAAAAAAAAAATCCAAAACAGGGGTCCGTTCGGCAAATCTTTAAGATCCAAAATTAATGCAGTTTCAAATTTTCTATACGCCGAAAAAGATCACTTTTCTATTCTTCTTTTAACCATTCAAACAAAATAAATAATGCATAGCTTCCTTCCAACAAATAATATGGAACAATCCTTAAGATCTTTCTAGTAAGCATTAATTACCTACATAAACTTACAAAGTCTATGCGCATGACCACAATTGATATGTACTTTGATCAAGAAAATTCACTATAAGCCAATTTCAGCTTAATTTCGATGCAAATACTTGACCAAAAAAGAATCACTAATTCCAATCTAAACTCTCCAAAATCCACATATAGCTGGCAAAGACAATATAAAATTGCTGGTTTGACAACCGATCCAAAAGACATGTAAGCCATGTAGGTAATCAGCAAGTTAGAATAACACCAACCTTAAAGTACTGTGTGCACACTGGACACTCGTATGGCTTGTCTTTCTCCAGCCAAAACCAGACAACATCATGTTCATCCTCTACAACAAAAAGAAGACCCAAAATCAGATAGGTTTCAGAGTGTTAAGAATAGCAATATACTTCTAATCTAAAGTTTCAGATAAAATGTGGAACTTCTTTTATATGATTATAGCACCAAAATAAGCTAACCTCCTTCACCACCAGGACATCCAACAATTCTCTTGTCATAGTAGGACTTGACAATGGCGGGGCTTTCCTGCATGCAAATCAAGCAAATTGAACTCAACAAAAAGTTTCGCAAAATACAGCTTATGGCAATCTCGTAGCATCATCCATCAGCAAAAATTGATGTAAATATTCAAAACCAAGTTCCTTGTAGGAGAAAGGATCAAAATCTGCCGTCAACTACACTAGGATGACTAATTCACAAAAAAAAAAGCAAAACTTGGAACAAACCATAACCCTTGCAATTGGAAATTTGCAAAGATGACAGGATAAAAGTGGAGAACAACTGAAAAACACAATTGGCATTTACATTACACATCATCAATGACTACTTTGGGATCCAAGGCAACTTAATATCCAAAACCCAAGTATTACAAGACAGGAGAGATGTAGAGAACGATACAGTGAGTCACTGAATTTCATCCATCGTATTCCAAGGCAAAAAGGTTGGATTGTGTAACAAATTAAACTAGTTTGACATTTAAAATGAAAAGCACTCACAGCAATGCCGTATATTTTGGAACAAAACATGTCAAACCACATGATTTTTTCATGAAAGAGCTTTAGAAAACAAACTACAATTACATGAATTTCGTAATTGAAAATAAGTAATTTTCAATTCATTCATCACAAATTCAAAAGCTCACAAGTTCACACTTCAAACTTCACCATGGTGTATAATTTTATATGCAATATTTCTTTGAAAAAGGAAGATGTGGAATGTAAAGCTCTAGAAAAGCCAGCAGCAATTCAAACCTTTTGCTTCTATGTTCTAGCAATCATCTGCCCAAATAAAACTTCAGTCCTGATCACTGCAAAATGTCTACAAACAGGCCACAGACCCACAAGCCAATGCAGGCTGAAAGGGGGCTACTGAAGTGGGAGTAACTACCAGATTTTATAGACCACTCTATGTAAGGTATTACCTTAAAGACCCTTCCTCAGTATTATCAGTCAAAAAATTGATAAAAGCCTTAGTCCTAAAAATGGGGTTCACTATATGAACAAAAAATTGTTATCCCTTCTGTTCATTACTTCATTTGCTTCAAAGTGGAGATATAGGATCACAAATTCAGATTTCCTCCACAGATCAATGGGAAGGGGGCCTTTTGTTACTCATCAAGTGTCCTCCACAGATTCATTTTTAAACAAGCCACCATTTTGACAAGCCATTGTAAAGTAAAGGCCAATTTGCTTACTTATCTAAGCAAGGCAAGGGATTAAAAAGGAAGGGTTAAACATAAGATATAAATGTTAAACAACAGTGTCCTAACTCTTCAATGTAGGTTCATATGTAAAGCTTTCTGTTTGGAGATTTCCCAACTACAATGAACATGAATCCTCAATTATGAAATAATGGTGAGACATTGGAAGCAGATTTTGATTTAAAAAAAGCTTACAAAGGCCTTCGGTTACAAACAAAGTACAAGACTTAGAATTGCATTAAAAAAAATATGATGAGCACACTGAACAATCAAGACCAGAGATTACAAGAACATGATATAATTGTCAAACTAGTTAGAACTTGTCTGTAAACAAATAATAACTTTATTATTAAAAAAGCGCTTATTAAGTTCAAAGATTAGAACACTAGTGCAGAAATAGATATCCAAGGCAGAAAAATCAGGTGACGGATTTTAACAGGCAGGAGAGCAAACAATATCGACAAACTCAATAAAAACCAAAATCATTTAAGTCTAATAAATACAAGAATTTAGGTTATCATATTTAAGACTGTAACAGAGTACTTCAGGACCAATGTATAATGCTGATTTTCAGTAAATGCAACCGTCATCAGTTCTCAAAGGAATGAAAGCAACCCAAGTGTACATAGTGTGGAAGTGCATCCAAGTGATCCCTTCACAAGTTCACAATTTTCTTGACACTCATGAGATTAACTAGTAAGGAACAATTACCCTGCCTCTCCCTCTTTTCCACTCTTATCTTCTGTTGGAACTATCCCCACAATTTTCATGGCACAAACAAACCGCACAATATTCAATTCAAAATCAACTGGTTACAATAGAATTGTGACAACAAAAATTCAAACATATAGGATCTCAAGGGCCATAAGGAGACTAGAACCTTTCCCAAGTACGCAGCTGGACAAAAATCAAAGGCCTCAATAAGATGCTACACATGAAAGGAACGAAGGCAAACATCTTAATAAGTTTAAGAGGGAAGAGTACTTAAGTACCTCAAATTACCAAACAATTGAATCTAAATCAATTTTATCAACTATCAAGCACTCGTGCTACATGCTAAGGAAAGATTACCAATTCTATAAAAATAAAGGGAACAATGGATATCAAGGAACCTTAAGTCCAATAGAAATCCTAGTACAAGCTGGACTATCCCATTGTTGTAAAAACTAACCTAGTCACAAAATGTATATTGGCCATTGCTCACAGTAAGGCCTATGTTACTCCAACTTTAGTAGTAACACACCGCTACATATCCAAGAGTGTAACTCAGGGCACATTCCAAAGATTCCCCTATTCAATAATGTTGAATTTCCATACCCACATCATTTATTCTCAAGAATCAAGCGAATGTACTCAAAATAAAATAGATATTTGTTGGTAAGGCAAACCAAGCGGCTTCATAGATTAGGGTGAAGGTCTCCTTAAAAAGGCTTATCGACATAAAAATACACAGAGAACAGATGTTACTGGTTATCCAATAACATATCAAAGACGGCTATGTGAAACCCAATCAACAACCATCCACTCTTATCAAGTCCTTTGAGTCCAATAGAGTGATCAAATATCAAAGAATGATCTACAACAGTCTACACCAATGTATTCAGACATCAAGCAATGCCACCCACTACAATGCACACAATCGGCAATATCAATGTCACCCCGCAAAAACATGTACAAACCAAAAGCAATGCCACCTTCGAAAATTACTCCCAAAATCATCCAACATTCACCGCAATCAACAATTCATAATAGAAATCTAAAAATAAAATCAATTCATTTCCTAACTATTCTGACTTTTTATGCTCCTGTCCCATCCTAAATCCAATAGAGTAATCGGATATTACAAAATGAAATCTACACCGATGTATTCAGGCATCAAGCAATGCCACCCACCACAATGAACACAAACAGAGATCAATGTCGCTCACACAACAACGCATACAAACCACAAGCAATGGCACCTTAAACAATTACCGCGAAAACATCCAACATTCACACCACAATCAACAAAACATAAAAGAATTACAATAATAAAATCAATTCATTTCCTAACTATATATATCAATGAAATAAAAGTTAGGTAAAGCGAAAACTGACCTTGGTACCGAACGGACCGATAGGGTGGTTAATCTCTAGAATATCCTTTCCCTAAATAACACCATTAAAACAATCACAATCACATTTCATACAAAAAACACCAAAAAAATCACATCATTTATTAATCAATAAAAAATAAAAATAAAACCTGAAGTTCAGCAGTAAGCTCTTCAAGCTCGTGACCAGTAGCAATGGGCATTACTTCTTCAACCTTCTTCGCAAAATCCTTTCAAACAATCACAATCACATTTCATACACGAAAAAACATCATTTATTAATTAATTTTAAAATTGAAAAAAAATAAATAGATACCTGAACATCTTCAACCTTCTTCTTCACAACTTCTGGTTATAATAAACACAAACATCCAAAAAAAAACAGAAAAATCAACAACAGATCTAAATCAAAATGAAATTAAAAAAAAGTGAATCGAAAACCCTAGAAAAAGGAATCACCGGAATCAGTGGAGAAGGCGCGAGAAACGAAGGGAGAAGATGATCGAAATGATGAAGAAGGGAGTGTTCGAACAGCGGAGAATGAAGGTTTGATAATGGCGGAAGAAGATGAAGAAGAAGTTAGGGTTCGAAGGTGAGAGAAAACGAGTCTTCGCCACATGATTGAAAAGAATGTGTTCTGGATCACAGGTCACTCCCTTTGATTGATTGAATTGAAAGTTGATCGAAAAAGTTTGAAGATCGAAATCGTGGGTTTTGTTTGTTTTTGTTTTTGTTTTTGTTTTGGGAGGGTGGAAAATGAGGAGAGAGAATGAGAGGGAGGTCGAAGGTGGGCGGCTGATTGTGGTTTGGGCTTACTCATTAGTCAGTACTTGTAATAATTTGTTGGGTTTGGGTTTGGGTGGAAATGTAGTGTACTATGATGTTGGACTATGACTCTATAACTCCTATAAGTACATGTGTCATGTGGTTAGCCATTTGGAGGAGGGTAGTGATGATATAGGCCTATAGGGTCGATAAGTTGTTCGCAACTTCATGTTGATTTGGTGTCGAATGGTTAAGGTTAATAGGACGCTTCGTGATGTGTAGAATTGAATTAGTGGATGGTTTGGTTTCATTGAGAAATAATATGATGTTTTAGTTTAATGTGGAGATAATATGGTTATATGAGTAGAGCTCAATACACATATAATTTAGGATCGAGTTTATTGTATGAACTGCTACTTGAATCAAATGAGAAGTTTTGTAAAATGGTGCAATAGGAACGGTTTTAGAATTGAGAAGGCTCATAGATCTCAAGGGTTCGGCTATCCAGCTATACCATTTACTTATGAGGAACTAGGTAGGTAGATATACTATTTCAGAAACATACAAAGACACGGTCATAGAAAAGGAGGAACATCAACAGATAAAAAAAATAGAATTGACAGTCCAACAAGGTAACTAGTATGCTGTAATTCATATTGAACCAATAACTTAAGTAGTTAAGTACTTATACATCATCACTCATTTAAACCATATATTACAACATCTTTACAATTACCATCATCATACATTAGACTCAACCTTTTGTGCTAACTTAGACTGATAAAAATGATGTAGCTAAAACGTAGAAATGAGGATATACCCTGCTTGAACTCTTCTATTCGATTTGTACACAAGCTAAGCTAAGTTATTAAGAGCTAAGAATCCAAGCAGCTAAGAACAGCATTTAGATTTTTAGTAGATTATATCATGACCTACAACTGTGCAACTGTATAAGAACTAGTTTGGCGCAATCAGGGGGAAAAGGGAAAAAAAAATTCACAGATCTCCTGCTTACTTTCAGAAAACTGATTGTTAGATGTGGAGCACATATTATCTCAGTCAAGAATATCATGATACATAGTGCTTAATTGACTTTTGTTTTTGCCTTTTAGCTGCTGGCTCCTGCGTCTGATCTTCCTCTAATTTCTGTCTTAATTTTCTCAAGTCATCTTCACTGACCGAACCATTTGTTTCACGATTCAATGTATATGCTTCAGCCAGCTTCTTTATGCATTCTTTGCTTGCAGAACCATGGTTAATCACTGGTAATGCAAAGCAGAATATAAGGCATCAACAAATGTATTCAAGAAAAACAAGTTCGGTTTCTAGGCAATCAAGTAAAAAAGAAATTTGTAAGAGATAGATACAAATATCAGTTAAATGAAGACTGAGAAAGACGTCAGTCCACCCACTCACCAGGACTTGGATAGTCCTTTCCAATTATGCATTTAGCCTTTACTTGGACGCTGTTGGGAGCTGTCCATGGTTCATAAATGTACTCTTTCGGCATATCTGATCATTAAAAGACTCACACCTCATTATCACCATACACATAGCACATCTCAAAGCAAAATAACGAAGAACTCAACAATACCTTTCAAAACAGGGAGAAAATGTCTGATGAATTTTCCATTTGGATCATATTTCTTTCCAAATGAGATTGGGGAGTAAATTCTGTGATACTGTAATGAATTAAAAAAACGAACGTATAAATTGCTGCCAAATTAAACAAAAGCAGAAGAACCATATCATGTTGATTACAGCTTCATAATAAATTTATGTACAGCAATGTTTATGTCTTTCCAAATGATATTATCTTCCTCATATTAATTCATGTGTAGCCAACTAAATTATTTTGGGACACAAACTTTGTTGTTGTTCTTGTAATGAACTAAATAAGGGATCCTTAAATTCTCTAGGTACGTTATACGGATGTATCCATCCGTCTAAAGGATGTTTTATACACATTTGGTTAATTAAGAATTATAAAATTAAAGCATATTGAAAATTAAGGGAGTCATACAACAGAACTACACTCAATCATCAGCACAAAAACAAACTGTCGCACAAAAGTTTCAGTGCAGTTGGCAGGAGCAACCAAGTGAAACTGCAAGACTGTGTTGATCAGTAGACAGCAGTTTGCACACATCATAATGAAGCTTGCAATTTCTTTAACCTTAATATTGGTACTTGGTTAAAATAATAGTGATTGCATGATTAAACTATTCTAACTTAAGACATTGAACATACTTGGTAGAAAAATGATGAACATGAAAGCCAGAGCCAATTTCCGTTGTTAACTGCCCAATCTGAATCAATTAATAGCCTTTCGAAAACATCACGACCCATTTCCCAGTGAATAAACTGTAAGCATTAAGCATATAGGAAAAATAAATACACAGGAAGCAAAAGCAAAAAAAAAAAAAAAAGGAGCAAAGAACTCTAAGCTTTCAAGTCGTACCAGATCACCACGAGTAAGAAAGCATGCGACACAATGCCGAGCAAGATGGTGCATCCATCCCCATTTATGAAGCTGCAGAACATTGATAAGATTCAAAATTAAATAAATAAAGCTTAGCTCTTTGAAACACTATGCAAAGCATCATAAATCAACCAGCCCATCTTAAAATCCAAATCAGGATACCTGCCTGAATCATGCAGGCATCAATCCATGGATACCCAGTTTTTCCATCTCTCCATGCAGCAAGCAACTCATTATCTTCATTCCAAGGTATCTATGTCATTAAGCAGAGTTAGTTGTCTCAAATCCGAAAGTACACAGCTAATATAATTATTCCTTGTCACATACCTGCTTACATATTTTGTTGCCTCTCATCCGATCAAAATTGGGAGTGCCAAAGGCTGCAGTATAGAAGAAGTCCCGCCATAACAACTGTAGATTTCAAACTAAACCTCAGAAGAGCCGAACGCTGAAAGTAATTGTAACCAGAAATTAAAGAATTGACCTGTCCAAGAAGAGAAACAGGTGGAGATGTATGTTTATTGACATTGTTATAGACTTCCTGAATGCATTGATAAAAGTACCTAGAAGATAAGCAACCAAACTGCACAAGATAAATAAAAGGGAAATGTTAGAAGTGCTTTCAGACATGCACAGCTCAATAGAAGAGAATGAATAAGAATACAGCCTTTAGCCCATTACTTACTTTTAAATATGGTGATAAAACAGTAGTTGCAGGTTTTAGGAAGGAAGAAGGATCCCCTTTTGGCTTTTCAAACTTTGCTACCCACTCCTGCAGTGACGGAAATATAGAAACCTTTTAGAAGCACAGCATCATAATCCTTTTTACATCACTTTTTTATGCACGCAAGATTTATCTAAAAATAGTTCACGGAAACTGAGAGAAGGATAGCTAAGCACAAGACTACAAGCATAACTTAAATAGAGCAGTAAAATTGAAGTATAAGAAACACTAAACAACTATCAGCAACCTTAATATTGGTACAGCAAGTCAGAATGCCAAATTAAGTGATGCCTAAGGAGAAGACAAAATATAATGAAGCGGATGCTATTTCCAATAGGAGAAATCTTAGTGTCAAGAATAAAAAGTAAAAAGGAAGTTTTCATGTCATTAGCTTGAGATTTTGGCTAATTGTAATCTTATAATGGTAACTCAATGTTCCTAAGAACGCAGCGAAGCAGCTTATAATGAATTATTATATAACCAAATTAAATATATAATGCATTAAATAATTTACAAGTCATAAGACTTGATAAACATTGTGATGTCAAAGGCATCTCAATCCTTAAAAGGAATTAAACAAAAAACTTTTCACTATGCAATGGATTTTCAACTTTCTAGACAAACCATTGTATAACAACTGTCTGGAAATGCAAAAGAAGGTTTGAATCAGAATCATGTGTTCAAGGCACAGAACAAAGCAAAGCAACACAATACTTGAATGCAAGTTCACAAAATCTCTAAATGGAAACAATCATGCCTTATCATCAAGCGACTGCTTCAATCTTTTCAATGCTTCAGATTCACCGCCTTTAAAAGGAGAAAATTCATGCTGCAAAAGTAATTTTAAATTTTCAGCAAATATGTAAAACAAAAAGGGGCTACAACAGGCCTTACACAAATGGTGTTTTTAGATTCCAAACCTCTTCACAATTTACATATCCAAGTTCTTCGACAGTTGGAACATTGGAAATAGGAATGTCTCCTAAATCTCCGGGAGGTGGGATTGATGATAATCCAGTTGAAACAGGGGAAGATGCCCAAGAGGGTTGACCAGCAATGTTCACAAATGACTGATAAGTAAGAGGTGGTTTGCCCTTATTCTGTTGAAAAGTAACAAGAAACCGTACAAGGACTTAACCAATCGGAAATTTATGAGCACATAAATTACTGGTTTGCAATAGCAATCATGTAGAGCATTCTGTGAAGCAATTCATCTGAGTCAAATGAGGATTAAAATTACCTTTTCTATGATGACTCTAGGATCAAAAAGGGTATGGCTCACAGGAGAGAAAACCTCAATTCCTGCTACATATGCATAATTCTGTAAATAGCAACTTCTAGTAGTTAGAAAATAACTTGCTAATAAGAATAAACCACAACACATGATATCCATTTTTCAAATGGAGAAAAAAGACAGTAACGCAGGAGGTTAAGAAAGTTTCTAGCAATATGATTTTCCGAAGACATCAAAAGATACAAACTAGTGCACTAAATATTACCTCAACTTTGGCATCTAAAGCTTGATAATATGGATCAGTATCATACTCATAGCAAACCTTCTTTATGTTCCACTGCACATTACACACGCAACGATACACGTAAGGGGCAAGGAAATAAGGAAAATGCCATGCATTATAAGATCGATGTAAAATCTGCATAATACTTCTCGCATTGTTCTAAAGAAAAATGTTGCGATACTCCATAAAAAATATTAAAGCAAGCACAATTGAATATAGTAGGATCCACATATACAATCTTAGAAAACCATCAAATTGTCCTGTCTTTTTATACTAAACAATGAGCACTAGTTACACATCAACATTGACATCAGTACTAGTGTTACATCCGGTACACAAAACTTAGCAACAATAGTTACACAATGCAAGAAGTGTTTCCTTACTTTATAATTTAAATCGTTAATCCAATATGCAACGATCTTCTATTAGTTTCACAATTCAATAAAAAATAAATTAATAATCCCTTTGTCCCTAAACCTTTGCTCCATCTCCCATAACGAAGCGTTGCAATATATTCTTATACTTATTTCACACATGGTGGAAGCTCACACAAATCTACAAACATTTTCCCTCTTCACTCAAACTACCATAAACAATAATTCATGTGGATGACTGCACGGAATGACCAATATCAGTTCATCTAATCGACTACAATTTTGGGACTAAGACTTGATTGATTGAATGACTGACATTATTTATTAACAAATGAAGCGAAACATTAATTGACTTTTCTTCCCCAACAAAGTCCACAAAAATTTCATCATGTTATATAATGACTGTATCATAAACCCATGTCGAAAGCCACTAAATTACTAAAATCATAAAGCCACACTTTGATCACGTATAGGGTGGATGAGGTTCGAACCTAAACCTTGTCATACTAGTTCCGATACCATATCAAATCAACTACAAGTAGTCAAGTAATAATTTAAGCCAATAGTTAAAAAACAAGATTACGTTTTACGCTCTATCATACTCATTAAATGTTTAGCTTATCATTAATTCATTAACAACCATTAAAACATAAATCCAAATTATAACTAACAGAAGAAGAACAGAAAACCTGTTTGAAACAACGAACTAACACGTCAGCAGGGTCACCCTTAAAAACCAACAACCTCGACCCAATTTTCCTAAGACTACAATCCAAATCCTCCAAACTCTCAAGCAAAAACTTAATTCGGTTCAACCCGGCTCGACTCGACCCGGGAGAGAACGCACCCGGGTCAGGCTCCATGTAATTTGGGTCGATCACGAAAACCGGGTACACATAATTCGACCCGGAAACAGCGTGTTCTAGAGCCGGGTTATCGTGGATTCGGATCCCCTTTCTGAACCACATAAGAGAAGAATAAGAATTGTTGATTGTTTTTGACGACATTTTGAAATGAATTGATGGAATTTTCGTGATTTGGGTTTTGTAAAGGTGAGATTGGAGAAGTTGCATTTCAGTTAGAATGAAGAAGTTAATTTTGGCGCCCTTTTATGTCGGAAGTGCGGTTAACGTTGAGGGTTAACGAACGCTAACGTGCGCTGGATTTTGTGATCGGTGTTACATCATGTTGTATTGTTATCTGCGCATTGGCGTAGTTTAGTGGTGTGATTGGTTTCGGGTAACGCCACGTTTTACCATTGAGAGTATTTTTTAGGCATTTTATTTAAGCTTCGGACCTGTTTACTTGAGCTTAATCTCAGTTTAACTAATTTTAGTTCACTTCTTTTCTTATTTTGCTAATTTATTTGTTTTATATGATTTACCTAATACAATTGGTTATGGTAATTTAATTAAGAGTTAAGACATGTTGTTGGAGCGATCTTTTTAAGTTTTTGGAATGAAAAACCTGCTTTGTCTAATAATATTAATAATGATGATTAAAGTCACATTTCTTACTTAAATAGGTTATAATGTTATATCAACAACAACAATAATGATAATTATAAAATAAATTGTTAAAATCGTTATATATATATTTTTTAATCAACTATTATAATGTGTCAAAACAAATTTATTAACTAATGATAATGGAATTGATAATAATATTTTTTGATGATAATATTGATAATGAAATAAAGCAAAAATGTAAGTGGATTGTCATTCACAAAAATATGAAACTATCATATATGAAAATGTATTACTGTTTTTGTTTCGTGAAATATAAACTACAGTAACATTTTTTTCCCGTAATTACTAGTGGATTAATATCAATATTACTACTATGTCATTAATAATCCATATTTAAAAATCATTAATTCATACGAGAAACTTTCAGTTTAGTTTTATGGATTTCAATAAATGTAAATAGACCCTTAGACTAGGTTTGTTTTTGGGTTTTTCTGAGTTATATCAAGTTTTTGCGTTTTCTAAGTCGTATCTAATGAGTTTTGCAATATTAAACTCGCTTAATTTCGTAAGTTGTGCCATTCATTGTTAGTTTTCCATTGAAAACTTTCTTTAGCTTTGTTTTAATTAAATCTTTAGTTGCAATATCTATTATAAAACATTTACACTATATCTAATGAAACTTCAAAACTTTAAAAAATACAAAAAAAAAAATAATAAAAAATTGTAACCTAGAATTGACTAAAACTCTAAAAGGGGCACTGCTTAATTATATGCATTGGTTAGTTTAAAAAGGTGGTTGTAGATTTGACATTAGAGACGGATTTATGGTAAGGAGGTTATATCGTGCTAGTGGTGATTTACGATGTGATAATTGTTGTTTTCATTGTTTTAAAGTCACTTGAGATGATAGTAGCCATTTTGTAGTTTAGGGATGATGATTGTGTCGGTATTTGGTTTTAAAGGGGTTGTTTTAGCGGTTTGGATGATTCTGCATGAAAATTAACATAAAATTTTATTTCTAACTATATAATAATACAGGTATTACATGCAATTATTAACTGAACTTGGAGGTACCAAGTGTTTTTTACCATAAAAATACCATGTGAAATTCTAATTTTGGAACGGCATAAGATAGAAAAATTAATCTTAAGGATACAATGTAGAAATATCCTTTATTTTATAATGATGTATCTTCTCATATAAAATTGTCTTGCAAAACTTCTACCTTGGTATTAACTTTTAGGTTTTGTTATGTTGGCTTATAAAAGTTAGTCGGTGAAGCATGCTCTAGGTCATTATGGTGTATTAGTTTATTGACTATTTGTTTGGGTAAAAACGTTTGACAAATAAGTAAACGACAATATTATACTTTGTCTAAATTATTTGAAAAATAGTTTATTACAATTTTATCTAGTGATGGTTGTCAGAGGTGTGCAAAAAATTTCGATTCTAAATTCCTGATTAGGATGTTCGAATTTTCTTTCTGAAAACAGGCGATCCAACCCATTTTTATAAAATTTGGAAAAATCAGATGGCAAATTGGAGACGGAATGGAAAATATATACTCTTTAGCTTGATTAAAAAACAAAACGGTAGCATCACCAATTTCAAAAGTGTGGCTGCTGGGATTCGAGCCCAGGTCTCCACGGCCACAACGTGGAATTCTAACCACTAAACTACAGCCACTTTCATGTTCAATCATCAACACTTAAAATACATAAACAAAACAACTTCTTTTACCGAAATCAATATAAAAACGGAATATTCATAGTTCAAAAATTCCCAGAAAAATTCGAAGATTCAAGTAGTAAATTCATAAATCAGAGATCAAATTGTTGAGGTGCGAAAATGCTTTTTTTTTTTCGTTTAATTTATTTCTTTAAATTCAAACTTTCATATAATTAATTGCTGTTGAATTCAATTTGTTTGTATTTAATTTATATTTTGCCCTAACTTGATATTCGTTTTGTTAGAAATTCAAATTCATTGTTATGTTTTTTTTTTTTTTTTTTTTTTTTTGCATGTACTATAATTTGAGTACTGAAAAATGAAGCTCGCAATATTTTTTGTTTTCTATGGTTGAAGTTTAATTAAATTCTGACGTTTTCTTGCATTTCTGTAACGAATACGTATGTTATAATGCGATTATTCTTTCTGGTATGGTTGAATTAGTTGAAGAAATAGGTTTTCTTTTAGTAAATTCTATTTTTTCGTAAAATTTTAGGTTTTATTGAATATTTTTCAGTTGTGTGAATTTAGCAAGGGAAATAAGCCCGTACTTTAGATGCATTCCAAAATAATGTTCACGGCGGAATACTCGTATTTTAGGATGAATTTTGATGGACATGAATCGATATTTAGCGAGCGAAAAGTTAAGAGAATGTCTCAGGGAAGAGAGGAAGGAAAAGATTAATGGGAGGAAGAGAGAAATGAGGCAAAGTGAACAATTATGTTCATAGTTTGTTGTTGTTGGAAAGTGCATTTTGTTCGAGATAAGGAGAACGGAGGAGGAGGAGTGGTTGATGATACATAGGATGTTTCGAGTATTTTAAGAAGTTGATTGATTATTTGGGATTAAGGCTTTGTTCGGTGTTGTTATTGTTTAATGATACGTGTTATTATTGTGAAGGTTACTCGATTCATGGTTGTCCTTTTCCGTCTTACCTTTTAGGCTTGAGAGCTCAGTAAGGTTTTTTTGTGGGATAATTTACTTGGCTGAAAACAACAACTGGGGATGTCTCTTTATGGACAGAAAAGCCTTTGAGACACTTCGAATACTGCTAGAGAACATTGGAAATTATAGTGAGCGGTACCTGAGTTGTTCGAGGATATTGTTTTAGATGTCTCTTTATCGTTTAAATATTTGAACTTGTTAGCTTATGCTTTTCTTGATAACTTATTTTTTTCTTGATCTATGAATCTGAATCCTGGATTACTTTATGCTTAGGAAGTTTGGACTTATAAGGCTATATGCGTCCTCTACTAACACTTTTGAATTCATGTCATTCAATTTTGGGTTGAATTTTTTGTTTTGTCATTCACTCTTACAATTTTGGGATGACTCTTAAGTTTCTATGAATTTACACTTACTCAAAATTATGCTCCAGAAGGCATGAGAATTTTTGAGGTTATTGTGCATTTGTGCTTTCTTTGTGAGACTGTGATTTGAGGTCTAAGTTTCTGTCTGTTGGGTTGATGGAGTCATGGCGCTTAGTGGTAGTAACATGTTGTTGTCATGCTTGAAAGACGAGGAAGGCTGAGTGACTAGCTTGGGTTCTGACTGGACTATGTTTAGTTATTGCTCCTTGGGACAATCCTTCTTTTTGGTGGCTTGAGGTAAAGAGTGCTAAAGACATACTTAACATTCTTTTGCCGTAGTTGCTGTTTTCTTTCCGTGCAGTTTGGTTAGGCTATATAGATTTAATGCCAAATATAGTAGAATTTTTCACAGTATAATGTGGGCTGAATGTTGATAGCTGTTGTGCGGTAGCAATCTTAGTTAAGTAGGTATAGGACCTGATGAGATGCTTATTTGAAATTGGGAATTTTGTGGGCAAACTGTATATCTATGTTTCCTTTCAGAAGTCTTCAGGAGCATTTTAAGTTGTTAAGTATGCTGACAATACTTTTTATTTCTAAGGTAGCATTTGGATCGAATTATGGTTGCCTAGAAACAATTACTGCGTAGCAATTTAAGAATATCTGGAGTTTTCTAGCAAAGATTTTAATATTGTGGCAACTTTGATTTTGAGTTATGTGATAAGGTGACTATTTTGCTGCTTTGCATTGAATATGGTTTTTCAGACAGCCATGCATTTGTGTTGTACTGTTGATGCACTGGACATACTAATTTGGCCAAACAACACTTTTTTGTACCTAGATTTTCAAATGTGAAATTTAAAAGATGGTGTTTATCCTCGAGCTAATAGGATGCTTCTTGTGACAATTGTTGCTAAGATGTGAAATTAGCTCATGACTTATCCTCTGCTGGAATTTTTCTGGTAAGTTACTATTTGTTTTTGTTTGATATTTTAAGATATTGCAATTTTTACCTATCGTCTATTATTTGTTAAAGTGAAAAGATTGAGAGGCATGAAGCAAGAGTTTTCATAATATCTTGGTTAAATTCTTTGAAGGTTAAATGGATTCTTAGCAATGGTGTTTATTTGAATCTTATTAGACATCTAGTGGAGACGCTCATGAGCTCTTGCTTATATTTTCAGAAACATGTTTTTGAATTTTCAAAACTTTATAAGCTCAGAGCTAGAGCAGAATGTATGGCTGGTCATTGAAGAGTAGGTTTTTGACATATGCCTACTTAAATTATGTTGATCATTAGCCTTATCTAATCTTGAAAATTGTTTGATGTTATACATTAACTTACTCTTGCATTTAAACATTATTCTTATATGGAGTTATATCTACTAGTACATGCTATTATAAGTTCTACCAACTGCACCCTGAGTTGTCCCTGAGAAACTCCTTTTTTTTTCTTTTTTTTTTTTTTGATGTAAGCTATATCCATGAATGTCCCTCTTTAGATTGTCTGCCAAGCTTACTATACTTGTTACGTTGACACTGCTAAGATAAGACGAAACGAGTAGTGATTTCCTGATGTATTTTCAATGCAAACAAAAATAGTTGGGCCAGGCAAAAGAGGGTAAGTGCTTAAATTTTTATGATTGACGTGATTTTCAGCATCCTTCTTTGAAATGAATGGTTCATTTGGATTTTTAAAGTTCATGCTGATGGTTACATTTTTTGCTTTCAGATTGAGGTAGAAACTTTTAAAGGGCCTTTCCAAGTGTCCATTAAGGAAGTTCTTAATTAGTACTCCCTCCGTTTCACAATGTTTGTTATGTATTTAGTTTATGGTGTTTCCACTTGTTTGTTACACTTGGAATCTTTCCATTTACATAAGCATTCCTATTGGTTTTAACGAATAGCATTAAAATAGCAAAGTGATAGTCGATGTTTTCTTAGTTGTGATTGGTTAAAGTAAATAAAAATACTCATTGAATTATCACGAGCATTTATTAAGACATTGAAATCAGTTTTTCTCCAATTAAATTAACATATACTAACCTCATTAACTCAACTCTTAATCTTTGTGCTAGATTCCAAAGGTAACAATCACTTTGCAACGGAGGGAGTATATGAATTTTGGTTACTTGCCTCTTTTGGCAGCTCATTAGGCAACTCATCCTAGTTAAGGTTGAGGGGTCAAAAGAGTTCTTTCATTCATTTGTTGAGCTAGTCTTCAATAATGTCTAATTTTTTTACACAATGGAGAGATAGATTTTGGATGATGAGCTTGCATCTAGAAGTTTCTGCGGGTAAGTCACAGAAGGAGGTGTGAAAATAGGAGAATGCTGTTGGATAGTCACTCTGTTTAGCAAGTGATGGGGAGCTACTGATTTTATGGATTATGGTCTTAGAAAGGTTTACATATTTGGATGAGCTTGTTGCCTCTGGGTTTATAATTGGAACAAGGGTGTTTGGTGAATGAAGAAAATTATTGCATTTCAGCTATGCTTAATTTTCTATTTCAGATACTTGTCCCATATCTTTGTTGATTCTTGGTCCTGTACGTGTGGTTATGGGAGAGTCATTTTTTCAATTTTGCACCTTTACGCTATGACCATGTGGTTCAAGATAGTTAAGTGTTTCAATGAAAAAAGATGTGTCGGGTATGGATTCCATATAGTTGTCATAATATTTAGTGTTTGATACAAGTTTGTATGTGAAATGAACAGCTACTTTAACATGCTATCTAGCATGGTAATGGATAGAGTTTTTGAAACGAAAGTGTTTCAGAAATGAGGAAGCGCAAATTCTTGAAAAGAAGGAAATGGAGAAACACATAAAAAATAAATAATTTCAAATATAATGTAAACAAAAACAAAAGTATCTTACACATAAACATTTGATATTATATGTTATTATCTATTACAAACATGAAAATAAATCTTGAATAAAACATTAATTGTGGTTCAACAATAAAGTTATCGCTACATGTATTGACCATAGTGTTGAAAATAGAGAAAACGACTAACACAAATTGTGTTTATGAACTTGGGTGTAAAAATAGAGAAAGCCTTCAATAAAGAGAAACATCAGGTTCTCTTTATTAAGTGTTAAGAGTGTTTATTTTAAGTGTTTTTGGGTTAGGGCTTGATATTTTGGCATTTTAAATGGAATCTTTGCATTATTTATATATTTGCGTCCGAACTTCGGAAATTCACTAAAAGGGGAAGGTAAAAGTTTATTTGATTTTGAAATCGAGTGTGGGGCATCATGTTTTCACCTACTACATGTGGTAAAAAAAAGGATGAACACAAGGCGAAGCATGGGAAAGCCATCTGGAAGCCGAAAATGAAGTCTATAATTCACACTCTTTTGGAGATTTGGGTCTCGAGAAAAAAATTGCCAAAAATTTTACAATGTACTCCTATGGTCAAAATGGGGCCTTGGAGCAACTTTTCGGGGTTCAAATGGTCATAAGTTTAGTCTCAGGAGAGCGAAACAAAAAGGCTGGAGTGTCCGTTTTTGAAAATTGTCTAAGAGGTAAGGTTACAAGTTTTTAGAGTTTGAAACCACGAGTGTGAATCGTTCTAGAGTCACCAATAGCACGGGGGAGAAACATGCTTTCTAGTAGACGAAAACGAAGGCAATAAGGAAAATTTTACATGGTATTCCTAGGGTCAAAAGAGGGTCCTCAGACAACTCGTCGCGGTGTGGAAGATCATAAAAAAGGTCTTGATTAACGAAAAAGACAAGTGTGTCTTTTTTTTGGGATTCCACTAAAAAGAGAAAACATAACAAGTTTTTAGAGGCTTAAGATGATCATGGGTCACCCCTAGGCTATTAGAAGTAAGTGAGTGAAATGTGAGGAGAAAAGTAGACGAAGGCTTGGAAGGCACTCCAAAAAGGTGGAAACAAAGGCTATAATTCACGCTTTTTCAGGGTTTTGGGGTTTTAGATATTGGCCTAAAATTTTACATGTTGATCCTCAAATCAAAGAAAAACTCTTAGATAGTTGAAATCGGTTAGAAAGCTATTAACATGGTATCGGGAGGGTAAGAAATACCCTTTTTCAAGGTTTTCGAGAGAATCCAGAAAAAATGTAACTTGTGTATGTGAGTTAGGTAATGGGAGATTATAAATCGAATACTCTAATTGGGAACATTAGAAAACGCATGTGTGTAAGTGACAAAGTTTCCGAAACACTTCATTTAACATCGCATGAAGTTTCTTCTTATGGGAAACATTTCCGATTATTAGGAAGTTATAATGTCAAGTCTTAGAAGTTTCCGTCCTTTATAGTTAATATGTAATAAGGACTAACCTGTTTAAGAAGTTTAGAGGAATGCACTTCTTTCGCATGATGCTCACATCTTTGCTTCATGCTTTTCATCTTGGATCTATTATAGAAGCGTTCTTTTGTTCCAAACTTCAATTCTTTCCGTCTGGTAAAATTATGTTCAACAACAATATCATCCATAATGCCCACACCCTTACTATTATAGAACACATTGGGTGTGATTCTGATAGCTTTTACCTGAAATCAGTCTAGGTCAACAAAGAGACTGCTTCCTACTTCTGTTTCCTGAATGCACACAAATGACAAACAGCTTCCACCGATGGCCTATTAAGGATTTGAGGTTATAATGTGATGAAAATATCATAACATTTGACATCAGTGAAGGGTCTTAAACTTGTCAGTCAACAGTACTTTTATTCTGTATATTTTCATGTTCAATACTTCATGTCGCTTTGTCAAAATATCAAAAGTGCCTTTTTTAATTCTTTCTTTCTGACTAAAAGAGTCATTTTAGACCTGGGATATGTGGAGTGGAAGTTATAGGTGGAATTTCACTAGTTGGCATGCTTTGGATCTAGATTTGTCCACACCGTGTTTTCTTTAGTTGTTAGTCCCTGAGCATATAGATTAAAATATCCAGCTTGTCCCCTCAGCACCTCTTCCTCAGCTTTATGCTTACTGGCAGTGTTTACTTGCGTATGGGATGAAGATTTTATTACTAATGAGTGACCCTCTCTTAGCCCTCAAAAATTGTTTGGTTATGGCACGAGGTGCCTAAGAAGATCTGATTGTGGTTTGCATTCCATATGATTTAGCCTTTTGAATCTTCATGTTGAGTTAGGACTTAGGAAATGTAGTACAGTACAAAGGAGTAAGAAAATGGTGGCACCTATTCTATCTAGACTATGTTAGCTGTGTGAGACTTGAGTGGGAAAAAAATCTTGTGTTGGTTTAAAAAAAGTGTCCAAATGTCATAGCCATGTTTGAGTAGGTGGATACTTGAGGTGAATTGAAAACCAGGAGTAAAATAGAATTTGTGTAACTTTATTTCGCAATGGAGGCAAAGTTTTGAGTCTAGAGGGTTTAAGATAAGTCGAAGTAAGGCATTGTATTTGGAATGTCATCTTGGGGCACAAAGGGGGGCAAACGATGTTGTGGTGAGGTAAGACGAAAAAGATCTAGACATGAGGGAATGGTTTAAGTATTTTGAGTCAATCATTCATGTGAAGAATGATGATATTGGCCAAGATGTGACTCACAAGATTAAGTTAGGGTGGCTTAAATGAAGAGCAACCAAAGGAGTGTTGTGCGATTGAAGTGTCCAAAGTTGAAGTAAGGCAGTGTATTTGGAATGTTGTCTTGGGGCACAAAGGGGGACAACGATGTTGTGGTGAGGTAAGACGAAAAGGATTTAGATGTGAGGGAATGTTTTAAATATATTGGGTCAATCATTCTTGAGAATAAAGGTGATATTGACCTAGATGTGACTCACAAGAATAAGTCAGGGTGGCTTAAGTTGTGCGATCATAGCCTTCTCTTAGGGTTGAATTGGAAATTCTATAGGACTTCCATAAGATAGTGTTGCTCTATGGTTCAAAATGTTGGGTTTCTAAGAAGGAGCTCATTCAAAACGTAGGGGTTACGGAGATGCGGTTGTTAAGATGGATGTGCGGGAAGTGGGAAAACTCTAAGAGATAGAATGAGAAATGAGGTTATTTGCAACAAAGTAGAAAAGTTGGTGTCACACTGTCACAGACATTGCAAGCAAATTAAAGGAAAATTGCTTGCATTGGTTTGGACATGTGAGATGGAGACCTCAGGAAGCACTGCTGCCAAGGATGGAAGAGTAGGATTAGGGAGATCTCAAACAAGGTAGAAGGAGACCGAAGACTTGGTTGAAAGGAGTTAGAATAGATATGAAGCTATTGGATTTACGGGAGCACTAGGAGCATTGGGTTCTCGATCGTAGGGGATGGAGGAGGAAAATTTATGTGGATGACCACTTGTAATGATCATTTTTGGTTCATGTAGTCGACCCCAATTATGGAACTAAGGTTTCGATTGATTGTATAATTCAGATGATAAGGGGTGTAAGCTTCTAACGTACATATGTAACCTTTTTGGTTAGTACAACTTTTTTTCTCCCCCTTCTGATGCGAAGCTGAATTGTGCTCTTGCTGCTGCGTCTGCTGCCATAATTCATTTGTTACCATGTTGCACCAAATATTGTAAATGAAGTACATGCCAAAGGTTTTTCTTTCTTCTTCTTCTTTTTTTTTTTTGAAAATTGATGTTTTTGTTGTGGTCTATGATCATAAATTCCCTTTCACCCCATCTTTTCTACGTTAAATACTTGCGCCTACAGTTAATGAGCAAAGACGTCAATGTATCACTCCATCTGTGTCTTAAGGTGGTGTGCTAACTTCATACAATATTGTTATAACTCACTCATACAACTTAACATTCACTGCTTTCGATACACTTCACCACACTTCACCTACCATTTTGCCATTGTGTTTGGCAAGTGAAATGAGGGATTTTATGCTCATGCTTGTGGTGGCATGTCATCGCTTATGACATTGGATTTAGTGTTCTGATCATATCTCTGATGTAAGGAAACTTTCTTTCTGCTGTATGTAGCCTTTTGTATACAAGGTACCTCATCTTTCTTATATGGCTAAGAAATAGAATGAGTAGCGAATTTATATGTCACACAATGAGTAGACAGGATAGTGTGACGGGGTTGATTGCATTGGTAAACCATGTGATAACACCCATTTATCAGATAGAAACCTTGCAATGATCACATGAGAGAGAGATTCCCTTTAGATTGCTGGCAACTGGTTAGCTTAGAAGACGACAAATGAAATGTGCATATGACTTCAAAATCAAAGAAGCCATGAAGGAATTATTTCCTTGTTGTTTAGTTGAAAATATGATGTTCTTTCTGAATTTCTTGGTGCTTAATATTGAAATATTGAATAATATAAAATAGCATGACAATGCTTTTTTTTTTGGCAGGAGCATGACAATACTTTGTGAAGCAAAAAAGGTATTGGCACATTTGTTAATGGTATTCGGGACTTGGGGACCTATTAAGCTATTACTATATTTGTGAAATGTTATAAACAATTGTCATTGTTGTGGTTGGTAGTTGAAATGTCTGTTAGAATAGTTGCCTCTGTTCCAATATTTGCTGCTCTGCACTGGAATTCTTTATGCATTGCCTATTCTTGTATTGTATGATATTATATTGTAATGATTGGGTTATTGGAGATACCATATATAATTTCTAAAAAATCTTATGCCTCGCCATGCGTATCGTACATGCAGAGATCATGCTTTCATGCTTTTTCTGTAAATGATGTAAAAATGTAGTTTGTTAATGTTTTCCTTTCTCTTTTCTTTTTTCCCCGTTTCTTTTCCGGTGTTTATAATGTCAACTACAGCTAGTCACAATGACATGTAGTCTGCTGTGTGATTTTATGCAAGTTTAAAGCACATATTCTCACTCGTAAAAATCCAAAGTTTTTCTTGAAGCAGTTACGGAGTACTAAACTTACTACCAGTGGTTCTGACATACAGATTAAAAAAAGATGAAAGCCAATCATAGGAGGAATAAATTAAAGCCCGACAAGGTAGATTAATTTAAGGATAGACAAAGCCAGTTAAAATGCTTTGGCCGTAGGTAACAAAAGGGGACAACATTTTTTAAAGTATTAGGATTTAAAGGGAAAGGTCTGCATCTATAGCCATGGATTTAAGGGATTAATTAGGGATTTGTGGATGTGCCTAATTGGTAAATGAGCCGATGAGCTGGCTGCCTCCAAGAAGAATGTACATTTTTTTAGTTCTTATCTATAAATTGGTGTTTTTTTTAAAATTTGTTTTCTAACAATATGATTTTTTTTTTAATTTCTTAATGTTCTTGCAGAACCCACAAGGAGCTTTCAATTGTTTCTGGGCTTTCAAGTAACATGAGAGGTTACATTCCTGTTCCTAGCATTTAATGTATGCGTGTGTTTAGTAGATTTGGTTATTAAAATTGTTAAGGACCTGTAACTTCTGCACAAACACTAAAACATGACTCAAGAGTCAAATTTAAGGCTCTTATCTTATATAGGAGTATTAATTGTGTTGAGATGACGGTTGTATCTGTCACAGTGATCTTCCAATCAGTTCGTAGGTTAGAATTCTGAAAATGACCTCTTTGTGAAATTACAATTGATGATTGCATCGAATATGACTGTCCCCTATCTCTGCTGTGGTGGAACAAGTTTTACTAAATGTGAGATGATGAACAAGGATTCATCTATGCTCTGCAGTACTACTTACCAGATTAGTACAGAATTATTGATTCTTGAAGCCTTTATGTGGTGTTGTTGGTGATGAATTTGGACATTGAGTTAAATAAAACATATAAAAAATGCAAAGAGTTTCACCGTTGGTGTTAAATGAGAATTCGAGGCAAAATTAGGTTTAGTCTTATGTGCAAGAAGGAAACAAATTATGATGTTAGTTGGGTTTTTTCAGACTTCAGAGGTGATTTGTGGTTGATCGACAATTGTTTTGATGAGGTTATTATTTAAATTGAATGATATGAAAGTTGGTTTTGGCAAGTTCATTGCATGAGAGTGCCTTATGTCAGGTCAGAAGAATAAGAAGGTGCTTTAGGCTAAAAGATTAGGATAGTGCTTTGAAATTTGACTGAAAGCTGGCATATGCAAGATCTTGAGATTTTGTGTTTTAGTTTAGGTTACATGACATTTTCAAGTTAAATCAATTGATAAGATTTGTAGCAAAAACTGTGTAGGACCTATTTAGTGACTATTTCCCCTTCATAATTGTAGTTTTCATGATTCTTTTGATAGTTTAATTAGATTCAGGGTACAAGATGCGTATTTATTTGTTTTAAGTACATTGCATTCTTTGATGCTTTATTATTAGTGAAGTCTTGTGATAACTCTGGCACAAAGCTTTTCTATTTGCTGACCGTAAACTGTGTCGCTAAGACTATATCAGTGATACCGAAAGTTCAGAAGCTGTGCAATTTTTGCTCAATTAACGTTCATAATCACATCATCTAGAATTTTAGACCTTTGCAAGCAAAGGTGTGTCAAGGTAACCTGTATGCACTATGCGGCTACTTGTTTAGTTTAGGAAATTATTAAGTAGATATTAGGAGCTAATTAGCTATAATACTTTTATTACAATAAATGAAAAAAAAAATTCACAATCTCTTCACAAGTAGGACAGAGTGCAGATCTCTTAGCCACACCACATGCCTTTTGGGGACCATCAATTAGTAATCAGTTCTAACAGCTTCGAAGGACAATAGAATAATCAATAAAGAAGAAAGCTCGTGGTCCCATGAGGGCATATAGTTGGTAGATTTGGCTATCTTGCCAGTTAATGTCAAGTCTACTGTGGAAACTGAAAGATGGGAGTAATGGATGAATGGAGAGTCATTTATGTTGAGCTTTCCTCCATTTGGTCTTAATGGAATATATATGTTTGTTGTAGTCACACTGGCTTGGGTTGTAGCTCTTTTGATGGCCTTTTATGGATATTGAGTAAGTTCTAGGCTGTAATTTGAAGTAAAAGGGCCATGTAATATGGTAGAGTTGCTAGGTGGTCCTTAACAGAGAATTATTACCAAGCGACGAATAAAGGTCTGGGTTCGAGTAATTGATAGGCTGTATATGGTGATTGGAAATCTTGTTTATAATCCGAAATTGAAAGTATAGGTTGGAGCGACTTTCTCACCGTCTTGTTGTAAAGGCTTATGACAGTGTGGCTGTATATACATACACATAAAGATATTAAGGTGAATGTTCAAGTTTATGAATGATTCATCAATTATTAAGTGAAACATAATTTGACTTTGGTTTGATCATATTCGTAGGCTGTTTGGTTTGGATAAATTGGGGTTCTGAGTTGGAAACTGTTGTCCTGAGCGCAATATTTTTGGCTCAATATAAGTTGAGTCTTGCCATGTTAAGTAAAGTGTGTATGCGCAACGTGTGTTCTCTAGATTGCTCGTTGCATGAATGTACTCCTTAATCAATTATATGCTTAATGTATTATTTGTATATTATGAAATTACGATTAAAACAAAAATTCATTGGAAGTAGGGAAAGGCGTTCCAAATTCCAAAGGAAACTTCACACTCTCTATAGTGTATTGGTGTGATTCTTTGCGCTTTATCTTATTGAATTACGCAATTGAAGAATGGCATGGTTGTATTAAAAGCTCCACTCTTTCGGCATGCACCATGGTTATACCAGTGTTTAATTGGTATATGTGCTAGCCTAGTGCATTATTATAGTACTTTGACATGTAGTAGTGTTAACTAATAGTAATAAGCAAGGGGGACAACTAGCACTTTGTTATTTTGAAGCTCTAGATCATTGTCTTGATTTTTACAATATGGAAACTTTGGGTACTGTTGCTTCAAAACTGGGGAGCTCGTGTAACTAGCTGAAACTACCCTTCATTTTGTGCTTTGTGTCAATTTGTTTTTTTAATTTATCCATATTTGCATTTTTATAGCTTTATGAGTTCTTTTCATTTGTTTATGATTTGTACTTGAATTGTAATATTATCTTTCATGTAATCCTTTTGATGTTTCTTGCTGACAGATTATAACCCTGGTAATTACTCTGTGTTACTGTCTTACTGATCATTGGCTTGCTGTGGGATCATTGTGAATTAGCTTTGGCCTATTGTTTCTTGGTTTCCATGAACATACTGTATTTTTAATCTCAAGTTTGTTGTCCTTGAGTCGTTTAACACATGAACTCTTAATATGTAGTTTGGCCCTAAATAATTGGGACATTCTGCATATTTTAATTCAAGCTACTCATTGAAATTGGGTTGTTTTAGCAGATTTCATATACTAAGGTTACACCACGGCGTTGCACCACGGTAACTGATATATGCTGAAAGGTAATGTATACAGTAGCAATATGTCACATATCTTTGATTGAACTTAATTTACTGAGACTTTGATCAGATTACTGTTAGGGCCTTGTGGGGTATGTTGCTCAAATCGGGGTTAAGGTGTTACGGAGTATTATAATGTTACGTTAAGGATGTGACCAGGTGCTTAAGATGAGATAAGAATCAATAGGTAATAATTTTAAAGGCGAAGAGCCTAAGATCGAAAACGACATGAGTTTAGCTGACATGTTATGTATACACTGATACACATAGGGGTGGCTGAATGACGAAACTCTCTATATCAGGATTAGCTTACTTAATTTCTTACTATTTTTTTTTTTTTTTTTTAATTTCTGCTCCACCATTCAGATGAAATATAGATAGATGGTGAGAGGTTCACACTGATAATGCTTTGATAATTTGCAGTTTTATTATATGATTAATGTGACATCATGTGCTCTTTTGACTTAACTGATTATATTTTAGACACTATCAGATAACTATAGATGTGCTCTCTTTTGTCATCCTAATCCTAACAATAAAAATGTGAAACACCTACTTTCTACTTCCTCAAAATTTATTATAATCATTTTTTTTAAACTTTTTTTTTTTTTTTTTAACTTAATTTTTTTTTGTATTTTTTTGTGTATTGGTACTTGAGATCCATGCCCCTTGCTGACGATGAAGGCGCCAAAATTAGTTAATATTGTAACCCCTTGTTAATTGTAAAGTCAATTACACCCATATTTTACTCCCTTTAAATTTTCAAGCATGCAAGTTGTGTTGCCAAAACAGTATTTGATTAATTCATTTTTAATTCTAATATTTGTTTAGTGTTATTATTAAATTTTTTTAAAAAAATAAAATAAAATGATTGCGTAATAAATTCCTTATATATATATTATTGTGATGAAGCCTAATTTAATTAATTTATCTCATCTGGCATGATAAGCTGGCCTCATTACTGATGTTCCCTCTGTGCAGTTAGGCTTCCGCGTTGCAGAATCAGCTTCTTCCTACTGCCTCCTACTACATTATTCTTCTTCATGTTTAATGCTACCACCTTTTTATTCTTTTACTTGTCATTCATTTACTTTTATTTTTATTACTATTTTTTATTTTTTTTTCATCATATAGTTATATAAGTAGTACAATACAACCAATGTACTATTATGAGCGTTGACATTTTCACTATGTAAATTTTTGGGGGAATTTATTCTTATGTTAATGGAGTTTTTAAGTATTTTGTTCAGATTTACTTGTCTAATTTTTATTATTGTATCTTTGTCCTACGAGCACCACATAGAATAAAAGAGTTGTGTTACTAGCTTCATTTTTGTTATTCTCAACTCGGATGCATCTATAAACTATGATTTGTGTTGTTAGGTGCACTCATTAAAATACGTGTTATTGAGCTGAGGCCAAAATTCTCTAGAATATTTTAATGTGGCGTACACCAACCCTATATATATATATATAATACTATGTGAATAATATTAAGGACGAAGCACTAAATTTAAGTTTACTTTTTATTGCATATTATTCATATACAAGAAAGAATGAAATCATATATAGGTATACAAGACATTTATGTCTCTAACAAGGACTCTTATAATGGAGAGAATTGGGTGCTTCATACAATTATGCATGGGGAAGAGGTGCAAATACGAAGATTACATAAACAATTTATCATATATTACAATGTGTCAGTCAGAGGCAAATGTATACACTTATATACTTAATTACAATGAGTGACTCAAGGTCCTAATAAATGAAAAAGTTTCTAAGTCCTACTATTAATATTTTCACATAAGGGTTAGTATAATGGCAAAAAGGTTAGCAGAACAAAAAAAAAAAAAAAAAAAAAAAAAAAAAAAAAACAATTAAACAAGGAGGACAATTTATTCAAAGTGAAACAGTATGAGGTAAAAGTAGGAAAAATAACTATACGTCGAATAATATTCTATTAAGAGATCTGTGACATGTGGCTATATGTGGGACATAGATTTTAGTATGCTAGGATTGAGAAGAGTGTGTAGTTTAGAGTCGGATCTTGGTTTTTACAAGCTCCGAAATATGATTGGAGCTCCGAATTGAGGATAAAAAGCATAAAAACGTGGGTGCATGCTTAAAATCGGGTGACAAGTGTCGAAAATGGTTGGTGATCACATTTGGCAACATAACCAAGCAGGCCATACCAAAGATGTTAGGTGCTTGTCACATAATATTGCTATATTTGCCAACCAAATAATATTGTACGAACTCGATTTCCACCGGTCCCGTAATATGGCATGTAGTAGTGGAGGATATCTCGGTAGATAGGGCGGTTGGGTGAGCATACCCGCCCTACTATGACAACCGCCCTACGCCAAAACATTGGAACGCAAATCCTTGAGAAACCGCTTGGGTTTGACTCGGTTAGCACTGAGGGACCCCATAGTCCGCGGGGGTCCAATTATGAACGGCTATGAGTCGTTTAACAAGGATCTTTCAGTATTTACTTTAGGAATGTTATTGATAAATATCCCCATCCAAGGGTCTACCTCTTGCTGTGTACATGTTTTGTCAAACGACGTTCTAGTCGAATTATGTGACAAATCACATGGATTACTTGTGGTGGTATAAATCTTAGGACTTATATCACGTCTACTATACGTACACACTGCATTAATCAAGAACAGAGCATATAGTGATATGTAGGTTTGATTTCTTTACCTTTGAAAAAAACTCAATTAGGAATATTTAATAACGGTAGTCGCATGAACAACAACAAAATGCATTTTCATATTCAACCAACAATTAAAATTCAAATATGCCCAAGTCCAAGTGGTGGCAAAGTACCTACCCTTGTATGTTTTGTGGGGAAAATATTGTTGCCCAAAAATAAGTAAAATCTGAGATTGTCAGATTTATCGTATTAAAACAAAAGTAAACAACACATACCTATATCCACCCTTAAACGTGTACGGGCCATAGGGAGGTGCAAAAGGGATGCTTCGAGTGTACTAAAAAAATAATGACACATAAACTAAGCAACCTTTTTTTTTCATACAATAATTATTATTGGAGCTAAAAACAAAAAAAAAAAACAAAAGGGTTCATCATTTGTTTTAAAAAAGAAAATAAAGTTATAAAAAATATTTAAGACAAAAATATCGCGAGTAATATTATTGTTACAATCTGTATTTTTTGTTCATTTCCATATTTTTTTCATTATCACCATTCACACAACTTGTTTCACACCATCACACTATTCAGCAAAAATTTCAATTCACTTTCATTTCAACATTCACAACCACCAATAAAATTTGTAAATAATAAATATAATAAAAAACTGCTGTCAAAAATAATATCTTAACTACTTAACTACTAGTAACAATTTATTATTATTTATTTTTTTTTTTTTTAATGTGTGAGACAAGAACAAAAAAAATATTCCAATACGTTGTACAGTAGTTTGATATCATATGAATAACCAAAGAATAAATTTACAATAAACTAAACTTTAGATACCAACCTTTCTTTTCATGTAACGTTGTAATTAATTAAATCACAAAGTGATTAATATGGACCGCATATATTTATTTATTTAAGATAAAGTTCAATTAATAGTATTATACATGGTTAATTTTATGTGTTTACGTGTATGAATTATTGAAAAATTAGTTCTAAAATATAGGGTGGAAGAACTAATCAAGGTTTAAATTAGAATATGGAATTGAAAAAGATTTACCATAATAGTTTGATTAAGGATAATAGACAAAAATTGCAAGAGGATAAAAAAATAAAAGAATAAAAGGAGAAAAAAGGGCATAATTTTAATATAG
>PYUH01000145.1:1587914-1651985 GCA_016808085.1 Suaeda aralocaspica
TGGTTCACAATTAATTGTTTAGCTTAATGTATCAGAGGAAATCTAATGGTACATAGGTCAAAAATTTTTTTGGACTATTAAATTTAATTGAACTAAATCCATCATACCAAAAAAAATTAAATACTGGGTATACTTCTCTCAGAACTTGTTCTTTTGAGGTTTTGTTAATACTATACAAACGGCGATTCTCTCGTTTCTATCGCTTTTTTCCTTTCTCCCACAATTAATAAAAAAAAAAAAAAAAACAAATTAAAGCTCAACAAAAAAAAAAAAAAACAAAAAAAGATAAAAACATAAAAGGATAAAAAGCAACAAAAAAAAACAAAAAACAAAAAAAAAAAAAAAAAAAAAAAAAAAAAAAAAACAATTAAACAAAGGAGGAAAAAAAATCAAAGAAAGTGAGGAAAATAAGAAAAAAATATAGTGAAATATTTTTAGAGAATGTGACATGTGGCTTATGTGGGACATAGTTTGTATGTAGGATTGAAAGTTGTGTAGGTTAGAGTCGGATCTTGGTTTTTACAAGCTCCGAAATATGATTGGAGCTCCGAATTGAGGATAAAGAAGCATTAAAACAGTGGGTGCATGCTTATAATCGGGTGACAATTCAAAGGTGAACCTTTGCAACATCATGGCCATAGCCAATTTGGCTTGTAACAATGCTAGATTTTGGCCAACACATTGTCGACCTCCGGTCCCAAATGGCATGTAGGCGGTTGGGTGAGTACCCGCCCTAGACACACCTTGAGAAAACCGGCTTGGGTTGAACTCGGTAGCATCTGGACCCCATAGTACGGGGTCATGATGAACGGCTATGATCGGAACAAGGATCTCAGTTTCTTTAGGAACGTTAATTCCTCCAAGGTCTACATCCTGTTTGGCACGTCGAATTGTTGCTAACACTGGTGGGTATAGTCTTAGGACTTCATATACGATCATCGACAACTGCATTAATCAAAACAAGAGAATTATATGTTATTTGATTTACTTTGAAAAAACAAAATTATGAATATTGTAAATAAAGGTGTATATCATGAAAACAACAAAATGCATTTTCATTTCAACCAAAAAAATTAAAATATGTCCAAATCCTAAGTGGTGCCAAAGTACTACTTGTATGTTATTGTAGGGGAAAATTGGCAAAAGTAAAATCTAGTTGTCAATTTATCGTATTAAACAAAAGTAAATACCTAAAATAACGGCCATAGCAAAAAGAGTGAGTGACTAAATAAACTTTTTTCATACAAAAATTGAGCTAAAAGGGTAATCATTTTTAAGCAAAAATTGCGAGTATTATTATTGTGACATTTCACCAATAAAATTTGTAATAATATACTCGTATATCTTAACTACTAGTAGACAATTTATTTATTTATTATTATTTTTTTTTTAATGTGGGAAGACAAAGAAAAAATTCCAATACTTTTGTACAGGTAGTTGATACATATGAAATACAAAGAATAAATTTACAAACTAAACTTTAGATAAACCTACCTTTCTTTTCATGTACGTTGTATTAATTAAATCACAAAGTGATTAATATGGACCGCATATATTTATTTATTTAAGATAAAGTTCAATTAATAGTATTATACATGGTTAATTTTATGTGTTTACGTGTATGAAATTATTGAAAAATTAGTTCATAAATATAGGGTGGAAGAACTAATCAAGGTTTAAATTAGAATATGGAAATTGAAAAATGATTTACCATAATAGTTTGATTAAGGATAATAGACAAAAATTGCAAGAGGATAAAATAAAAGGAAAATTAAAAGGAGAAAAAAGGGCATAATTTTAATTAAGGGGGAAGGACTTACCGTCTTAAGATTAGAGATATCATCTTTGGTAGGAATATCACGTGATCCACACACTCGCATAACTTCCTCACGTGCCAATTGCTGCCATTGAGGGTGCATTGCTAAGAGAATACTTGTCCATGTCAACAAATTTGAAGTTGTATGCTTCCCAGCAAAAAAGAAGCTCTTACACTCTTCTACTATGTCATTTTCATTTATTATCCTCTTTGCATTATCATTGTTGTTGTTATTTACATTATCATTGTTAATGTTTGCTTCTATAAGTAACTCTATTAAATCCTTGTGAGCTTGAAGTTGACATGATTGATCTCCTTCTCCTTTACTCTCTTCCATTCCTTCTTGTCGTCGTCGTTGTAGAAGACTTTCTTTTCTTTGGCTGATCAACTTTACTAATGAGGACTCGATCTCCCTATCTAGTTTCCACGTCAATCTGTTCCTTTTTGTTGGAACAAATCTGTAACGAAAAGAAAAGAAGAAAAAACGCGTGTTACTTATTAAATATATCCGGTTTATAAGGAGTGTTTGGATTAAAAATAGTAATAAATGACTCTATAAATATAATGTACGTAGTGGTTGGCGCAGTAGTGCCAACCAGTGCAGTAATGCGCCAACCACTACATATATGCATATATATACATACCTTTGGCCAGGCAATAGCACCTTTTGGAAGGACTCGGCCGCGAAATGGACTTGTTTAGCTTGTAATTCGTAGATTTTCTTGCCATCATCGTAACTACTCCCAAATATAGTTCTTGTAACAACCTCTTCGGTCAAATTTTGGAACCATTCTGAGACATCTAGCTCAACTTTGCCTGAGTTTGACATCAATGACCATTTGTCCAACATATGGGCCACACCTTTTCCCATTATGGGTATCATCATCTGCTCATCATTTATCAAATTCAACCATTAGAGGCATGTTGTAATAAATGTAGATCATGTACGCACTATTTGACATTCTATGAATTACTCCTTATATATAAATGAATTCTCATTATTGTTTGTTCCGAGGGTAATAATATATGTAGCCCTGACTTACTTTTAAATTCTCGAGGTGGAACATGGGTGAAATGGCCTTTCGACGATGAGCCCACACTTCTCCTCCTTTGAGCGATATAAGACCATTACCTTCTAGCTTCTTAACAAGAGGATGAGACTCATATTTTTCGAAAAATTCGGATCTTGTAGAAAGCAATTCTCTTATTTGACCCGGATCAACGATCGTTAGCCTTGGGGTTGGCCCAAACCATATCAAATAAGTTGCACCTATTCAAATGAATAATTGAGGTTAGTTTAGTTTAAGTAGTGACAAAATCATGGTGCAATCATAAAATTAATTAGGTGATCATCATATATGATATGATATGATATGATATATTACTCTTATATTAGATTAGATGATCATATAACATATATATGTAGTACAACCACCATCCTAATGTAGATAAAAAACAAATCATAAATAGTGGTTAAAAATGGTAAGTAAAAATATATCAAAAAAAGGAAAAACATGAATAAACTACAGACATTTTACAACCACTACAACAGATTTTGAGGAGAGAGAATGAGAGAATGTTATTAATGGGTGTGATGTTGAGGTGTGGAAACAAGACAGCTCAAACACAGTTACTTCCTATGTAGTACTTCCAACTCATCCCAAAAAAATTAAAATTTATTTTGTGTTCAAAATTTCATCCATTGCATTTTTGCATTAATGCATAACAAATGAAATACCAAAAAAAAAAATACAAAAATAAATAAACAAATAAATTTAATGGGTATGTAATAAAACGGAAGTTTTTTTTTTTTTTTTTTTTTTTTTTTTTAAAAAAAAGTTGAATGTAATAATTGGATTTTCTCCCTACTTTACATTAAATAATAATAATTGTTTTTCCATATAGATTTAAGATCTCCCATCTAAAAAAAAGTGTGATCAAAATTTTGGCCTTTTTTTTTTTTTAAACGTAACCCACCATAGCACCATGAAAAAAATCAATCATAACAAACAAACAAACATAGTGATTTCGCATTAGGGCACGGTACAAGAAGGTTTCCTTTCTGTAACGAACTCGATTGTACAAAATTGAATAACATATACGACAGTATATAAATATGTATAGATATAGATATAGATATAGATATAGACGCCGGAATGAATTAGCTGAAATAGTTTAGGTTAGAATTACCATAAATTTTCTTCCAATGATGGTAGAAAGGTAGAACTCTAGGAAGGATATTATGAGAAAGAGGCATAGGTTGAGAAGAAGCCTTAAGCATCATTTCAGCTAATTCTTTCATATTTCCAATGAATATATTATAAGGAGGTCCTTTAATTCCTTGCTTTGAAAAATGATTTCCCGTTTTCCTTGGTTTCCACCATAGTTGAACCACTAGCTTTGCTACAACTGCTATGCCTATTAATATTAACACATTTACCATTATGCCCTTCATCATCATTCTCTTCATTATCCATCCTTCTTCTTCATGATCCATTTTTGTTTATATATTTTAAAAAAATATATATTATGTATATAATTCTTTTTAATTTGTTTTTTTTTGGAAACAGCTTTTTTTTTTTTCAAATATTTTGGTTTTTTTGGGTTGGAAATTTTAGAGAGAGAAAGGGAGGAGAGAGAGAGAAGGAATGAAGGTGGGAAGAAGAAATGTTTTTCTGTTTGTTTTATATAGAGAAGGGCCGCCATTAGAGTCAACTTGTGAGGGCAGTTTTTCGTAATTTTTTTTAAAAAGGAAGTGAAATGACTAAAATACCCCTTTATCTTGTAGAAGGGTTTTGTAATTTTAACAAATCCCTTAATTTATGCACTATTTATTTTGTGGTAAAAAAAAAAAAAAAAGAGTTTGCATTAGTTGTCATTTTTATGATGACATATACAATTTTATCTTTTAAGTTTTAACTAAATTGGTATTGTATTATTTTGCAGATAAGCAACGTTGGCACGTATATAGCTAGAATTATAAAATGCCTTCCCAAAATACATAAATTTGCTCGTCATTACGTTGTTTATTCGTTTTTACGGTTATAAAATCGCGCATATGTAGCAATACATGATATATCTTTATTGGTTTTTTTTGTTAGAGTATGAGATATAAAAAAGAAATACATTTTATACGGAGTATTTTCCAAATTAATATGTACATAGAGTATCTCCTGCATATTAATTTGGAATATCCATCCTTTTATTAGGCGGTATAATATTATTTGGTATGTTGGAATTGGTGGGAATCAATGAATATAACCTTGAAAAAATATTATGTTGTGGTGTGGGAATGGGATTTAAATGGGACATAGATTGAATGCCCAGAAAAAAAAAGGTGAAAAAAAGGCGAGAACAAGACAATGCCCGAAACCACCCCTTTAGGAGCCGAAAATGAAGGAGATAGAATCACAATTTTTGAAGGTTTCGGGATTCTAAAAAATTGCCAAAAAATTTAATAGTGCCCCTGTGGTCATGATGAGAAAACCCTAGGACAACTTTTCAAGGTACGAAAGGTCATAAAAAAGAGTGAACATAACAAATTTTTAAAGGCTAAAATCCAGATTAAGCCAACTGAAATTTACTAGAAGTAAAGCCATGTTCTTTTAGACTGAAACAATGCTGGAACTGAACTGAAATGAGTTGAACTAAACTGAATTGAAGTGAACTTTAAAGAGTTAAAGTGAATTGAACTCAACTAAACTGAAACGAATGAAGTAGTAATTATAATGGAGATGAGCTGAACTGAATAGAGTTGAACTGAAGTGTCAAAAAATTATGTCGAAAAGAAAAGTGCCTTAGTCGGTGGAATTCGAAGAGAAATTGAGACGAATCCCCATAAAGTCCTTCGAAAGTCTGAAATGAAGACTATATACAAGTCATGCTTTTCGAGGGTTTTGGGGTCTTGAAGTCGGCTACAATGTTCACTCTATAGCCAGCTGCACCTTAAAGGATACATATATAGCAGTATAATACAAAATACCTTCTTTTAATTAGTTGTTTTCAAGTTAAAAAGGATAGCTTTAATCGCCCTTTGATTTTATTTTTATTAATTTTTGGCATTAGAAGAGTCACGATGATAATAGATAAGAGTCAATTTTAAAATCTTATAATAATAAAAGGAAAACTTTAATCAACTGAGTTAATCCTCCCTCTCAGCTTCGCTTGTACTTTTTACAATGCATAAACCGGTTGTACATAGAAATTGTCCGACACTTAGCTTTAAGGCTTTAAGCCTTTAACCAGGCTAGCCGTATATTATGATGCAAAAGTATAATATACTACGAGTATTGTATGTGAAACGTATACAATTTGCTGAAATTGTTCTTTTTGGGCGGATCGGATCAACGAAGATATTAGTGTTACACCTATAAATGCTAGTGGCTACATATGCGTCATTAATTGGTTTGTTTCTCTTTCTCAAAAACTAAATATTTAAATAATATTATCAACACTTTTTTTTTTCCTTTTTTTAAAGTGTGTATATATATATGGACATGTTACTTTTTATGAATTAATATATAAACTTATGTAATATAAGATGATTTTATTTGGTAAAATTATTATAGAAAGGGTTAAATTACGGAGTAAAAATTATTGTTTTACAGTTTAGGATAATATTATATTGTACACTTGCACAGTTGCTAAGGTGCACACCGTATGTACGTACACAAGAATTCTTAGTTCAATGCTCATTGCTCAATATGTACTACTCTGTATTACTATTGATGTTTGAATCTTAGAATAATAATACAAAATAATAGTTATTATTACACTACTACGTACACTATTACTATTATTATTACTATATATATATCATACTTTTTAGCTAATACACATTGTTATTATTATTATTACTCGAATTATTTTATCAACATTTAACCTTTGATTAATTAATACGAAAAATTTATGTAATATAAAACGATCTTATTGGTAAGATCAACATCATTAGACGAATGTATATTGAATACTACTTCATAATTAATATTAAAAAAAAAAAAAACAAATAGTTGAAGAAATTGTCTCTAAATAGTTGTAGCCTCCAAATAGTTGATCATATTCCACAAAACACACGCACATGAGCACATCCATAAGCTCAACAAAGTTTCTGATTTTGACCTCATTTTATTCTACTCACTGACCTAATATTTTTAATTTTATTTTGACGGGTAGTCAAAGAGTTATTAGCATATGAAAAATACAAAAGACCAACAATTGCATGAATTAATTAGAAACCGAAAGTATAAATTTCAAAGACTAGTCTAAAATGAGTAACTATTCAACGTGGACACATTTAGGAAGAAAAAGGGCTAAACTACTCATGTATATGCTTATATACGCGTCGAACTCACAAGTCACAACATTGCGTTTTCTTTGGTAAACGATTCAAAAAAGAGACATTTGAAAATCAAATAAAAAGAAACATATAATATATAATTAGAGTGTATATAATAGTAGGTGCAAATTAAAGGAAAGGAGTAATAATAAACAAATTAAAGTCCACAAAAAAGGTGTGTGAAAGTTAGAAAGAAGCATTATATGCATACACCAACATTGAAATGTAAGTATATGCTTCAAAGAATCTACTCATATAGTGTTGTAGGAGTTGAGGGCTTTAACTTAAGCCATTTTGGAAGGTTGCTCTTTAAAATTTGGCACATGGGAAACCAAGTAGTAGTGGGTCACTCTTTAAATATTTAATTTCATTCCATCTTTTCACGTTTCTTTTTAATCTAGCTCGGTCGTATTAGTTTAGTTGCTACACCTTTACTATCAACACAATAATTCAACTTCGATCCTAATATTTTTAGTACTGCATAACATATTATACGGTTGCATGTCTTTGCTCCATTTGGGCAATGTATAACACGTATTACTCCATTACAAAGAAACCAAGGCTAAAACTAGGGATGTACAAAAAAAATAGAGTAAATCCAAGAGTATATATACATGAACATATAAGGTGAGTATTACTTTTGGACAGATAAAATTTGCTATTGCCTAATATATATACGCAGTATCAAGTTCACTTATTTTTAATTGTAGACGTAACATATTTGATGTTTCTATACACAATAAATTTATTTAGCTAGCTACCATAGTAATATGACTAGTAATAGTAGAATAAAAGTTTCTATACAAAAGTTAATGCATCTATAAAACTCATGGACAATAGTACATGAAATAGAGGTATAACCATCTAAAAAAAAGTAGTCCGCACATTCCACATATTATTACTCAAATCTCAATTAATATATTATGTTACGAACTAATTAAATTTAATCTCTAATAAGTTTAGATAAATTCAGAACGCCACATCATCCTCCGTCGTGGTCCGGTGATTTGGGCGGAGGGTGAGTAGGCTAGGTAGGAGAATGAAATAGAAGCTAAGTGTGGGGGTGGTCTAGTATAAATGACAAATGACTAGATATGTAATGGAAGACCCCTAAAGGCTAAAGCAACAGGGTGTCCCACGCTAGGGCACCGCCCCCAAATCTTTGTCCTAATAGTCCCAAAACATCTTGGGTCCAAATTAAGCCACCTTTTTTTCCTTCACATTATATTAAAGTAAAGTAAATTAAATTATTATTATTGATTGCTTCCATATTTATTTCTCATATCCCCCAACTCCTGGATTATGGTTCTTCAATTTTATGTGGGGTTATGTATTTCCACTTCTTTCAATTATTTTTACGAGTGGGTTCTCTTGCCATGTAGATAAAGCCAAACAATTTATCTTGTCTCATGATAAACATGTTTTCGCCTCTTAAACCAATAATTTGGAGGAGAGAATCACAATCTAATCTTATTAGATCATCAAAATCCCCTATTTTCCTCCACTTATGATCAAATTTTAGTAGTGGAAAGATCTAGTAGTGTTAGTTATATATAAAAAAAGTAAGTTCAAATAAGATTAGATTATTAATTCCACTACTTAATTTTGTTGAATATCAAATTGTTTTTGAAAAAAAAAAAATAGAAATATGATAAGAATAGGTGATGTCTAGCTGGTTGGGATTCTAAAGGCTCGACAAAACAGTCCTACACAATAAATTTTCTTTTGACATTTATTAGATGACGACTTGACCAATTCAGTTCTTATGACGGTAAGATCAAATCAAATAATCCAAGTCACAAAAAACACGGCACTTGTAAGAAATATCTTAGTTATAGTCTTGAAGAAGGTAAGAAGAGTTCATGAAATAGGATAGGGCAATATTAACATAACCATAAATGTACATTTATATGAAAACATTTTGTCCATCATTCACTTCAGCTGTCTAGTAGGTAGTTTAGGTCCACTGAAATGACCCTCAACTACCTAACAGTATATCAAGCTAAGCTAAGGCACAAAAATAGCTTGGAAGTTTCTCAGGTTTCCAAATCATAGACCATGAAGGCTGGAGGGTAACGAACAACTCTTATTAAGTTATTATTATGGTTTTTAAACTTATTATAATCTACTCAATATATATACAACTAAGTTCTCAAGTTAAGTGTAGGATTCTCAAGTAATCTATATATATATATATACTACTCTTGTCTTTATCTTACCAAATTCAAAGGCCAACTATTTTTACTCTGTATGTATAGAATAGATGATCACACTATATATTTGACAAAGGCCGCATCAACTCTTTGTACGTTTTTACACCTATTAGGAATAAACGTAGTGTGTACATATATATATATATATACGATATAAATAATATTACAGACTATACAAATTATACATCTGATTGTTTGCTTCCCTCAACGCGAAATTTAGCTTAGAAATAACGGGGGTAGCTTCCAAAACTTAGATGAAGAAAGTAAACTATACAAAGTATGATGTTCATTTGGTTGATGCACGAGGATCTATCTATCATTATAAGTATAATATTTTATTAAGCAAAGGAAGTGAGATATTAATATATAAGGTTCAATCGAATGAAGTGCTCATAATATAGTGTAATTAATCTTCATGGTAGGGTGACAAAGACCTAGTCACCTAGTGGTTTTCTTCGACAAATAAAACTGTTGTGTTTTTCTGTTCTAACTAATATTTCTCAAATTTCTCCATTTGTTTTAATGACAATGGACCCTTCTTAATATCTTACTGAAGGTCAATTCATCATTTAAAAATCATTTTTAAAAACTTATTATTCAACTTATATACACAATTACATTCATATGTGATACCGATCGGGTCGTGGCAAAATAATTAGAGGCTCTCTTCTAAAAAAAATCTAATTAGGCCTTTATATTAATAATATTTAGATGTTGTTAAATATTTTAAGCAATAGTATACAAAATATTTAGAATTTGGGGATCCTATGAATATTGGGGCTCTGTGTAGTGGGGCTCCTTGGACCCCCTCTAAAATGGCCCAAGATACCGTTAGCTCATTTGACTAATGTGACTAGTGATTTAAGATTTTAAGATATACTCAGGGGCGGATCCAGAAATTTGAGTTAGGTGTAGCACTCGATAATTTCAATATAATAATAAAACATTAATCAAGTTCAAATCAATTGATTGGGTTCAACAATGAAACTTTGCAAATATCTATTCCACAACACCACTTCGATATTGAAGCATTGCCATGACCAACAAGACCAACAACGCATTCGTCCCAAATAATACGAGGTTGGCTACACATGAATCGTTACGGGGAGTAATTTGGATTTGGTTAGACATAAATTGTTCGCATTAGTTATAATATACTAGAAACTCAAAACTTTAGAAACAAAAATAATACTATCTTCAATTCTTATTAGTTGCAACACTTAAATTTTTTATATCTCACAAATAATACCAAGTGATGTAACTAACAAGAAACGGATGTAGCATATAGAAATCAAAACATATTGAAAAAAAAAAAACAAAACCATTTGACAAACCAACATAAATAATATAAAAACTGAAGTAATATATAGAAGAGAGGACTCTTTCTACTTCGTACCAAAAATAACAACATCAACAATTGGATTGGCAAGTCAACACTTCTTTTATCCTTATTCGACTTAAAAGGAATAAACCTAACTAGTAGTAAATTAACTTTGAGTTGAGATTATGTGAGAACAAGATGAGAGTAAGTGACACAATGAGACAATCAGAGACTAGAAGTTGCCGGCAACTTGGTATTTTATTAAATTGAACCTGGTTTTTTTGGGAGAAAGGGGGTAGCACGTGTCGTACCGTGCGTCCGTGCTACTTCTTTAGTTCCGCCAATGAATATACTCACATACATGTTTCTTCTTTTCTACTCCGTACAAATTCCAAAGTCTTAAATATATAATGTTTTTAAAAGCCAAGATATATTTCGTACTCATTAATTCAAAAAAAAAAAAAAAAAAAAGTTCAAAGTACACATTCAACAATTAATTACGCGAAATAAACAAAAATTCATGTTGTATGACCCTGCTTCAATTTAATTTTGTGACATTTTTGTTTCAAGATATTTTGTCTATAAAGTAGGGCATGGCAGAATTCCATAGCATATTAATTAAGTACTCCGTAAATGTAGTGTTCTTAAATTTCCTTTTATTTTTTATTATTACTTTTTTATAAAATATATTGTATCAAAAACTTTGAAAAGAAAACAAATGTGTTGCAAATTTGCAATTATATATGAACACACATGTTCTTGCCAAGTGGTCATACTTATTGAGTTTTCCCATATTCATTTGTTGTCTCGTTACTTCTAGAGATATCATAAGATCGCAATCTCTTCGGAGTAATTACCTAGATTTAATACGAAGTTCTTAGCAAAACCAACAATAATTAAATTTAACTAGTGGACTTCATTCTAGTACTAGGAGCACATTATTTCATAGGATCGGAGCATATAATATTTTGAAGTCAACATCAAATTGAGAAAAATAGAATGCCTTGTTACCCTGTACACGTATTTAGCACTAACTTTAACATATTGGACACCTGTCGACAATATAATGTGATTGTAAAAACGATGAATATCTTAGATTCAAACTTAATTAAAAGTATAAGCCAATGGTTGAGACTTAAAAGTAGGATTTTAAAATCTATCACACATTTACACTCTCTTGCAGGAGAGCTTATTAGGCTAGAAGTATAGTTGTATCAAAGTCCCTCTCCTACATGCACACTTTAATGTTACATACTCCAATTGGTAACTAGGATTGGACGATAATTTTCCTCTAGGGCTTCTTTTGGGAGGGCTTCTTGCTTCAAATGTGAAGGTTTCTTGCTCACAATTCCTAGAATTTTTTGATTGTTCGTGTGACGAGAGACAATAACACAGACTTGGAGGAGGTGAGTGTAGTACATGGAGAGGATATGGAATTTGTAGTTGATAGCAGGAAACAGATCGAGGAGCTATACAAAATTGGATAACAGACACCAACTAGGCAACTCAACTGAAGAAATTATAAAATTGCAAAAATAATACTACAAGTCCATCATTTGCAAAGTCGCATGCAATAGTATTGACATATATTCAAATTTTTTTTTTTTCGTCCCACAAATACAAGTAACGGGAATCAACTCTATAACCTCCAAAAATTGTAACTAACTAAATTTTCCCATATGTTCTTTATATTGATATTGTTGATTAGGTTTATTATATTTTTACGTGTTCAAATTATTGTCACGATAAGCATTGCTCTTTGTTTATTGTAATTAAACTTGTCACATGATTAAAAATAAAGTAGTAATAACAAGGCTACAAGATAGTTGTGTAACTTGCGTCAAAGTTCGTTTACTTTATATATTGTAAAGTGTGGCTCTCTTTTTGAAAAAGATTTTTGACTTTGAATTTGGAGGAAGTCAATTTATGTCATCCTCCGATTCGTCCTTTTAACAAATCTTCTTCCCTCTTTGTTGTCTACTTTGTTTGGTTGGAAAAATTCATAAATATAATCTTAATTATGGTCATTCACCTAATAAAAGACAGAACTTTGATAAATTCAAAAATAGACCCAACTTTCATACTCATTTTCTAATTTTGGACCCGTCTAAATTTTAACCTGTAAGATCAAGTAAATCTTGTTAATTATCCGGTTTTTTCTTAACATTTGGAGGTTTTGGGTGGAAGGGATAATGGTTGTGGTGGTGGTTTCGGGTGGTCCTACTTAGGCAAAAACCAGATAATTAGCAAGATTTACTTGATTTTACAAGTTAAAGTTTAAGAGGGTCCAAAATTGGAAAATGGGCATGAAATTTGAGTCCATGTTTGGATTAATCAAAGTTCGGTCTTTTATTAGGTGAACGCCCATAGTTGGGATTATATTTATGAATTTTTCCTATTTGGTTTGTGTTCAAACTTCTATTCATTATCTTGCAAAAGGTTATTCATGATGTCTCATCCAAGTTATTTCCGTGTTTTTTTAAGGGTAAAAACCCTGCAAAAGCTATTTACAAGTATTCTCTTTAATTATATAAGAAAATCGATCAATGTCATTTAGTTGGTTTAATAACAACGCGCCGGTCTAGGAGACTTAGTATAGGATACCGAACAAAATTATCATGACAGAGAGTGAAAGATAGCTCAATTACTTAAGTGGTTAAAGCTTCTCTCTCGGTTCCAGGTGATCCTAAAATCGAATCTCATTATGACTCTTTGTGGCTCCCAAACAAAAACGAAAAAAAAAGAAAAAAATTAATGCCATGACAAAGTCGTGGTTCTTAACATGTAAACATTCGTGACCACAATGCCAACAATTACCAAAGAGGGGAAGATGAGGGTGGGGTGTTAAGACGTGACTCTTCAAAACATTGAAATTGAAAGATGAACTACTATTCCTTAGCATAATATAAGTTATTACTAGTGTTCAACTTCAAAGGTTGGTCCCTTGTAGAACTAAAAGAAACATGTAGATATATAAATATGTAGGTACTAGACTAGAACTAGAACATGGAGTATTGACCTTGAATTCAATAAAAATCACAACCAATCATTAATTTCATTATTAACTAGATGATAAGGCAATATATATATGTGGGCATGTATCATATAACCTACTACAAGTTAATAAGAAAGGAAAATTCCTAATCTATCATAGCTAGCTAGTGATATAGTTAAACTCACATATTAAGGGGCTTTCTAGTAAAAGAACAATGACTCGTAACTTGGCACATACATAACTTAATACCAAGTAGTTACAATACTGTCATTTGATATGGTTACAAACCATATCAATGTGATAGATTAGGCAAATCCCGATAAGAACTATGATTTCAACTATGTAGTAGTAGATCTTTCATCTAAAGTTATAATTTGTAATGAGAGCTAAGCTCCTACACATACAATGCATACACCAAGTGTATGTGAGATACCATACATTTACATAGGCGTAATGTATTAGCCAATAGAAAATTATTATTATAATTTAAAACTCAAATTTAAGTTAACGGGATAAGTTAGTCATGTAAGTAAAACAACCAATATAATGACCGATAACACTTGATGTATTCGTGTATGTGTACAACAAGTATATATAGTCTTTGCCATATCTGTATTGGATACACAATAAACACATCTATTTTCTCATTAATACTTATCCTTATGTGTTGGCAAATTTCTCTTTCAAATTGTCAACTTGTATTGACTTTAATCCAATTGCCGCCATAATTAGGGTTATGTACTAAACTTTCAATTCGGAAATGACCCAACAATAATTTTAACTTTTGCTTTTGAAAACTGATATTATGTGTTATGTGTAAATGAACAGGCCATATAATCGAGATTTTCCTTAATGTTGACTTTTTTTATGCACGTAATGTTGACTTTACAATATCTTTTTTACTAAACAATTTTGTTAGTAAACTCGTGAAATTAAAAAATTACGTATAAACTTTAGCATTATAATGCATGTATAAATGAAATTATCAACCTAACAATTAATTTTATTTTATTGTAATGATGTATCTATAACTCAATATCATTGCCAGCTATAACACAGCAAAACCTTATATCGAACACTAAAGTATTCAAGCTTACGACATAGTGCTACGTCTAATATAGTGACCTCTTTAGTCTTTATTATATGATATTATATTTTCTGTTACATAATAAACATCATGCTTATAAATATAAACTAAAATAATACAACATGTAACCACTTGTTAATTAAGTAATTAAGGTTTAAAAACAATCATAATACGTAAGTTTTAATTATAATATAAACTTTTCATCATAAATTAATTGCATGGTGTTGTTAAATAATGACTAATATCTTAAGTAAACTAAAAATGGACGGTGTAATGTGGGGCTAAACAGGCTAATATGTAAGTATATACCATTGTAACGAATTAAAAAGCACTCTTTAATTCAATTAATTATAAAATTTATAAAAATATATATAACTTATTGTCAATGATATGATGATACCATAATTCTTATCATCGATCATATATAGAAGGACTTAATTAATTACTGGAGTACTGCTTGCATTGTGATGCTTCTCTAGCTAGCTAGCTCAATTTGCGCACTAAACAGGTTGGAAACTAACATGCATGTTTTCATGCAGTAATTGGATTTAAGGGGTACATGCTATTGGTACCTACAATAATGTATATATATAGTGCTTAAATTTTATCTTCATATATATTGACTTTATATATGTAATGAACTAATGATATATATATATAGTGCTCCTAAGTTTTGTGTCGCCACTACAAAGGCCCGTGGCAAAAAATGTAGGGGCCCTATTTTTTTTTTAAAAAAACAAAAAATAATTTAGGCTCGTTTATTAATAATATTTAGATATATTTTAACCAATAATATATAAAAAATCGCAGGCTCTTTTGACCCTCTAAAATGATCCGAATAGCACATCAATACATAAACTTATGAAAAATTAATTTATCTGCATTATAAAATTCATCTGGAATAAATTTTAGGGTGCAACAAATTTTTGAGTTTGCCTATTGACTTTTAATCAATACAAGCTATTAGAAAAAATAAATATTTTATTCATAAACAAATTGTAGATTTTTTTTATTTTTAAAATAATTATAAATTATATAAGTAATCATACTAGCTATGAGTATAGTAGAATTTAAAATAGTAATGTATAATACTATAACATAACTACTACTCCCTATTATATATTGATCATCTTAGGTCCTATTCTCCTCAACTTATTTTTGCTGATCTGAACTTATTTTTTCTGATCTGAACTTATTTTTGCTGAACTGAACTTATTTTTACTTATTTGAACTTATTTTTGCTAAAATCATTAACAATTTATTAAGGATTGAAACTTATTTTTGCTGTTCTGAACTTATTTTTGCTGACCTGAATTTATTTTTGCTGAAAATAAGTAAAAATAAGTCGAGGAGAACAGGGCCTTAGCGACAAAAATAATGTAACTTAATCATTTTTTTTTATCTTTTTATAACTTATGAAAAAAAATTAAAATATATAAATTAATTTACATAAAATTATATAAAATAAAAATTATAATGGGTGGTAAGTTAGGTGTAATAATAACTTCAAATACAATATTAATAACTTCAAGGACATAATAATGTAAAAAAAAAAATATTATGGAGTAATATAAAACTTAATAATTAAAAAAAAATGAAATCATATAAATGTATTACTATAGTGTTGAAGTTGAAATTTTCCATTATTGATTGATTGAAGTTAAATAATCTTTTAACATATCTAAGTTATTACACATTTTATTCAAAGTAAATATAATAAAATACTTCATTTGTACGTGTTTATTAATTATTATTATTATTATTATTATTATTAAGAGGAAAGCTTGCATAGGAAGACAATAATATAATAGCGTCCTCAATGGAAGACTCAAGTTTGGGTATCGAAATACAAAATGAGTTGTTTTTCACCTCTAATGGTAATCCCCAATCTCCTTCTCAAATTAGCAACTCATCCTACTCCTTATATATAATTTCTTAATGATGATACTATGTGCAGTATACTAAATGTCACTTTCATTTTTTTTTTTTGACAAGCACTTTCATTTTGACCCAATATATTCAATTCTTTGTAATTTCTTTTAAATAAAATCTACATAAATAAATAAATAAATTATTATTATATTGATTTGGGGCCCACCTTTTTTGTCAAATGATGAAACTTAGTTTTTTTTTTTTTTTTTTGGGTTGCTACATTGAGATACTAATAATGCACCTTATCAGAATTGTTTGAGAAGTGTATATCCTCTCTGTCCTATAAAAACCTACAATAGTTTCACCCCGGGTATGATATCAACGATTCTTGCTTTAGTTATAGTATACAACCTCCTCTACGTTTTAGTAGGTGCAATAAATATTATTTTATATCTCACAAAATATTATTTTTGTTGCAACTAAATCATGGGGAGTTAGTATAAAAGATAAAAGGTCTCAATTAGTTGATAATATCAATAATTGATATTGCGGTTGAAAAGTTCGTTCATTATATCAACTATCCAAAACTTCAATTGTCTTATGGTTTGAGGACTGGTCTCATGTAACTTATTTTCTTATATAATCTTATATTTGATATAATTTGAGCATGCAAAATCTAAAATCGACATATATAAGCAAATGAAAATTGACCCATGATCCTAAAATTGAACAAAATCAAATCGAATCAAACACGATCATGAACCTAGTACGTAGGACGATGGATTGTGTATCATATCACGTAGGAAAGGGATAACTATAATGCTTTAAGTAATGCTAGCTCCTACAAGTACTAAGCTAATCAATGGGTTACGTTTCCTGCAGCGATAATTAAGAACAGCTAGATATTATTGGGAGTTACAAAAAACGTACGAGTACTTCAATAAGCTAAGCTAAGGGATTATTATAAGTAGATCAAAAAATGGCGGTGCCATAATGTAAATTAGCCTAGCTAAATATATACTTATACAATTAAGTAGTACGTTTTCCCAAATTTAAGGCTACACTTAACTAAAACTAAACCAATTAAATTAAACTAATTAAGGATTATATAACTATATAAGTACTCTTATTTATGAGATACAGAAAAGAATGAGTTGAAGTTTGGACAACGTAAGAAAGACAAAAACAAGTTCAGCTTTTCGAATTTATATCACTGGTACACCATGTCATTTGTCCTTGCATTTTACATTTTCTTTTTTTGATATACATTAAGGTAATATAACCCTTTTTCCGTACAACTATTATTTTTGGCTTTGATCTATTTTTTCAAGATAAAAATTATTCCACTAATTTAGTTTTGTATCTTTGCAATTGTTTGCATTAGGCCAAGGGAATTTCCTCGTGTGACAATTGTTTTCTTCAATGCATGCATGCATGATATGATGCATTTACATATGGTTTGTTCTTTTACTAGAAAAATGAATCTTTATGATCCTAATACACTGATATACGACCGAAAACCATTTAAAACTTTGAACATACTATGTATGGAAGGTGCATCTGATATCTATGATCGCAAAGACTGATAAGATTTTGATTGCTTTTGAGAATTTACGACCAAAGTAAAAATACAACGGGTCCTATGAGTGGCTTGTTATTATCCACTCCGATCCGTTTAAAAGTGGCATCGTACCAAATGACCAAATCCCGATGTACTCCGTTCCCTCCCAGAATTTCCCTAATAGGAAATCAAGCCAATGACAAGCGACGGCCAATTATTTAGTAATTTGGATACCGGCCTGTATTAACGCAATGTCTATGCTCTTTTCGAATTATAAGATAACATAGTTTGTATGTATGTAGAACACACTCTACCAATTGAAGGATAACAACTAATGTCAATAGGCTAGTTCATCATTAAGTTATAAGTATATATACATTACACTTAGTGAAAAATCACATAAAATGATAATTAACGACATTAAATAAGTTTCAAAGTCTTTGCTTTAACATAGCGTGGGAAGATAATTTTCCCAAAAAAAGATGAATATGTTTGTTGATGTCCTGTCGTCTCTTGACAACAATATTTGTCTTGGTGCCCTTGTTTGCTGCCTGTCATTCCTGCCATTCAAATTAGTTTGCTTGTTGTAATTTCCATCATAGTAAATTAATTACTTATCATTTGAATTAAGAGCTTATATATTTATATTAGTTATTTTATACTAATACATATATAGGTGAATTGTGACTGCCCATACACCAATTTATTGTCTTGTATGGGGTAGACTGCCCCACTTAATAAATTTATAAAATAAGTGACTTTGAACTCGTACGCTTTAAATTAACTAGCTATTCTTAATTGAAGCATGATTTATTAATTTTTTTAAAGTAATATATAGCTCACGTTAATTATAATGTATATTTGATTCGTAGAGTTAATCTTATAATAAGATGTTCATTCGACTTCATTACAAATTTTAATTTGTAGCTTTAGAAATTATATCATCAAAAATGTGCTCCATTTTAATGCGAGTATGTCGTTATGAAACAATAATGTGTTTAAAAGGCTAGGATAGGTATATCTACTCAAAATATGTGATCCGCTAATCCAAAATGCAAATGATTATAGTTTTTCAACAACAAATGTAGTAAGTTGTTTCAATAGTAAACTTCTCATGAAACAATGCATGAAATAAATGAATGAATTTAAAAAATTAGAATGCATGTGAAGATAATATCTATAACATTCTCCTCTTAATAATTGGCTGAAAACTTGGGCTAGCTTCAAAGAAAATAATCAATTATTGAAAGAAAAATTAATAATAATAATTAAATTGTAATCTGAGTTAATGAGTTAACTTTGTCTCACAACATCTTAGGATAGTTGTCTTGAATCTGCTTAATCCTTAATTAAGTATATTTCTCTTAACGTGTGACTGTCCAAACTGCTTGTTAGGAGACATAATTTGTCAGAAGTATGTTGTGATGATGAAAGATGTTATATTAACAACATAATTAAGGTCTAATTCTACCATTTATTAAGGAAATCAGCTAAATAAAACCGCAACATAAACATATAAAAGTAGTATAATGAGATGAATTGATGGGACTTTTATTAAAAATTAGTCATTAATTCATCATAGTTATACTAAATTATAGTTTGGTGGTGCTAATCACATAAATGTATATAATAATGGAGTTATTCCATTTAAAGTCTGACATATTATTGGAATTTCCAATAGTTTATTTTGTATTAAGGCTAGCCCAATAGGTATCTTATTCAGTTTAATAATGGGCTACTCGTTTAAACAACACTATCAAAAAGTCCATACATGTCAACACTTTATTTTTTTTTTTCTTATATAGTAAATTTTTAATAGTGAAATGACGAAACTACCCCAGCTTAATTATTTACTCATACACATTAGTTGGTGGACCCAATTCATTAATCAACTAATCTTATTTTTTTCTCTCTCATCAATATCCTTATATTTTCCTAAACATCATTAAAAAAATTTGCCTAGGAGTCCATGCACTCCAAAGTGTTGCATCCTTTCGTTAACGGAGGTAGTATAAAAAACCAATAATGTATTAATGTCGATTTGTCGTTGGGAACAAACGATTTTAAGGAAACTAAAATTAAATTATATACTTGAACGTGTTAATCAATTAAAACAATAAGCCATAACCTCATCTATTATATCTTGTGATCAAGTATCACATAATTATCCAAATCCAATTTTATTATATCTAACTCCCTCCAACTGCTTCACAACTTTCAATGAGTGTCACATACGCCACTATAGGTTTTATTTCTTCAACTTATTTTTACTTATATGAACTTATTGGTACTTATTATTTGAACTTATTGATACTTATTCAACAATATGAGCCACAACATAGCCCTATATCATCTCTATACGAGTTATTAAACCGGTGTTCAAATCCTCAATTAGGTAATACCTTGACAATGGGGCGAGACCAGCCCAAATCTAAACCCAATTGTAATTTGGGCCTTCAACTTTTTCCAAACTCTAGAAATGTAAAGACACGTAAACCCCATCCGGAGGTTCAAGTGACAGTGAGTAAAGCCACTTCACTGACAAACTAATATGACACGTGGACTCTTTCTCTCTTTATATTTTCCCCAAATTTAATTCAAGAATCTACTCAATCTAGATAACTTCTCCAGCAGCTGTCATTACAAGGTGCTCCCTAATTTCTCTCATTTCAAAATTTAATCATCATATTTTTTTTTTTTTATTTGGGATTAATTTTGAGTAAATTTTTTTTTCATATAATAATATTATTATTATAATGAAATTTGTAATTTTCAGAATAAAGAATGAATCGAGTGATTTCACGAATTTTGAGATTAAAAGGCAAACCCAAGCAACTTGTGGGTGCTGATAATGGTGTTCTTCCTATCAATTCCAAGGTAATTACTAATTTTACTACCCTTTAATTACTTTTTTAGCCCTTGTTTATCTTGAGTTAGTTTTAGCTTACTCCATGTTATTAAGGGAATTATCAATGCTTAACTAACTAGTGACTTAATTGTGTTTAATTTACATGTTAATATAGTATAAAATTATGAAAAGTTACTTTCAATAGAGAACCATGGTAAAGTTTTCTAATTTTGACCCTATGAATGGTAATTGACCAATTGGCAACATATCATTGACTTATTGTTTCATGTCGGGCCGTTACCAAATTATTTTGCGACTAAGACTTTATTATTGTTGTCGTCGAATGGTAATTAGCAAGTGAAGAGACTTCTGGAACGGTGGGAGTACTTTGTAGGATTCTTTTAATTGCCTGGTTAGTCGCTATTTCCTTAGTATCAATTTAGTTGCAACAATTTGATTTAAAAAATAACAGTCGTACAGAGCAAAAATATCAAATGGTTGCAGACCTGCAGCTAAATTGTTATGAAGTTAGTAACTTTTTTAATCTTAAAATTTGTAGGAGGCGTTTGTGAATCTTAGAAATTGATTGAAGGATGTTTGTGTAATATGTACCCAATAACCAGCATTTAGCAAATATGTGCATATTATAGATTTGAAATTGAGAGTTTCTCATTGAGGCATTTAACATAACAAGCAAGAATTATGGTTATATTGATCTCATATGGTCGTATTATTTAGCATTATCGATCTCATATAGTCGTTTCATATACCATTCTATCTGGCCAGTTGAACGGAGAATATGCAACTGATCTTACATCAAGCCAGTGTTTGAAAGTGCTGTCCCTCCTCGGGGCAGGCCTTACTGGCCTTGTTAGTTTCGCCACTGTTGCCTCTGCTGATGAAGCCGAAGAAGGCCTGCACTGTCCTTCCTATCCTTGGCCTCATCAAGGCATTCTTAGTTCCTATGATCATGCCGCGTAAGTACTAGTTTGTATGTCTTTCCTACCCATTAAGGAAAATTGTAATGATCATTCATTAGACCATTATCTTTTTTTTTGGCAAGTGATTATACTGTTTTTTCTTTGTTTTTTTTTTTTTTTTTAACAGGATTCGACGAGGACATCAGGTGTACCAGCAAGTATGTGCCTCATGTCATTCAATGTCACTGATTTCGTACCGTGATCTGGTTGGTGTAGCCTACACAGAAGATGAGGTTAAGGAAATGGCTGCTGAGGTTGAGGTTGTTGATGGGCCTAATGATGAGGGAGAGATGTTTACTCGTCCTGGGAAATTAAGTGACCGCCTTCCTCAACCTTATCCAAACGAGCAAGCAGCTCGGTTTGCTAATGGAGGGGCTTATCCTCCCGATCTCAGCCTCATTACAAAGGTTTATGCTTCAAAGTTCAAACTAGCTTAATACAATTCCTTACAGTAATCTTCATCAGCAGCAATTATTGTCTTTCACTACTAATTCTTTTTATTTTCTGTGCTTTTAGGCCCGGCATAATGGCCAAAACTATGTATTCACTCTTTTGACAGGCTACCGTGATCCCCCTGCTGGTGTTCAGGTACTTATGCCTATTTTTGCAATTTGATTGTCCTTTACCTTGCTGTTTTCGCAATGTAAATGCAATTGAATTCCATTGACCTTAGTTATTGGTCGAACAACTATGCTAGATTCGGGGTGGACTGTACTACAACCCTTACTTTCCTGGTGGTGCAATAGCAATGCCTCAGATGCTTAGCGATGGTGCTGTAGAGTATGAAGATGGTACGCCTGCAACAGGATCTCAGGTGACAATTTTTTTCATGGCTTTTATTAATTTCAGTTGAATTTTCAGGTACAAAGAACTTACTGATAGTCAAATATTATCACAGATGGCGAAAGATGTTGTAACATATTTATCATGGGCTGCTGAGCCAGAGATGGAAGAGCGGAAATTGGTTAGTTTAGTTACAGTTTTGGATCTGAAAAGGCCAAGAACAATGACACAACATACTCATCAAATATATACTGATTTGGTTGTGTTTATTGTGATTTTCAGATGGGATTTAAGTGGATCTTTGTGCTTACGCTTGCTCTACTTCAAGCTGGTTACTACAGACGCCTTAAATGGTCAGTCATTAAGTCACGGAAGCTAGTTCTGGACGTTGTCAACTAATCATATATGTTGTATTCCCTGCTTAATGATCATATATTGATACATATATGTACGCGATAAAGTGAAATAAACACCTTGTGAAAAAAAAAAACTGACTCCTCTGTATGATGCAAAAGATATGATCTGTGAGCTATGTATTACCTTGGTGCAATTTTTAAGTCATTTTTCTAGTAAAATGATGATGTACTGAATGATCTATTGATAAAAATCTCCAGCAATGTGCAATTAACAAACTCTTGTAGATGAAGCATTTTCTTGGAATGAGATCGGAACATCATCTGATCTCATCGCTGCTTGTTTTATTAGCAGAAACTAAACATTTCATTTAGCAAGATCTTGAACCTTGTTAAGTGCAACCTGAGTGTTTTCATTTAACCAATAATATTAATAGTTACATAAATTTCGATACAACTTCAAGGACTCTCATAGCAATAAACATCTAGAAACCCTGAAAAACCTCCTAGATGGGGTTGATATACGGTGTAAAAACAGTAGTACTACTAAGTAATAATACTACACACATAATAACATTTCTAAGCCTTTATAATATGCTTTCTATAGGCATGAGCATGAAGAACTTTAACATCATCAAGAACTGGACCACACATAGACCCATCTGTAGTCATAGTGTAAAATGAGCTCAAGAATCGAATGACTGTAGTTCCCTTTTCGGCCTTAAACACAAGCCTGCCTCTACTAAATCCGCCTTTACCCTTAGAGTTATAGGTGACCTTAGTGGTTGCTCTTGCAGCAAACGCCTCGATTGCCAATGGACCAACACATCCAACACCAGCATCACCAACAATGAAGGTGAGGGCATACATTCTTCCTGGTTGAGTCCTAATGGTTTGTGCAATAACACTTTCTTTGCCACCAACTAGCTCGACTGCTCGTTGGCCCTCAGGCACCTTGAAGTGGAGGGAATCGATGTACTTCACGGCCTTAAGTGACTCGATCCTCCAGGCTGGTAGGGGTGAGTGGCTGTCCTCGATGTTGGGTGGGATTAGGACACCCCATGATGAGCTATGAAATACATAGGGCCCTTGTCCAAAGTCTCCATTCTTAATCAAGTTGCCTGCAATAATTTTGATTAAACCATTCATCAATTGAACAATGAGATTATTAACATTTGGTTATATATGAGGAAGTTTCCCTCCCACATTTAGAAGGCTGCTTAAATTGGTGTCGTTAGGTATCGTATAAGCATATTGCATGTGCTTACAGTCATAGTCAAATTTATCTTGCATTCTAATAATCACATAACATGATTTGTAAGCTTTGGCTTTTTTACTTTAGCTAATTAACTTTGGACTATCATGTAAATTTAAATTGATACACATCGATGATAATACACATTGAATAGTTAAAATATATTTTGATTATTAAAGTCACTTAATTAGTTCAAATTGCATTGTTATAAGAAAACGTTTAATTTGTAATTTAAGTAACGAAATAGTACGTACCTCCAGTAGGCTTGACTGATTCCAAAATGGTAAGAGCAACCGTATCAATAAGAGGACCGCAAGCAGGGTCTTCACCAAGTTGTCCAGGGTTGTGGAGGGTGATCTCAACAACATTAGCCTCAGCACGGAATCCCCAAGCATAAGAATCGAATCCAACACTAGTGTAGACGGTCTGAAGGGGCAAAAGGCCGGAGTGACCCTTCGAGCTAGGGGTGATGGTAACATTGAGTACCTCCTCTTGAGAGCAAGACCTTGCAAAACTAAAGGTGAGGGCATAGAATTTGTTCTTTTTAGCACCCACTTTTTGCTTGATAGAAGCATTAGACCCTAGTCTAACAGCATGTTTGCCTTGAGGGACTATTAAGACCATGTCATTTTGTTTTGAGCCTGTTTTAATGTACTCCACAAACCCTGATGTCTCCCAATTTGGGATTGCATATTTGCCCTCTACTTTGGTCCCACTAAGTTGGTTTGGGCTCGGGCTCTTCTCAAAGTCCCCATTTGGGAGTAGTCCTGAACAAAACAAGTAAAATTCAAACAATCAAACTTGAGCGCGTAAAATAATATGAACCAAGGACATATTAAACTACACTGTTTGTATAACAAACAAAGATTTCAAACGTACCAAAAGGATAAGAATTGAGGAAACACTAAACAAAGTATTGTCACGGAATTCATTGTGAACCTTGACAATGAGAGCCAATTTATTATGGCCCGGAATTCCGTATTAATTAATCATTTTGTATTAAATTACAGCCGCACAACCAATTAAAGCCGTATTACTTTTGATTAATCAAAAGGAGACACAAATTAACAATAATGTCAGCAGTCAGCTGACTCGATCAGTGGTATTTTAGTAAATCTAGAAAGATATCCAATGAACATGTGGGCATGTGAATAAATGGCTTTATCCAACCACCCAAAATCTTAATAAACCTCTGACATCTTACATTAACATAACATGGCTTTCATCTAAATTTTCACCTAAGAATGGTTAAAAAAAATATTTTAGGAACTTTTGCTAATTTTTTTGTTATATAGACGTCACGAAATTAGTAAATGATAATTATATATATAGTCAATAACAACAATATGTTGTTGTGAAAACTTTTTCAAACTCTTTTAACTCTACGAGCTACTTGAAAAACTAGATAGTGGACCGAATTAGTACTTCTATCCATTTCTTCTTACCTCTAAGTTTAGGGTATCAACTACAACAAATGACATAGTGATCTTACACTAATGGTTAATACTACATTTAGTTAAGTTTTTTTTTTTTTTTTTTTTTTTTTTTTTTTTTTTTTTTTTTACCTAATACATAGATAATGGATTAGCCAAAAATTCAAAAACATGCATAAACTCATTAGAAGAAACAAAAATATGAAAAAAAAAAAAAAAAGAATCTTTTTTCTAAAAGGAAAAAAAAAACAGAAAATACAATTATGAACTTACCTCCAAAAGAAACACTAATTGTAGATGCTAAAAGTAGCACTACTAAACTTGTTGTAGTGAGCTTTTGCATTGTGTAATAGAACACAGAAGTTAAGGAAGAAGTGAAGAAAAGAGAAAGAGAGAGAGAGAGAAGTAAGCAAGTTGAAAGTTGTGGAAAATAAGAGATGGTATCAAGGAGTTTATATTGTGTTTGGAAATGTAAGAAAGGGCTTTGCTTTGTTGCAAAATAACATTCATTGCCACTGGTATTAGACTGACACAAAGTGACACTAATCATGTTCTAGTTTCCCCGGCCCCTATTTTATAATTTTAAATGGTAATGATTAACTAATGAGGTTGTGTTTTCTTCGATTTTCTGGCACACTTACTGATCGGAGCTAAATTGAATTGAATTGAAAGTATTTATTATGATTTTTAAAGAAGACTTGAGTTGAACTAATTAGATCTAAATTAAACTGATTTTAAGTTAAAATAAATAAGCCCTTAATTTTGAACAAAGTAAATACTACTTATTAAAAAATTTTATATTGATCAGACCATAATATATTTTATTCGATTGAGACCAATTGTTAAAAAGTTGTTTATACACCTCATTCTTTTGAGTTTAAGGCTTTAATGATAATGATAATTCGATAATAAATATCTTTCAATTCATTTTATATTTATATATTGTTACAAATAATGAAAAGAGTGGGTTTTTGGTACAATTGGGCGCACGCAAACCAAACCGTGCGGCGTGAAAAAGATAAAAAAAAAACTGACGCATCAGGGAAAAGAAAAAAAAAAGCATACACACATATTTCTCTCTTTGCTCTATAAATATGTTAATTTTCTCTCTCCTCCACCTACTTTATTTATTTCTTCATTAATCATTATGCAAGTTATTTAATTCAAATTTTTTTTTTTTGCTACAAAAACAATCAAACACAATATTAAAGCTTAATTTCATATAAAAAGTTAAGTAACTCTTTCAAAAAAAATTAAATAACCAAAAATTTAAAAAACCTCTTCAACAAACCTTAGTAACCCTAGAAAAAGTTAAGTAACCTCTTCAACAAAGATTAGTAACCCCACAAAAAGTTAAGTAACCTGTAACCCTTTTAACAAAAGTTAGTAACCCCAGAAAAAGTTAAGTAACCCCTCCAACAAAGTTTAATAACTGCTGAAAAAGTTAAGTAACCCCTTCAACAAAGATTAGTAATCCTATAAAAAATTTAGTAACTTTTTCAACAAAAATTAGTAACCCTGGAAAAAGTTAAATAACCCCTTCAACAAAGATTAATAACCCCTAAAAAAGTCACGTAACCCCGTCAACAAAAATTAGTAACCCCGAAAAAAGTTAAGTAACCCCTTCAACAAAGATTAGTAACCCCTGAAAAAGTCAAGTAACTCCGTCAACAAAAATATAGTAACCGCGGAAAAAGTTAAGTAATCCCTTCAACAAAGATTAATAACCCCTTAAAAAGTCACGTAACCCCGTCAACAAAAATTAGTAATCCCGGAAAAAATTAAGTAACCCCTTCAACAAAGATTAGTAACCCTTAAGAAAGTGAAGTAACTCCGTCAACAAAGATTAGTAACCCATTGAACAAAGATAAATAACCCTCAAAAAAGTTAAGTAACTCATCCAATAAAGATTAGTAACCCCTGAAAAAGTTAAATAACCCTTTCAGACAAAATAAACGCAAATTAATAAAAATGAAAAAAATTCGGGAGATAACTTTGATTTTCTATCCCAAAAAAGACATAAAAATAACTTTGAGCTAAAAAAATGATAGAAAGTCAAAACTAAAACCAAGCAAAAGAAAAAAATGATGAAATTATAGAGTAGAAGAAAAAAAATTCAAATAATGGAGGTGGAGAAGAAAGATAAAAAATTCAAATAATGGTGAAATGCATGTGGTTAAAGGATGAGTTTTTCAATTTGAGAAAGTGTTAAAAAAGAAAAGAAAAAGTTCACACATCACATGAGTACCGCACATAAAAAGAGAAAAAAAGAAGAAAAAAAAAAAAAGACTAGACTAAACATTTGAGCTCTTATATAAATGGGCCTGCCGCACCATCTCCTACCATGCGGCAGGCTGCATTTAAGAATTAATCTAATGAAAATTAGATATTTAGATATCTAAAAACGAATTATTGACTTCAATCTAACAATATATATGTTATATGACCTAGTTCATCAAATTGTTTAGTCAATATGACACCATACCACATACGATCAAAAGATTCAAATTATAGATTAAACTAGACTATATAGTCTATTAAGTTTACTAAATTCACTTATTTGTTGATTATACACAATTACACATATAGTATATAACTATATGATAGAGATAGAATATTCATCAAAATATTCTATCCATGGATTTATGATATTATATTTAGAAATAATATCTTATGTAAAGTAGGATATATTTATAATATCGTTAAGATAATATTTTAGAAACTATATTCTTTGTCATTGTAACCCTATAAATATGATCAATGGAAATCACCCTAATGGAAGGGGTTTACACAATCTAATATGGTATCAAGAGCAGGTTAGATCTTGGGTTCTTCTAAAAATATTTTTTTTTCTTTTTCCCTGCCGGTGGATAGGTGTTAAACCCACCGGCAGGATTTACAAACAAATTCTCTACTGGTCTACCACTACTCTTCCGCAAATTAACACTTTCTTGCTCTTCTAATTTCCCTTGCTTCCTGCTTCTGATAATAAACCAAATTAAAGACACCTGCTACCTTATTCCATGGTGATCAATTCACTTATTCCTTTATTTACTTATGTGTACCTAATGCATAGCAAATCTTTACTCCCTTTTTTTCCATCTTCATGGCTAAGTAGTATATATTTGAGTCATTGAGACTTTGAGAGTGTTATTGTAATTCATTAGAATCAATTATTCCTTTCTTTTCTTAGGTTCGTCCGTAAATTAATCTCATGCAATCAACAATCAATGTTCTAGTCTACGCATACTAAGTGAGCTATGTTTTTTTTTTTTTTTTTTTTTTTTTTGTTTTGGNTTTTGTGTGTTGGACGTACAAGATGAACATTCATTCTTTTGCTTGTAATTTCATCCTTTTGCTTGTATATTTTCACACAGTCAATGTGGCCAAGCAAACCTCCCCTTTTCTTCCACCTAGCTAATTGTTTTTTTCCCTTTGCACAACAATCTTGAGTACCACAGTATAAAAGTCCAACACCAAAGGTGGCCTCATGGGCTCGTAGATGCATGAATGTGATTTCCTGCAACAATATATATATTTTTTTTCTAGATGCTATGATTTGACCCCCTCTTCTCCTATGGATCCACAACTTGGCCAATATCTACCACTGCACGCAGCCCTTCTCCTCTTCCTCCTTTGGCACACCAGCGCTCTATTCTCCTGTACGTAGATTTCGGCACTTGCTCTTCATCATCATCAACACACTATTGTTGCTACTATATTTGATCGTGGTTTACCTATATTATCCTACACAGTTCGATGCCTCCTTCAGACGTAGATTTAATCCAGTCAAAGCGTCCACTTTTCTCCCGCTTCGACTGCGGGGGTGTGATAGAGATAGAATATTCATTAAAATATTCTATCCATAAATTTATGATATTATATTTAGAAATAATATCTTATATAAAGTAGGATATATTTATAACATTGTTAGGATAATATTTAGGAAAATATATTCTTTGTCATTGTAACCCTATAAATATGATCAATGAAAATCACCCTAATGAAGGGAGTTTACACAAGCCAACACTATATACTACTAATACTATGACAGTTATTACTGTACTTTTAGTTGAATAATGCATGTATGATGCATGTTAGGTAAACAGATGAGCTAGCCTCAGCATTTTATCTTTATATGCAAATGCAACCAGATAAATTCCAATTACAGCTTTATTATGCAGTGTCTTATTTTCACTTTTTAGATGAATATTCCGTACATTTGTCTCCATTATTGTAAAATCATTTTATGTTTCATTATGTTTAACAGTTAATCGATCTCTACTCACATAGATACTTTATAGTAGTATTTATCTCCGATATTATGATAGGGCAAGTTCATGATTCACCTCCCTCATCCAAAACCTTTATTTTCTAAAGTATATTCTAACAAGGTGAAAAGTCTAGTGCACATATAAGTCTTAAGAAGCTTTATCCTAACTTTTAATTGTGAATACTCTAATCTAATAGTGAATTGATCGAGTTGAACTGAATTGAAAATTAGTTTAAAAGAACATAGCTTAACTGAATTGAAATGAAAATAAGTTAAAAACAAAGAATGAATTAAAATGAAAATAAGTCCACAACAACATAACATTATTTCATCTATTTTTTCCTCTAATAATGCAACGACGCAACTCAGTCGTCATGCACACACTACATCCAAATACGAGACTCAAACGAATATTTCTAGGCTGATTATTATTTGATTTGATTTGAATTGAATTGGTAGCTAACTTGACAAAACTTTGTCCTTGTTTTAGCTAAGTGAAATCAATAAATCCCATAAATTAAGGGAGTTTTATAATCTAGTTTGGACAAATGAAATTAATAAGTAGCACATGCATATTAACATGATATGTTAAGTTAATATCCATATCGTACCGTCTGCATGATCATTTAAGCATATCTGTCTTCTTACTTTGACCTCTGTCATTTTTTCCACAATCTCATCAACACATTCTTATAACTTACTCTTTCTATCCATTCAATAATATTTCTCTATTTTCTTTCATTATTATTGTTCTAGAGTAAAGAAGTGATCGATTTCATTACTTATTGTTTTTTAATTTTTAAAGTATTATGCTATACATCACTTCATTTTTAATTCAAGTACTTGACTTAATCTTATACAGAACAGTTTAACTATCATGATAGGGATGGAGTATCGATCACATGAGATATTCATTCATGCTACCGTATGTATTTTTGTTTTGGCTTAACCGAGTAATTTTTTTTTTTTTGGAGAACTGGAATATGATATAACTCCATACCAAAAAATATATATATAACAATAATAATAAAAAAATAAAAAATGAATTAAGTTATGTGGATGAGTGATTCATAAACTAGGTCCACAATAATAAATTAATTCTATGTGCCTGCATTCATTTATATTATAGGATATGAGTAAATCACTCTTAGGTTTTTTAATTAGCTAGCTATATTAATTGAAATTATTAAATTATGCTCTACGGGTGACTCATTTAATTTTCAAAAGAATAGCATACATGGCACTAGAATTTGGAACTGTCACATCCTAAGATCGAGTACGTACAATTGTACGTACAATGCACATTAAATTACATCTATTTTTTCCCATTTCGCTTTATTAGCCTGACCTTTACTTAATACATATTGACCCATTGATATAACATTTTTGCCACTGCATAGCATGAGTTACTGATTGGGGATGTTGTAAGGGGAAGCTAATGAGCTAGACTGAAATGAATGATGTCCTCAAACTTTTTATAAGAATTTTTATTGAATTGAATTGAATTGGTTATTGTAGATATAGTAGTGATCTTTTATGTAACCTTGAACCTTCGAAATTATTTAGGACGAATCAATGCAGAAAATATATTCAACCTATATTTGGACCAGTTCACGTGCAGTAGGCACATGGAAGTTTGGATTTGCAGAAATTTTTTGGATTATTTTAGTGAATCCCCTAAGAAAGTGCAGAAATTTCAACCTACCAGGAACCCTCCGATCCTCTCCTTCCTGTATCGTAGGAATCATAAGACCTCCATATAATTTAACTTTTTTAATGAGAAAAAAACACAAAGTGGGTCCACACGTGGCAGATAGATGGGAACCTAACATAAACTAGGGTGTTGTTCGGATTAAGAATGAATATAATGTATGAATACATCAAGTGGAGGCTTTAATAATCCTACGATCAAAACTCATTCATAAGTCTAAACGGAATTGAAGTAGATTTTTCTAATTCTATTACACATTTACTTTATATCATATGAGATGTCTTTAAGCTTGAAGAATGGATTTATATATACATAACATGAGACTTTTGATATATAGCATTGAAATTTTTATTTTAGTAGGATACGTGGATAAAATACGTGCAAACATGTAATTGGCATTTTTTTGTTATACTAATTTTAATATAAAAACTAATTTTAATATGAACAATCATAATATTACTAGAACGTACAACTCAAATAAAAAGTTAAGTTGATTATCACTAAAGAACAAGTATTGGATTGATTATATATATATACAACCAATTATTTGTATATATATCATGTGCATTAGAATGGCTTTAGATCATGTTTTTAAGTGCATGCATGTATGTATGAATGACAGTTGCATTCATGTTATAATGATAATTGTGTTTTGAAAATATAAAAAATAAATCAGATCGATTTGGAATTTCTTTTTTGAACGTTTTAAAATATTAAATATGTGCTTCACATTGATCTTATGCCTTATGGTCGGCAATAATGGTTGTTATGTTTTTAGTATCAACATGTTCATCATCTGATTGAGGTGAGGTATGGGATTGATTGATGATAATTATATTGTTGGTTTTGCCTTCATTGTTTAGGTGATGACTGACGATTTTGCCTTGCCCTAAAGATCGGACCAGCCAACAACTAGAATTATTACACTACGATAATATTCTTCTATAGATTATAATATATATAAGTACTTCGTATATATCATTCATATGTACTAATGTACGTATTCCCTTTCTTCATAAATATAATCTTCATAACAATTATAGAAAGTATAAATTTTGAGAGTACATACACACACCACTTAAAAAAAATTACATACGGAGTATTACGTAATTTGTTGAATCTTAATTATATAATACTCAAATGTTAGTGATAATGAAAAAAATAATACAATTATCGACTAAAATGTAACAAATAAAGTACCGTATAACAAAAAGTCCTTCCCTAGTAGCAGATTTTATTAATATTTGAAATTATTGATGGATATCGATTACAAAAACTAAGAAATGAAGTAATGAACAAACATATTTGCAAATTATTGTGGGTACACCTGTGTATAACTATTCTAGTGCAAAGTTCTTCATCGCCTACATAAAAAATTCGAACACATTTTGCGTTTTATACAGTTAATATCATTAGCGAACCATTTGCATCTTATATATACATGAAAATCTCCTTGTTTGTTCACTTCATCTATACAATATCCGCTGGAAACACCCTGGAGTGACCACGGTCATTGCGAAGGCTCCTAGCTCTCGAATTCGCCTCTCTTATCACGCTGAAGTGCAAGTCGTGTGGAATATGAAGGCTAGCAGCTCTTGGGTACACTTGATCCCGTGATTCCCGTCTAATACTTGTAGACCGTCTTTCTGCCGCACGAAGGCTCTTAGTTCTGATCTTTAATTCTCCTCTATGAGTTGTTAACTCGTCTAATATTTCCGGCACTGAAAAATCGTCGTCTGTTATGTCTTCTTCTTCTTCTTCATTGTTAATGGTGTCGTCATTTGTTGGCCCCTCATCATCCTGTACGTTCAAAACATTCAGCAACATTAGTTAAACATTTGGTTTTAACGACAAAGCCTTATTCCCAAAATAATGTTATAGTACGTATTCTGACTAGAGCAATCAAAGTAAGGGCTTACTCGAGGAGAGATTGACAGGCATCGAAGAGTACGCTTTGAAGCGCCTAGGACCTCTTCATACTCGTGGGCATCGAGATCGTGCAAGTATTCTGACTCGAAAATTTTTGGTAATAGAAGATGCCTAATGACGAGAAGTAGAACGAATAGCAAAGGGAAAGCTATTCCATATGTGGGTATCCATGTCATGCCATAGCATATAAGCAAATATGCTAGTTGAAATAGCGTAAAACCCAAAATCCATTTGAATGGCACTGTTTCCACATATGAAGCATGGTTACTTTCCAAGATCCTGCTCAAATTTGCAAAACAAACATACTCATTAGTACAAATTAAAAAAGTACGTATCATAAAATTGACACATAGGTTATTAATACTCTTCATTTTTACTCAAGTACCTGTGTCAGACTAACAAAATAGCCGATAGAGTATGGCATGTAATTAATTATGTCCGACATTATTAATAATCAAGTCTAGGCCAGGTTATATACTTATAAGAATGAGGTATATATAGTAAATAAAATTTCTCACAGATAGAAGTATATGATAATTAATATAGGACTTACTTATGAAATCTACTTTTGTTAACAAAGAGAAGTATGATTCTTTCCCAAAACTGGTTGCCAGGAAGACTGTCAAGAGCCATGTAAGCAATATAGCCCCAAAGAAGAGAAGAAGGCAGCCGCTTGAGAGCAGGCATGGCGAAAACTGCAGCTCCAAGTAAAATTGATTGCAACAGATTGCTCAATCGTTGTTCGTTTACTCGCATTGGTAGAAGATTCTCAATGTGTTTTTCAGGATCAAATTTTTCTTTCTCATCTTTTCCTCCTTTCATCACTACTTGCTTTAAGTTTTGTAGCTCTTTTATCACTCTATTCGTCTACATAATAAAACGCCGTCCAATAAGTAATTGATCACACATAAACTTAAAAAATGTCTAGTACTTTGTATAAATATATAGCATGTATAACAGCTTACCGATTTAGTTCGGTCCATTTCTAGAAAAACAGCTTGCATATTGCCATAAATTTCAGAGTTAGAAGCATCTTTATGAATGCTTTCTTTGGCTGTTTTGACCATCTTTCTTCGGATTATCTGTCGCTTGAGAACTGCTAGGCTCTTAGTGTGCATAGGAGATTGAGGGAGAAGAGCATAGCAAGGAGGAAGTCCAAGTAATCCACAAACCAAAGTCTATGATCACAAACACTAATCAAATTAGTATATATATATATTTATAGTTCTCAAAGTTCAGCAAAAATAAGATGAAAATTAAAGAACAGGACCGTGATAAAGTATATAATTAAACTATTTATAAACTTCAACCGGCTATCAGCTTAAGCTTTTGATTAAGATGGTATTCTAATATGGTATCAAAGCCAGCATGACACAAAGATCGCATACAGAAAAGATTGAGGTTGACTTACCATGATGCCGAGGAGAAAGAGGTCATAGTGGTAAGCAGTAGGGTTCTTAAGATTGAACTCCTTTTGTTGAGCCATCTTTGAGGCGACATTGTGCTCGAAATAGAAAAGTATTGCTATCATCAGTCCTGGTATGATTGCTCCGAAAATGTATTTTGTAGGCACATTTGCCATATCCTGCAAAATTCATCCAATTTAGTTCGTGAGTTAATTCACATACATAATTAGTAAATTAGGCACGTACAAAGCCTATAAACCCGGCCTGTTCATTATCTTATCGTTTATTGTTTTCAGTTTTCTTCTCGGTAAAAAATCATGTTAACCATAAAATGAAAATTAAATGAATAAATTTAATTACTTACACTAGCAATCATCCAAGATTTCAAAGACTTTGCCTCCCAAGGATGAGGACTGAACAACCTTCTAGGAACTCCATCAGGAACTTTACCAGGAACCGCGTATGATAATCCTGCCCATATTACTATCACCATTGGAACTCCAAAGTTTGCTATGAAATTTCTCATAAAACCTGCAAATTAAATCATAGATAAATAAATAATCGAATCCTTTGGTTTTTTTTTTTTTTTTTTATCACAAATAACATATGATGCGACTAAATACTTAATAATTTTAGAGAATAGCTAGCTAAAATGATTCAAACTAACCTGTTCCGTACCACCATGACCGTGCCTTTCTACTTTTGAAGGCGGTATAGATAAATCCCAAAGCGAATATGATTGCAAGCAATCCATTTGAATAAAGCCATTCAGATTTGTATGCATCATCGGATTCATCATCTTTTCCTTTAGGTACTTGAAATTCGCCTATAATTCCCTGTGATATAATCGTTTTTCTCATATGTTAATTAATGACGGAATATAATCAAGATTTCTAAACTTTAACTTTCACAAATATACTAGAACAACAGCTTGATAGCTTCATGCATAAATAATAATATAAGCATATATGAAGGACATACAACGTACAACTTTTTATTGATCGTTTCTTATCATGATTTCAAAATGTAATGTATTTATACCCTGATAGCTTCTTGGATGAAGAGAACAGCAATCAACATTTCAATAAGCTCTTCAGCTATCCTTGTCAATCGGTCAATGATATCGCACGCATTTAAAATTGCCATTATCATCAAAATTAGGGCAGTCCATACGCATACCCTGCAATATATATATAAATTGTTCATTCATATAAATTCTTAGTACGTAAAATTACTTATCAAATCTAATTAATTTACTAAAGTGTAATTAATTAATTACCAAGCTGTCCAAGCCAAGTATAAAGGTTTTAGGTCTTCTCTCATTTTAGCAAAATTGTACAAATAAGTGTACATAAGAACAGTAGGTTCAGCTACTCCTTGTATTAAAAGTGGTTGTCCTCCAAATACTGTGTGTATCAGCCCACATATTGCTGTTGAAAATAACGTGTGCACCGAATTCAGCTTTTCGCCTGTCAAAATAAAATAGCTCGCGTTTATTATTATGTTATTACTCTCTCTGTCCCTAAATAATAGTGACACACATACATAGATACAAGTTCGTTCTATGTGTGTTGATTGTACAAACCTGTTTTCTTGTTTAAGAGCTCGCCAAATGCAATAGCAGGAAGAGCAGAAGCAAAGAAGACACTGGCAGCAGGAGTAAGTATCCTATAAAAGTTTCAAAAACAATTAGTTATTACACTAACAAATAATTTGCAAATTCTTAATTAATAAATTAGTTCCTGATAACGTACCCAATTCCATGTTTGAAACCATGAATCCAATCTTGCTTATAACAAGCAAGTCTACCACGTACATCGCTTCGAATCCCTCTAAACGGAGCTCGTATGCTCTCCATTTCTAGCTCGCCGCGAATAATTAATTAACCACGGGAAATGAAATGAAAGCTGAGGTTTTATAGTCACAAGTTAGAATTACTTAGTACACAAATATTGACAATTAAGAGTACGTACTGTTACTACTGTAGGATGTATATATGTTATATATATATATATATGATGTAAGTGTATATGTATGCAATATATAGATGAACACAAGATGAGTGAATTAAAAGAGAAGAAGTTTTAAATTTCTTGGATGCAAAAAGAGAGAAGTAAACAAGTATCTAGTTATTATGAAAAACTTTAAATGGAAACATTGGTTTATATAGACCGTTAAACCATAGATATTCAAAGTTGTCAATGATTGCTACTTGAAGTCTTGAATGTTGAACTATTCAAAATATTGTTTTATTTTTGTTGCTATTACATGAGTTGAATATTGAATGCTTCAATTATATATTCCGAGTTTTTTATTTACTTGGCCTACCAAAAATAAGGAAGGATGTTCTTATGTCAATTCACCTGACAAACTACGAGTACTATTACTAGTATTAGTATACTTTGCTACTGACTTAAAATACAATACATCTTATTTTATTGTGAATAATATACATACTCCGTAAGTCCGTATATTGTATATTATTGTATTACTCCGTATTATTTTATTGTGAATTGGATCTTATCTTACCCTTCTTTCCAAGTAGAATACAAAGCAATATTTGGATATGGGGGCTCATGTTGTAATCCACACTTTAATTCCAATGAGTACTTGTATGAGATAGAATTGAAGACCTGATTATATATAAAATTTAGTTATCATCAGTTTATTAAGCTAGTATTCAATAGAAGTTAATTGATGTAGCCTATTTTAATTATCTCACGTGCATTTATCAGCCAGAGTTTGAATAAATGATAATTCTTACTTCCTATATTAAATTGATAACTGAATTGGAATGGAAGATGTTGGGTTTAGTGGCCCAAATTTCTTAAGCCCAACGTATTATGTTTTGAGGTTTCTAGAATATTATAGAGCATTGAGAAATTTGTGGATGTTTATAGAAAAATCTAGAATAGAATAGTATTCATGCAGATTATATTCTAGATTAGTGTGGACTATTATGTGTGTAGATCTTTCCACACGTTTCTTCCACCTCCATAGCACTTCTATAAATATAAGGTTGGGCATCATATGGGAATAAACAAACAACACAAAACACACAACACAACACACAACAAAAACACAAACACAAGCAAGCCACAAAACACATAAGCCTTACCTTTCACTATTCTTATAATCCTCTATCTAATACTTTATTTTACAAATCCACTATACCTTTATTGTAATACTCCTTAGTGAGTAAAAATAGAGAGTTTCATTATAATATAAACACCCTTTAAGGGTAATTATACTATCCTAATTTTAATATAGTGGAATAAAAGCTCATCGTTAGTGGGTTGTTCCCACATAAAATTGTGTGTTCTACATATTACAAATCTTGTCTATTATCATCTCTTATTATATACTTCTCAATCAACACATCTTCACTTCCGCTACGCACTCTCAACCCCTAACAGAACATCAAATCAGTACTTGCAAATCACATTGCATGTAATAATTAAAAGGTCAATCAAACTTAATTAAATTCAAAGTGTAACATTATCATTATATTATCAACCAAAGAAGTAAGAAAAGTCAAGAAAGTTGGATACGGAGTAGTTATAAATTGAACTGTTAACTATTTGAATTTTGTTTAGGAGGATTATTCCAATACATAAGTCATTCGTGCTTCTAACTTGGACATCATCCACGCTAAATGCCTAAATAAGGAAAGTAGGAAAACACAAAGAATAAAGGTGCTTATGTATACGCTAACCTACTACTCGAGTAGTATTGTATATTTGTATAGTATATTGTATCGTATTATTGTATTATATTGTATAGTTGTATTAGCTATTAATTTGACTCAACAACTTCTACAATTACATAATCATTTTTTGAATTAATATAATTACTAATTAAATTAAGCAAATTTATCTAAGCTACTGACCATTTCCGGCACAAATTTCAATACCGCCAATTTTTTTTTAATGATAGCAATACAATACTTAATTAGTACTCCGTAAACTAATATTCGTATGTTAAATACTCTATGAAGTATACTCTAAATAAACATTGGTAAAAAAAAGAAAAAAAAATTCAGAATAGTAGAAGAAAAGTCAACTATGATGAATTTTGAAGCTGGATCACTTGTCATTTTTGTCAACTTGTTGATTTGTCATTACATATTTACATGGCTAACATGAGTGCCCTAATTTATATTTTTCCATCTTGAATATTGCGTAACTATCTACGTACGTAACAAAATCTTGTCCAAAGGAGGGAATATTGAGTGATTTATCTATTTTAATAATTCAAGTCACAACTCACAATTACGCATTATCAAGTTAAAATATTCATTTTTCAAGTCGTAAATATTTTCAAATCACACATTATATAAGTTACAAAATATACTATTGAATTTAAGTTAAAGAATAACACACTCAAGTTAGAATAGTCAAAAATCAAGTAAAAAGCATATTGCTTTCGGCATGAATAAGTTGCAACAAAAATAATACTTCGTATTGTGTTGCAACTAATTCATGGCGGAAATAGTATAACAAAGAGTAAAATCATATTTTCACATCCTTAGGACTAGAGACTTCTGCCCTTTCACAACTCATTATCTCATCATGAGGAAAGCTCATTTAGTAAAGTTAACTAACCTATTGTTTGATCAAATGAAAAGGCAAAAATTAAAAGCCGCACAAAAAACCATCGTCCAAATAAACTGTATACGGGATGACCGGGATTTGGGTCCGATACCGGACATCTGAAGTAAAACTTGGCAGTGGGAGTTGGATCATACTTCTTGAGTCTTGACGTTCTTGTCAACATACATGGTTTTGGGACTTTGGGTTGTTTTTTATGCGTCATTTGGGTTCAAGGCTTCAACGTTCAAATTCAATACCCACATCAACTGTAAGGTAGAACAGGCCCAAAGATAAAAACACTTTGGAATGTACCACTTGGCAGCCACTGGCCCACTACCCTCTATAGTCGGGATTACTATAAAGAGAATTAGAGAAGTAGGATAATTTTGAGAAAATAAGATAAAATTAATTCAATTTTTTTTACATATTATAATGTTTTTAAACAAGGCCATATTAAATCATTTCAACAAGTACTCCAATAAGACGAAAACCAAAGATGATGCTCAAAATATTGTAATTTAATGCTAATTGGTTATTGATGCAATGATGTTTGAAACTATACTCTGTAAAGAGAATTTTTTTTTCGATTTCCTAACATAATTTGGGAGGGGATCAGGGTACTTAATCACCCAATACTAAGTCTCGAATTGATTTAGACCAAAGGCAATCCGGATGGAATATACAATAAAAATAATTTAATCGATAAATAGAGGTCTTTAAAGATAAAATACCATGTATGTCAATTTGACAAAGATATACAACCTCAAATCATAAATGCCAATATAACAAGTAAAATTAAATATGTTGACTATTTTATGTCAAGGAAGAGGGAATAAATCAAAATCGAAGCCATAAACAATTTATCCTTTTACTACATCACACACTTGATTGACCTGAATTTAGTCTCCTTTTGTATTTAGATCTACCCTAATTGCACACTAATAGACACATAAATTTTTATAATTGACGAGTTTCATAATACTAAGTAACAATTATTAGTTTTGTCTTTTCTAAGCTATACCCCCGAGGTTTTTGTATTTATAAGGTGTGCCCCATAGCTTCTTTTTTTTCTCACTTGTGCCCCTCAACTAGTTAATTTTAATCAGCACTAACCTGCTCGTTAATTAGCCATTAGTGTAGACGTTAGTTTCTAATTTTTTTATTTTTCTTAATTTATTCTTGGGTTTTTCTAAGTTATACTCCTGAGGTTTTAATTTTTTCTAAGGTGTGTCCTAAAGTTTTTTTTTTTTTTTTGAGGTATACCCCTAAACTAATTATTTTTTATCAGTATAAACTTCCTTGTTAACCCTCCATTGCAAGGTAATAATAAAGTCAAAATAGAGGATATTAAGCTCTCAACAACAATCCCTAATATTTAACTAACAAGTACATGAACAAATTCATCCATTTTCTTTGACACATTCGGTCAAACACTTTCAATGCAATGATTCAAACACTATAACACGGTACTAACACCTCAACCAATCAACCTCAACAACTTGTTTGGCAATGAATTGATTTGCAGTCCCAGAACTGATTATAGCTTTGAATCAAGATGAAGGATTTTAAGAAAATTTATCAAGCTTTAAATCTTTTCACGTTATTTTAAGTTAATGGGTGTTGGAGTGAGGAATTAAGGATGAGGTGATGATGATAGATGTGTATATATTGATGATTTCATGATTGTCGATTCGATGGTGATGAGTGTGTAGTGTATTTGATAAGCAAATTAAAGCAGGAAACACATACTTACTTTTATGGTAAAGGTTACTAAGAGAAGAAGCAAGTAGTAAACGAAAAACATAACATTAGTTACTATTCCAAAAGGTAAAGGTTAGTACTAATAAAAAATATATAATTTAGGGGTATACCTGACAAAAAATAAAACTTTAGGGCACACCTTAGAAAAGTGAAAATTATGGGTATAACTTAGAAAAAAATTGCATTTATTAAACGGATTTAATATAAAACCCAATGTCTGTTGGGAAAAAAAATAGATAGGATACCGCTAATTAAAAATAATTAGTTGAGGGGCACGGGTGAGATAAAAAAAGTCATGGGGCACACCTTAGAAAAACAAAAACCTCGAGGGCATAACTTAGAAAAACCCTTTTAGTTTTTATATATCTCTAGTCTCAAATCTAACGTGTTCTGAGAGTGAGGGGTAAATCAAGTAGTAAAAGTTTCCCTCTCAATTCTAGGAGATCCTGAGACCTATCCCCGCCTGTGTTCTGTAAGTCGATTACGACTTGATCCAACTCTTGTTGGGCTAACCATAAAGTATTTCTCAAATCACTTGTTCACCTTCTTTCTCATTTTTAATTTGTTCATTCGTTTTGCTAGGAGATCTACATTTACTCTTGCATTTCACTCATCTCAAGTAAGTCTCTCTTTCTCTCTCAGTTCACCTTTTCTTCTTCAATTTGATCGAAACTTCAATTCGAGATCTACACGTTGCAATTCTTCGATTTGATATCTGTTACGATTCATTCATCGGATCTAATTTCTCACGATTTATACTGTTCAATTTTTCGAAACGTTTTCGGTAAATTCGATTGAATTTAGTGATTATATGATCACTTCAGCATTAGTTTTGAATTGATTAGGTTAAATTTCCTTAATTTGTGCTGCATTTGTGAATTAGGATTGTTTTGATTAGGTTAAAATCACTTAATTTGTACTGCATTTGTGAATTTGAATCCTTTTTGATTAATTAGGGTTAAATCACTTCAATTTGTGCTGCGTTTGTGAATTTTCATTGAATTGTGTTGTTTTTTGTCATTTGTTTTTGTGATCTACAAATTATAGTTGTAGATCTTCTGCATTGCTATTGATTGATTATGTGATTTCTTCTTTCTTTCGTGTTTCGTTATATATTGATTTTTTGTTTTCAATTGCTAGTTAGCAGGTGTTCTTGAATCGTCTTCGTTTCGATTTGTTTCGCAGTGTGGAATTTAGTGAGCTGTAAAGATGGTAAGTTAAACTAATTGGCAGTTTCATGTTCTTCATTATTTGTATATTCAGTGTGGTGCACTGGTGCTTCGGGTCGTTTTGGCTATATTTTTATGGAATGTAGAAGTTTTAAGTAAGACAGAATGATCAAAATTGTTTCTTTTTGATGAATTTGCCGATATTTTGATGAATTTGCCGATACGCTTGATAGGACTATTAATTAGATTCTTGATACTGTGGTGCGACATAGATCCACCAGCTTTGCGGAAACTTAGATGAGGAGGCACTGTATGTTTAACAATTCAGAAGCAAATTTAGAGAATTAGTGATTAGAGATTAACAGAATCTTTCAACTCTTGCTGTCTTTGTCCTAGAAAGGGGAAGAGTGGGGGAGGGTTGTGATGGTGTGAGATGTGGTGTTCTATGCTGTAGAATGCTAGGTCCACACAATGTGTATTCGTAGCTAGGGGAATGTCGGTCAGTTTATGTATGACGTAAATTCAAAATTTTCAGACTGTTTATGAATTGCATTTTTGCACATGTTTATAGCATGATATGGTTTCGAGACTGGGATCTTATCATTGTGATGTCATATGCGTATTCGAGACACTAATGCTGTGGTATGGTTTCGAGACTGAATTATATCATTGTTAGTCTGATATTGTGATGCCATGAAGAATGGCCACTTTAGATCTTTGTCAAGATACTTGGTAGCAGCATCCCTTAATGTTATCCTTGAGCAGCATTCCCAACCTACTCTTCTTTTTCCTTTGAGAAGTCCTAGTGCATGAGAATTGAGTTTCAATGATATTTCCAACATACCACTTATGTTATCGAAGCATCTTAAGCTCCTGATTTCAATTCGCTGAACTAGATTCCCACTTGCCCATGTTCAACATTTCTGCTCTGCATTCACTTCCTTAAACATCACCTTTTGTCTTTGTGAGGGCTTATCCTTTGACATTGGGTGGTTTTGATACCCGAGGGAGTACATGACATGAAGAGATCTGTCTTTTGCCCGGATAATTATAGTGGTTATTGGAGTAGTAGATTGTGATCATATGAATGTATAATCTAGTGTATACATAATTTTGCTAGCGTGTTAATTGTGTGATGCACTTGTAAGAGAAATTAATCTGTGTATTGACTTTCTTTTTACTTAGGATTTTCAGTGTGCTATGATTATTGAATGCTTGATTCTTGATGCTACAGGTTGTTCTTGCAGCTTCTATTATCAGTAAATCTGGAAAAGGTTAGATTTATATCTCTGTCCTTATGCTTTATTTTTTTGCTTAAGATAATTCTTAATGTTAAATATTTTCTTAAGCATGCAGTTTCCATGATCTCTGTTGTTTCAAAGTTGTTGCACAAATGTTATGTTTAGTTAAAGCACACATACTAGAACTTGCTTTACTGATAACGTTTTTGCAGCTAGATTTGAATGCAATTGAGAATTGTTGTGTACATATTCAGTGCCTGCTAAGCTATCCTAGGATAGATATCTTAGTTTGCTATTAAATCGATGTTGTGTTGTCAATTAACTTAGTTGAACATTAATATGAATTGTGAAACTGTGTTTAAAGTTGATCTCTGTTGTAGAGGCATTAACTTTGATGCATACTTCCTTACAGCTCTTGTCTCTAGGCAATTTGTGGACATGTCTCGCATAAGAATTGAAGGCCTCCTTGCTGCATTTCCCAAGTTGGTCGGAACAGGAAAGCAACATACATATGTTGAGACTGAAAATGTCCGATATGTCTACCAGCCTATTGAAGCTCTTTATCTGGTTGTTGTTACAAACAAGCAGAGTAATATTTTAGAAGACTTGGAGACTTTGAGGATGCTTTCTAAACTAGTATCCTTCAATTTTCTGTTTTCTTATATGAGAACTTGTTGATTGAAAAAAAGATGTTTAAACTTACATCTGCTCTTATTGACTAAAAGTGAACAAATCTTATTGAATTGAGATGATTGAAGTTAAACATTTTATTATCTCCATGCTCCTTTGTGTGCTGAACTATGTCATTTTCTTCTATGTATTAGCGTTGTATGCTTGACTAACTGAACTATGCCTGATTAATTAATTTCTTTGTTTCAAAAGCCTTGCTACATTACTGTAAAATGGAAATGTCATAATACTTGCTACCTATGATAGTGATATAAGGGACTTTAAAATGTTGACTTCCCCTCCTCCACTTTCTCTCTAAAAAGTTTGGTTTCCCTACACTTTCTGCATTGACCTTTCTTAAAACCCCTCACTTTTTTTATTTCCCATCTACTTTCGTTCAGAGGAATTACCACTTATGGGGCTAGGATCTTTTTGTGTTTTTTTTTTTTTTTTTTTTGTGGCATCTTATTTGTCTGAATAGATTCTATATCCAAGATGTTAAAAATATGTGTTATATTACTTTAATGTTGTATGCACGGTTTGCTACTGAAATAGTTTTCCTTTTTGTGTACTGTGTTCCCTGGTATCTAAGTACCTTGTCTTTAATGTTACGGATTATTTTTTGAGATTCAGCTGGCCTATTAATGTCATTTCTTAACCATATATAAAGATACCAGAATATGCCTTCTCTTTGGATGAAGAGGGGATAGGTAGAGCTGCATTTGAGCTCATTTTTTCCTTCGATGAAATCATCTCTCTTGGGCACAAGGAAAGTGTTACTGTTGCACAGGTGAAGCAGTACTGTGAAATGGAAAGTCATGAAGAGAAGTTGCACAAATTGGTGATAGCTAGCAAGATCAGTGATACCAAGGATGTAATGAAGCGCAAAGCTAATGAAATTGAGAAAAGCAAGGTATCCTATGTTTTGCTTGCCTTTATGCTGCCTTTGCCTGCCACAGGCTGACAACTGGTTGACTGGTTGTTAAACTGGAGCTTTTATTATTAAAACCCTATTCAAATTTGGCAGATTGAAAAGAGGGGTGATAAAGGTGGATACATGTCGTCCATGGGAGGCCCTGGAAGACTTGAAAGTAGTTTCAGTGATATGAGCATTTCTAGCAGCGGAGGTGGTGGTTTTGGTAGTGGTTCTGGGTTTGGATCAGCTCCCGATCTGGATTCTTTCTCAAGCAAGTCGAAAGGTCTGTTTTTTGCTGCTTTACTTTATAGACAATGCAATATATCCTTTGACTTCAAAAACAAGCCAGGGGCTTAGTAATAACAACATGGGCAATTGGGTATCCCTCTAAGTACTATTACAATATATTTTCTAACAATCCTGGGTTTATTTCAACAAACATCAACATCATGCCAAAGCTTCTAAAGCTCCAAGGACCCCAATCCTGGTACTCTTGGACAAAGTAAACGTTCAAATACCGCGTTGTTTGTAATTTTTTTTCTAATAAAGTAAGAATTGCATCAAAAGCAGTATATGGCTACCTAGTTATTACCCATCTTGAATGAAATGCTATTGATACAAATGAAATAGTAATTGTATGGGTTCCTATAAGAGTTGGTGTTTTCACATCTTCATGAAGGTAAATTGTTGACCTATTAAGTAGTCTTGATTGCTGATCGCCTGATCCTGCCTGTATAATAATTTTGCCAATCGGCACCTATATAGAGTTACTTCCTGCGTTATTTTGGTCTGTTCATCTATTCTTAAGTAATATGTTGACTGTTTCTCCATTGTTGATTCTGTCTGGTTGGCTGCATCAGTTCGTCCCACTACAACTGCTACTGCTCCATCTAAGAATACTGGCATGAAGCTTGGTAAATCACAGGGGGCAAACAAATTCTTGGAATCTCTGAAAGCAGAAGGTGAAGTGATTGTTGAGGACGTCCCACCAGTTTTAAGCAAGTCTAAGGCTGCTGCCCCACCACCTACTGATCCCCTCACATTGACTGTGGAGGAGAAGCTCAATGTAACACTAAAGCAAGATGGAGGTCTCAGCAACTTCGATGTTCAAGGGACTTTATCACTTCAGGTTCTTGAGGAAAAAGATGCTTATATTCAAGTTCAGGTACGTGCTGAACCTTCTTTGCTACATGGTGAACCTATGAATCTATTGCTGGTGATCATGTTTTTCTTATATCTGACTATTTAACCAGATATTTTTTTAGCATGAACTGTCAAAGGTTGTTTGCAATGTGATTTGACCACTATCACCTACATATAAAATTTTGGATTAGGGAATAGGATTGCCTAGCTGAAAATTCTTGTGTTTCTATTAACAGGAGGCAGTATTTTTTCTTGTTTGTTGAAGTATGTAGATAGATGTTCGAGGACATGTGTCTCATCATTCTAAAAAAAAAAAAAATTTGTGGGAGGAGCCCTTTATCTTAATTATTTATGGGTTGTCTAATCTGCAGGTTGAATCTAGTGCTAATCTTAGTGTCATGTTCAAAACGCATCCTAATATTAACAAGGAGCTGTATGCAAATGAAAGTGTTTTGGGTCTGAAAGATCCTAACAGGCCTTTCCCCAGCGGTCAAGGAGATGGCGTTGGCCTCCTAAGGTGGAGAATGCAGAGCGCAGATGAAAAAATTGTTCCATTGTTAAGTGAGTTTAATGCTTTGCATACTTATTGTACTGTGATGATCTCTGGCATATGTTTTCCCATCTTATCAATTTTATTTTTATTTTTTACAATTTGGCAGTTAATTGTTGGCCTTCTGTTTCTGGAAGTGACACTTATGTTAACATCGAGTATGAAGCTTCTTCAATGTTTGATCTGCAAAATGTGGTTATCTCAGTACCCCTCCCTGCTCTCAGAGAGGCACCAAATGTAACACAAATTGAAGGGGATTGGAGGTGAGTAGAACTGATGATCCCAACAATTCCTTTGCTTTGTTTTTTTGTTTTTTTCTAAAAGAAACAAACTCTTCCTCTGATAATATATTTTGATGCAACACTTCACACACTTGAGCAAGTGTTGGATCTAAAACTATTCGGAGGAAGTGGTAAAAGATGTCCAACCATACCTACTGGAAGAAGTAGCTGAGTGACTCCCTGCTGGTGTATTGGTCTACCAAATTTCCAGAAATGTGCACTTGTTGGCTTATTGCATAGTCACAATGCACTTTTTGCGACATTTTCCTGGATAATAGCTCTTCATGCTGCTGCACATTATTATTGTACTTGTGTGTGATAAACTTTGATTCTGTAGTGCTGGAAAATCATGCTTCTGCACTTTTTTTTTTTTTTCCCGACAGGTTCGATCCCAGAAATTCTGTTTTGGAGTGGTCCATTGTTTTGATAGATGACTCTAATCGCAGGTGAGTATCTTAGTAGTGAGTAGTGATTGCATTTTCTTTTTCAATGAAAACTAAGGGACTCCAGTAGGTAAATCTTTGGTTGAAACCTTATCCTTCTCTAATGTTGTAGTGGGGCTCTGGAGTTTGTTGTACCTGCTGCAGACTCATCAGCATTCTTTCCCATCTCTGTGCGGTTCACTGCTTCGAATACATTCAGTGACTTGAAGGTATGCAAGTCTTCACAATTCCTGATTATTATCTAATTCCAATTTGCCAAACTTCTATTTTATGATATCCCTTTTCTATAGATTCTGGGCTAGAACTGTGATGACTTTTATATGTCACTGGCTCATTTCTTTCTAGAATTATTTGTCTCCTGTAAACTGTAGGCATCATTTTTGGCCGAGTAAATCCCAGGTTTTCGTTTCCCTCTCTCTGATTAACTTGATCTGTGCAGGTTACCAACATCTTGCCACTAAAAGGTGGATCTCCACCCAAATTTTCACAGAGAATCCAACTTGTTACTGAAAACTACCAAGTGGTCTGATGGAAGCTACAGTGCAGGCATCATTTGTGATATGGTCTTGCTTGTGCATCTTAGTATTGTAATGGATTTTTGGTTCTTTACATTGTATTTTGACCTTATGTAGTTAAATTGTTCAAAATATGAAAATTGGTTTTACATGTTAGTCACCTATTGTTGAAAAGATTGGTTTATACAGCTTCTCTAAGTCTTGGGAGGTATTAAGCTCCGAATTTGTAGCCGAAATACTAGCTGTGGCATAAGTTTTAATAGTGTCTTGTTATAGATGCAACTCTTGCTGGATAGAATGATTGATACTGGAATTCACCTTTGTTAATTTTTTTTTCTACCTGTTATAAACATATGGATGCAATAAGCGTTTTTTGACAACTTTCCGAGGCAGTCTAGCATAATGTTAAATACTGGGCAGATTATATTATACCATAATGTTAAATAACTGATTAAGATATTTGCCTATCCTGTTTCTGGTTTTTAACATGATATCTCAATTTTTAAAATTATCAATTCGTTTGTTGTGTAAAAATAGTTGCATATTTTTGGCATTTTTTAAAGGGGATATTTGGCCTTTTGATTAAATTGAAGAATTGCAAGTGAGATGATGCATTAATGCTTACCGGTTAATTAACTATTCTGTAATTTATTTCTTTCCTATTAATGAAAAGAAAAACTGTTGCTGTAAAGAGCAAAAGGCAAAGATAGACAATTCATCATGAAACATAACAAACGAAGATACAGGAAAACAAAGCTTTCAAATTTTTTACCTTTTGCATAACAAAATTATTGCATAATGCAAATGTATAATAACTCTACAATTTTTTTCCTACAGCTTAATGCCAAACTGTGTAATTTTTGATTGAGTATATAAATGCTGTATGAACTTTTGTTCATTCCGAATTCTAACCAATTTTACTCCTTACTTCCCAAAATATTCACCGACTGTTACAAGAGATTTTCTGATGTATATTTGTTCTTCAGTTTTAAGGTTTAGCCTTTCATGATGCAATGCATTATGCATCCCTCAATTTTCTGTGATTAGAAGCTATTTTTCTTCATCATCATAAGCAGCGGTATTAGCCTTTCGTATCTGCCTCCTTACTATTCCTGTTCCTTCATTCTGGACAAAGTTCTCGAGGGTGAACCTGAAACAGGCATAATCACAATGATACCCTTGAAATCATATGTCGGTTAAAATAGGTTGAAGTGCCGTGATTCATGCACAAAGTAGTGTAGAATAAAGCGATTTTAGTTTTCACACTCACTTGAGGATTAGGATTATCAAAGCTCATGGCTCTGATCTTGAACTCCCCTCTGCTAGTTGTCATCTCATCGAGTATCTCAAGATTGTCTCCCTCGCTGCCACTATCTTGGCTAGATTCGTTTTCCTGCTCCCAGTCATCATTTAGGCAAAATACATCAATGTTCCATATCTACCTAATATACTCAATAAAAGACCTCCAACCTATCTATATACTTACCCTCAAAGACAAGCTAACAGAGCGTCTTGGTGCTCCAGCAATCTCCTCGTACCCAGCAGCATCCAGTTCTTGTAAATGAAAAGGATGAAAAAACTTCGGAAGGATATGTTGTCGTATGCTTATGAGAAAGAAGAAAGGCAAGGGGAAGAGAATCCCGGCAATTGGAATCCATGTAACTCCGAAGCATACCAGCAAGTACACAATTTGAAATAGAGTGAATGCAGCAATGCTTTTGAAGGGCACTGATTCTACAAATGAAGCATGATCATCTTCTAAAACCCTGTACATTCAACGGTTATTCATTAGATAGTCAGATTATCATAACATAAAGAAACAAGCTCAAAATTGAAAACTCATATTCTGCTTTGATAGGTTGATATTGTGATCCTTACTTGTATCTTCTTGATGGCATAATGAAAAGGAGGAGGATTCTTTCCCAGAACTGACTTCCTGGAAGACTGTCGATGGCCATATACGCAAAGTATCCCCAAAGGACAGAGGTGGGTATCAGCTTGATCACGGGCATAGCAAACATAGCACATCCTACAAGGATAGACTGTAAGAGGTTGCTCACTCTTTGCTCGTTCACTCTAACGGGCAAATAGTTGTCGATATGCTCAAGTTTAAAAGCATTTTTGTCCTTTCCTTCTTTGCTGTCTCCATTCATCACTGCCTGTTTCAGTTCTTCCAACTCCTTCACAACTTCAAGTGGCTGGAAAAAAAAAAAGATAATAGAAAAAATAAGAAACAAAATTGTAAGAAACTTTCAATATAATTTTCGCAGAGCTTTATGACTGGTACAAACAAGAATTCCATAGGAGCTTACATCAGGGTTTTGATCCATTTTGATGAAAACATCTTGCATCTGTCCATACATTTCAGTGTTGCTAGCATTTTTCCTTATGCTCTCTTTAGCAGACTGCACCATTTTCTTTCCCATCAACTGCCACCCATAATATTGATTAGCTGAACCATGCTATAACTGCTCAAAATGCGATGCTAAATGATTCACTTAGAAGTTGTACAAACGAACCTGCTTCCTAAGGACAGCAAGACTCTTTGTATGCATAGGCGACTGTGGAAGAACTCCATTCGATGGAGGGATTCCAATTAATCCACATAGCAAAGTCTATCATTGTTAGCATAAGATGTTAGACATGAATATTGGTTCACTTTGATTAAATTCAGCAAAGAAGATTGTGGAAAATTAGTTATTATTCCCCATACCGTAAATCCTAGCACCAAAATGTCATAGTGGTATGCAGAAGGTTTTTTCAGATTGAATTCCTTTTGCTGTGCTAATTGTGAAGCGACACTGTGGTCGAAAAAGTACAGCCCTGCCACCATAAGAGCCGGTATGATTGCAGCAAAGATATACCCAACAGGCACCCTAAACATGTCCTGCATATTGGACATACACAAAGCCATATCATATCATACACATAGAGCTTATAGGGCGCACTATGCCAATGTAAAATGACACAAAATAAGACAATCCTAATTAAAGTCTATGCCCAACAAAAAGTTAGTTGTTGCACTATGGATTATTACCTTGACAACAGTCCAATGGTATGCAGACTGAGATTCCCAAAGCAGAGGACTAACTAGTCTTCGAGGTACACCATCTGGGACTCCAGAAGGAACTGTATAGGATAATCCGGTCCAAACTACAACCATTAAAGGGACCCCATAATCTGCAATGAAGCCCCTAACACGACCTGTACCATAGCGCCATGACCTTGCCCTACGGCTCTTTAAGGCCGTCATAAAAACACCAAAGGTAAACAATATCCCAATCAACCCATTTACATATAGCCACTGAAATAGGTATCTTTGTTGGTGTGGATCCTCATCTTTGGGAATCTGAAACTCACTGACAACTCCCTACAACAAATTACACAACACAAATTTAAGGTTCCAAAGATGTTTCATCAGTAGATAAGATATTAAGCATTTGATAAGCACCTTAATAGCCTCTTGGAAGAAAAGAACAGTAATCAACATGCCAAAGAGCTCCCCTGCAACCCTTGTGAATCGTTTGATTATCGTGGCAACATTGAATATCGAAAGAAGAATTAACATAATGGAAGTCCATACACATACCCTGAGAAATAACAGCAACATGTACATAAGCACATTTACTAAAACAAAGGTATCAACTTCATCTTACATTCATTTTTCCTCTATTTTTAGGCAAACTTGAGGCATGAAAATATATGTAGGAAAGCCATGTATATACCATCCAGCCCAAGCCAAGTAAAGTTCCTTCCCTAAATCAGGGCGGTTTTTCGCAAAATTGTAGAGATAAGAGTACATAATCACAGTTGGTTCCGCAACTCCTACGATCAAAAGAGGCTGCCCTCCTATTATTGAGTGAATAATCCCACATATTGCTGTTGATGCTAAAGTCTCTACCGTGCTTAAGCTTCCATCTACATATAATGCCAAGAAAAGATCAATTGTACTTTAAAAAATTCGAGTTCTCAAAATTTAAATATATAACATACTCCCTTCGTCTCTTAAAGAACTTTCTAGTCCGAAACCAAGGAACAAGAGTTAGTGAAAAACAAGTACTCGTACATTAATAGCTTTTAGAGTATAGACATAATCAAAGTTGTTAATAAAGACTATTTTACTAGTTACAACCATATGTACATGGGACTCATGTGGTGTAGTAAGCGAGAAAAAAAAAAAAAAGATGCAAAAGTATAAAGAACTTTTAAGGAACGGGCTAAAAGGAAAATTCGAAAAGTGTTAAAATCTTTATGGAACGAAGGGAGTATATATTTCAAATCGACGAATGTATAAGAGGTAAAAAAGCACCTGTATCTCTACTGAGCTGCTCCCCAAAGGCAATGACAGGAAGAGCAGAAGCAAAAAAGATGTAAGTAGTTGGAGCTAGTATCCTGCACTCAACCATAACATTAAGGAAAATCATCAAAACTCAAATATATGTACAACAACAACAACAACAACAATTCAAGAAAATCAAAATAATAAGTAGAATTTCATGTAACATTCTACAAGAAACAGGAGACTACCCAAACCCGGATCCGAAACCGCCATTCCAATCTTGTTTGTAACACTCTAATCTTCCATTAACATCATTTACAATTCCATAAAATGCTTGCGTCATTTTCTAAAATCCAAGATAAAAAATCACCTAAAAATTTCAAGAAAAAAAAAAAAAAAGAAAAACATTAATATTTAACTAATTATTTCATCAAGATTTCATAATCTCCTAGACCCTAGTAACAAACAATTCAAATTAAAGCATTTATGTGACAAAACTTAACAAAAGTAATTAACAAGTTAACAACCATACTTTTAAATATAATGTCGTTGAAATTACTTTAGAAAATGGGTTTTTAATGACGAATTATGGTGATTTAAAGAAAAAAAATACAATCAAAAAAAGGAAAAATACACCATAACATGTTAATGTAAGTAGTGAAATGGGTTACAGAGTGATTAGTGAAATAAGTGGAAAATTAAAAAAATAATAATAATAATAAAGAAATAAAAGTTTAAACTAACAAACAAATCAACATTAAAGGTGAAAAATCAAGGGTTGAAAATTAAAAAGCTAAATATGGAAAAATATAATTCTAAGAAGTTAACTAATTTCTTAAGAATATTGATATATTGAACAAATGAGATACGTGTTTTTACAAGATACACTACAGTAATTTTATTTTTTTAGTAATTTAATTGTAAAATCGTGTAATTGAAGAAAAAATTCGACAATAATAAATTAATTAAACAAAAAATTAAAAATAACCCAAAACAGAAAAAAGAAAAAAGAGGATACCCATAAATTTTCCGAAGAAAAAGGTTAAAACTTGGATTAAGAAAATGTATTTGAAAAAAGAAAAAAAAAAAACCCTAAAAAAGAAAGAAATAAATAAAATCACATTTGATTCAATGTATTAATTTGCTAGCTGTAAGTCCGTAAGACTGTATCTATTTACTTAGCTTATTTTAACAATAATTACATTAAATTAAACCAACAAAAAAAACAAAAAAAAAGGGAAATTTGAAAAGAAGGAAAATAAAAATTGAAGAAAATCACCTGAAAAAATTTTTTTAAAAAAAAAAAAGGAAAGAAAAATTGAGAGAGTTGAAGAGTAGGAAGAAGTAGAATGGAGGGTGCAATTGTTATGTTATGGGTTTTTTCAAAAAGACCCGCGCTACTAATACGAGACTATATTCTATGTAAAAGTGGGACCCATTTTGCCAAAATCCCCAAATTTGGGGATTCTGATTTTTGTTTTTGTAGGATGAATGTCATTTGGGGTTCAGTCTGCTAATCTACTTATTGGCTGTCACTTGCTTGTCAATGTTATTCGCTTTGGTTTTAAAGTTGAGATGGGTTTGTAAATCGAATAATTGAAAGGATGGGTTTCTACGAGTAATTTAATTTATACAAATTACTCGTTTCATGGTAAATTACTCGTTACATTTAGAGATGAACTAAAGTTTTGGACATGCTTTAAAATATTTTATTTTTGCGCAAATAGGTTAAAGAAGACTTTAATTTGAAAGCGAGGGTGTCTATATCAATTTTGAATTGGAATGTTTATATACTTAAATGGATTATTCACATGGATTAGTATGAACTAAACATGCGTTTTAAAATAATTTTAGTTTCAAGCCTCGAACACAAGTTAAAGATATAATTGCATAAAATCATCAAATAAATCACGGAAGTTGATTCAAAAACTCATTATATTGATTTAGCACTCCTTTTTAGTAGTGGGTATTTGGAAGAATCAAGAATGTGTCTTCAAATTAGGTCCATTTTGATCTTACCTACTACATACTAAAAATGTTTATAAGATCTTCCTACTTTTGAGTAGAGTTAATAAAATTGTGCTCCCACTATGTGAATACCAAGTTTACTATTACCTTCATTTTTCGCATCTTTCAATACACAACTTATAAAATTAATATATTGAGTTTGGTAAAATAAAATTTTATAAAAAATATATTTTTGAAGAATATAAATTGAGACGAATCACACAAGTTCTGTATGTTTACGCATTAAACACAAAAGTGAGTCAAAATTACAACGTGTATAGTGTCAAAATTCCAAAATTCGAAGCAAATATATAGTCTATTTTCATATATAAATTAGAGTTTTGAGTTTTTTTTTTTTATTTTTAAAATAGACAAATTATGTTATACTCCGTGGTAATGAATAAAACAATAGAAGAGAAGGTTTGTAAAGTTAGTTTTCATTTTTCAGTCATAAAAACTATGTTATGGCTCTAACTTTTAAGGTCTTTGATTTCGAAATAAGTCGTATGTTGCTAATGTTGAGTTTGGTTGACTTCCACAATTACAAGTCTAAATAAATTTTATTTTTGAATTCATATAATTGTAGGAATAAAGAGGATTCTTTTGTGTCCAATAACAAAGAGAAATCCAATTTGGTAATTTCCAAATTCATGCATTTGGTGAAATAAGAGGGATATAAAAGTAGTTAGAGAAATGGGAAACTAATGCAAGAGCAAGACCAACCCTTTCTCTTAATGACCTCATATAATTGATAGGCAACCTAATTTGCCAATGATAAAAAGATCATTTTCCAATTTTCCATTACTTATTTAGTTATTTCTATCCAAGAATTGCTTGGAATTAAGATAATTTCATCTATTTGATTAGTTTCTTCTACTTGAGTGTAAAGATCGAGTTACTTTTACTTCATTTTTTCTTTCAAGTATTGCATCCTTCTTGCCTCTTATAAGAAACTTCTATAATTGCAGAATTAGTCGGAAATACTTGTTCATTTATATATAAAAAAGTTCAATTCAACAAAAGTTAAGTCGAGAAGACTGCTAAGTACCAAAATTGATGTAATATATACATAAACATCGGTTGCCCATCACTTCTTAAAACCAAACAGTAAGTCAATTAATCCAATCAATTTTCCTAACTAATGGAATAAATGTAATCCGAAATTGATATCTAGGAGAATCAACAACAAGAAATGCATGAACCTAAAGCATTTCTATTTCAAGGACTAGGCACCCCAAACCCTCTTCATAGAGTTAGCATGTGTTACTATACCAATCTTCTGGTTGTCGTCACAGTAATCTTGCTTGTTTAGTTGTATAATTCCTAATATGGTTATATCATTTACATCATATACTATAATTTATTAGAAGTTTATAACTTTGCTAATTAGCAAGGCATGTGCTTCATTTTCATTTCTCAAACTCTCCTAACATGATAGTTACTGGCTACAGCACACTGGATGATAATCAATGTTTTTTTTTGGTGTTTGGGGAGCCACATCCAATGGCACGTAATGCGAACCGATCGATCTCAGAATCACTTAAAATCAGAAAGGGAGTATTAAACACTTGATGAGCTACCCTTCATTCTTCGGATGATAATCAATTTTTAGTTGCATATCTAAGTAATCCACATAAATACGTGTACAGTTAATATTGTTTGCTAAGGTTATTGGTGAGTTAAAGTATTAATCAGATGTTTTCCATGCCCGATAAATCATCGATAAAGGAAAAGGGAATTAGGGATAAGGGAGAAGAGATCTGAAATCTCTTATTACTCTAGTATAATGGATCTTAACTGTGTAGATTTTCGAAGATGTTTGTGACATGACCAATTGTGCCTAGATCTAATTTCAAATCAAATGGACAAACTTTTTTTCGCTTTAGGGTATTGTTATAATGCCCTAGGTGTATTATTATTGTTCAACTAAGGGGTAAGGTCACTGTTGTTATTCCACAAGTAATATTGGATGGTTAAAGGAGCTTTTGTGAACACAAACATCTTATGTAACATGATTAAAGGGAATCATGTTAAGTGCAACACAAAAGTAGAGTTAGCATTATTTCTAAAATCATCTCCAAAATTACCATAGTTATGGTAAGTGAAAGGAGACGTGAGAAAAAGTATACCTCGTTTTAAATTGTCTGTTTGTTACAGTAGGTCAGTAGGTTCATTTGTTCCCTTCAGCCTTTTCTTTTACCTCAGTAACAAGTTGTCAGCAGATTTACTTGCATTATTGCTGATGTTATATTCTTTCAAACATTCACTATTTCACACATCTTCAAATTTAAGATGAGGAAAAGTGGGGAATAGAAGAGTCATTAAATATATGAATATGTAAAACAGGAAAATAAAGGATTTGACACACTAATCCGAAGAGTCCGAAAAGATGCCTTGGGCGAGCTCTCATTTAGGAGCTAATCGGTTTTTCTTACCTTATTAACAAAAATCTGTAATTTTTTTCATAAATCATAATATTTCTTTGTGGTTTATATGTAAGGCATTAAAGCCAGTACAGTTATACAGGCTTAATTCCTATCAATGGACCACTAGCCTCAATCTTAACCATTTAGGATTTCGCTAAGATGTCACAGGTTAGTACATATACAACAGATTGAACAAAATATAAATATGAAAAATGGAATGAAACATATCGATTTCTTTTACATTTTCAACCTCCTTGTACAAAGTCCCTCTCGATCTTCATCTACAAAGCTGTATTTTCCGATCCTTGCTTGTCAGCCTGTTCTGCATGCATTGCCCGCGCTAATCTCCTAGTAATTCATTATGAATGACCTATATTAAGGGTGAACCTGAAAAGAAAGGAACATAAGTGGCATATTACTTTATCTACAACAAGCCAATCTAAGAAAGTTACGGAGTGTTTATCAGCTATAGCAGAAATGCAGAATACAAAGGTCATACAAACTTGCTCGCAATTAAATGAACATGTATTTTACTAAGAGGTATGAAAGGTTCCTGCAGCAAAATTAGATGAATGAAGACAAGTTTAAAACGAAAGTGTAATTCAACTTAGAAGGACTATTAGTCACCTGTGGATTTTTAAAGCTCACTGTTCTGATCTTGAACTCCCCTCTGCTGGTAGTAAGTTCGTCTAGTATCTCAGCATCATCTCCCACTGGTTCGTCCTCTGGAGTTTCCCTCTGTAAATCATAGTCATTGATGTCATTGAAAATGACTTTACACTGTTGCATGTTTACAGTTTACATGACACAACTCATAAGAGAAATTATGTAGAATTTGAGGTGTTAGATACAGAACGCTTAGTGTAGCAAGTTTTTCGAATTTCATATGACCTAATAGCAGTTAGCAACACTCACACCCACATCAAGTCCACATCTTAAAGATAAGATCAAAATTACAAGCTTCCTGAACCTTGGATTATGTCCCATTAGAATGTAACGTTTGTTAACAGCCGTAATCAAACAGGTTTTGGTGGTGCTGGTGTTACTAGAAACAATAGAGGGACACTCTCTTAGCTGAACCTATTGGCATTCAGGAGGGGACTAAACAAGGGCAACGTATTCAGATTGTAGTAATGCTATTTGCTAATGCAACAACAATCCCAACCGAGTACAAATGGTAGCAGAGTGAATTTCACATTTTAACCCCAAAAAAAAGGATGCAGAAAGAGTTTTAAGTACCTTGAAAGATAAGCTAAGAGCACGCCTTGGTGCACCTATAATCTCTTCATACTCAGCAGCATCCAGTTCTTGAAGATGAATCGGATGAAACAGCTTAGGGAGTATATGTTGGCGTATACTTATAAGAAGGAAGAAAGGCAACGGGAAAAGAATTCCAGCAATTGGTATCCAAGTGATTCCAAAGCAGATCAACAAGTACACAAACTGGAATAATGTGAAAGCAGCAATGTTTCGGAAAGGCACTGATTCCACATATGATGCATGAGCATCATCCATAACCCTGCAATAAAGATTTGTTATTATTAACAGACTAGAACAGTTTAAATATAACACATTCTTTTTGAGTTTTCAGGTTTCAGCATTCAATCAACTGCTAAATTCCTAGGATAGACTGTTAGGAAAATCTAATACTTTCCAGTTTTAAGTGCCACAAGTTCAAAACAGAAAACTCGAGTTAAATGAATTAAGTTCATAGTCTGTTTTCATAGGTTGATATTGTGATCCTTACTTGTATCTTCTTGATGGTGTAATGAAAAGGAGCAGAATTCTTTCCCAGAACTGGTTTCCTGGGAGACTATCAATGGCCATATATGCAAAGTATCCCCAAAGAACAGAAGTTGGTATTAGCTTGATCACGGGCATAGCAAAAACAGCAGCTCCTACAAGGATCGATTGTAAGAGGTTGCTCACCCTTTGCTCATTCACTCTAACGGGCAAATAAGCATCGATATGATCAAGTCTAAAAGTATTTTTATCCTTTCCTTCTTTACTGTCTCCCTTCATCACTGCTTGTTTCAGTTCTTTAAGCTCCTTGGCAACTTGACGGGGCTGTAATAAAGTAGGTTTAAGGTCCAAAATTTTTCCCTAAAACATAAAATCATCAACAAAAAGTATCTTGAAAGCTTACAGAGCTTTGATCCATTTGAATGAATACATCTTGCATCTGGCCATAGATTTCAATACCGCTAGCATTATTCTTTATGCTTTCTTTTGCAGACTGTGCCATCTTTTTCCCTATTAACTGTAATTTGTAACAATGATAAGTAGTTGAACAATATAATTGCTATCAACTTTTCATTGTAAAACTGCATATTTACCTGCTTTTTGAGGGTAGCAAGGCTCTTGCTATGCATCGGAGATTGTGGAAGGACACCATTTGACGGCGGTAGTCCAATTAGTCCACAAAGTAGTGTCTGCAATTACAGAAAGTTGTTTAAAAATACAAATATCAATCACTTCAATTGATGTCAATGAAATACAAAATCAAATTGATCATACCATAAATCCAAGAACCAAGATGTCATAGTGGTAAGCAGAAGGTTTTTTCAGATTGAACTCCTTTTGTTGTGCCAACTGCGAAGCAACACTATGGTCAAAGAAATACAGTCCTGCTACCATAAAAGCTGGGATTATGGCAGCAAATATGTACATGACAGGCACCTTAGCCATATCCTGCATTGTGGACACGAAAAAGAAAACTGATTATAATCTAATGGTATGAAAAAAAACAAAGACGTCCTAAAATATCTAAACAGTTTCAAATGTACATAAATTCCTTCAGCTCTTCGAGGCTTTGATGTACATTATGACATTACACAAATATCTATCAGCCTAATCTCACTTCAATGGTTAAATGAATAAGTCGCGGTACTGAATAATGAGGAATTACCTTAATAACAATCCAATGATACAAGGATGTAGATTGCCAAGGAAGAGGACTAAAGAGCCTTCGGGGTACTCCTTCTGGGGCTCCATTAGGTATGATAAATGACAAGGCGGTCCAGATTACAACTATAAAAGGAACTCCATAATCCGCAGTAAAGCTCCTGATGAGACTTGTACTGTAGCGCCATGATCGAGCCCTTCGGCTCTTTAAGGCCATCAAAAGTAGGCCAAAGGTAAATATGATCCCCAGCAACCCATTTACATAGCGCCATGTGAACTGGAATTTAAGTTCATTAGGATTCTCAGCTTTTGGAATTCCAAATTCACTCACAGCCCCCTACACAAACAAGATTATAAGAAGTAGAACAATCATCAGTCATCACTCATGTCAGCAAAGCACCACAAATAAAGAAACTGATAAAAGTACCTTAATAGCCTCTTGGATGAAAAGAACAGTAATCAACATGCCAAAAAGCTCCCCCGCAACCCTTGTGAACCGACTAATAATCGCAGCAGCATTGAATACCGAAAGAAGAACTAACATAAGGGCAGTCCACACACAAACCCTAAAGAAGCCAACATTAACCCAAATTCAAAAACAATACCGAGCTTATTATCATGTACAATTGTAATGTTATAGAGTTGAGCTAAAATTAAAGCAATAATAATGCATACCATCCTGCCCAAGCCAAGAAAAGTTCCTTTCCCAAATCAGGCCGCCCTTGTGCGAATTTGTATAGGTAAGAATACATAATCACAGTAGGTTCAGCAACTCCCAAAATCAAAAGAGGCTGTCCACCTAATATCGATTGTATGATCCCACATATTGCTGTTGAAGCTAAAGTCTCAACAGTGCTCAAGCTTCCATCTACATTTTGGAAGAGAAATCATTCATATCAAACTAACCATCAAAACTACTGAATCACTAAACTTCATCGATAATTACTAGGAAATCTCCACCACCACCACCACCACTGCGACTAGTATGACATCTCTTAATTCTTTAGTCACAACCACTCGCGCCCCATTATCACCATCACCACCACTAGTATTGACCATGTATAGCAGTAATGCCCCTCATTTGAAACTTCATTTAAATTGACTGTTAAATAAATTCTTTATTTAAATAAATAAAAAAAAAGGCACCTGTTTCTCTACTAAGTTGTTCTCCAAAGGCAATGACAGGAAGAGCAGAAGCAAAGAAGATGAAAGTTGTTGGAGCAAATATCCTTCATATACATCCCCAGAAAAGAAAAAAAAAAACATAAATGCAATAAAATTAGTAATTATTTAAAAAATAAAAGTAAAAATTGAAACTTTAGTTAAATTTCATAAAAAATAAAAATGATTTTAAAATTTGGAAAAAAAAAATTACCCAAATCCAGATTTGATACCACCAACCCAATCTTGCTTGTAACATGCCAATCTTCCATTAAGGTCACTTGCAATCCCTTGTAATGGTGGCCTCATTTTTCAATTTCCTGAAAAATTATTTAATTAAAATAAACAAAATAAATAAATATATGGATAATTTTCTTCATTAACAATTAACAATTCAAACACCCCTAAAATAAAAAAAAGCAAAAAATAAATAACACCATTAATTAGAACTTCAAGTAAATAGAGGAATTTTCTGACATTTTATTCATTATTGAGAAACAAAATTAAGTAAACTAATAGTAGAAAATTATTCAGTAGCTACTAAAAATTCAGAAAATTTACTAGATATTTACCCTCTTCAAATTAAAAAAGAAAATATATGGGTGTTTTTTTAAAGATATATGATATGAAAATATTACAGTTTTATGACTAATTATGCATTCTTTTAGCAACAAAAAAAAAAAGCAGTAAAAGTAAAATTAATTTTAGAGTAGTTTTACAGAACTAAGTAATGCAGTACAAATTACAAAAGCAGTCGACAAAATTATTCAAATAATCACTTAAAAAAATTGAAATAAATTATTAGTAATAGAAAAAAGCCAAACTTTAATTTTAAAATATAACGTTAATAATTTCCCAGAAAAATGGATCCTATGAACTTTTTAGATACGCTTTTTTGTTTTTTTGCCAGCAAAAAAAAAAAAAAAAAAAAAAAAAAAAAAAAACAATTTAAATTAAAAAAAAAAAATTTAAAAAAAATTCTTAAAAATGTAGCGCCTGACGAGCCTTCGGCTCTTTAAGGCCATAAAAGTAGGCCAAAGGTAAATATGATCCCCAGCAACCCATTTACATAGCGCCATGTGAACTGGAATTTAAGTTCATTAGGATTCTCAGCTTTTGGAATTCCAAATTCACTCACAGCCCCTACACAAACAAGATTATAAGAAGTAGAACATATCAGTCATCATCACTCATGTCAGCAAAGCACCACAAATAAAGAAACTGATAAAAGTACCTTAATACTCTGGATGAAAAGAACAGTAATCACATGCCAAAAAGCTCCCCCGCAACCCTTGTGAACCGACTAATAATCGCAGCGCATTGAATACCGAAAGAAGAACTAAAAAGGGCAGTCCACACACAAACCCTAAAGAAGCCAACATTAACCCAATTCAAAAACAATACCGAGCTTATTATCATGTACAATTGTAATGTTATAGAGTTGAGCTAAATTAAAGCAATAATAATGCATACCATCCTGCCCAAGCCAAGAAAAGTTCCTTTCCCAAATCAGGCGCCTTGTGCGAATTTGTATAGGTAAGAATACATAATCACAGTAGGTTCAGCAACTCCCAAAATCAAAAGAGGCTGTCCACCTAATATCGATTGTATGATCCCACATATTGCTGTTGAAGCTAAAGTCTCAACAGTGCTCAAGCTTCATCTACATTTTGGAAGAGAAATCATTCATATCAAACTAACCATCAAAACTACTGAATCACTAAACTTCATCGATAATTACTAGGAAATCTCCACCACCACCACCACCACTGCGAACTAGTATGACATCTCAATTCTTTAGTCACAACCACTCGCGCCCCATTATCACCATCACCACCACTAGTATTGACCATGTATAGATCAGAATGCCCCTCATTTGAAACTTCATTTAAATTGACTGTAAAAAATTCTTTATTTAAATAAATAAAAAAAAAGGCACCTGTTTCTCTACTAAGTGTTCTCCAAGGCAATGACAGGAAGAGCAGAAAGCAAGAAGATGAAAGTTGTTGGAGCAAATATCCTTCATATACATCCCCAAAAAAGAAAAAAAAAACTAAAGCAAAAAATTAGAATTATTTAAAAAATAAAAGTAAAATTGAAACTTTAGTTAAATTTCATAAAAATAAAAATGATTTTAAAATTTGGAAAAAAAAATTACCCAAATCCAGATTGATACCACCAACCCAATCTTGCTTGTAACTGCCAATCTTCCATTAAGGTCACTTGCAACCTTGTAATGGTGGCCTCATTTTTCAATTTCCTGAAAAATTATTTAATTAAATAAACAAAATAAATAAATATATGAGATTTTTCATTAACAATTACAATTCAAACACCCCTCAAAATAAAAAAAAGACAAAAATAAATAACACCATTAATTGAACTCAAGTAAATAGAGGAATTTTCTGACATTTTATTCATTATTGAGAAAAAAATTAAGTAAACTAATAGTAGAAAATTATCAGTAGCTACTAAAATTCAGAAAATTTACTAGATATTTTACTTCAATTAAAAAAGAAAATATATGGGTGTTTTTTTAAAGATATTGATATGAAATATTTACAGTTTATGACTAATTATGCATTCTTTTAGCAACAAAAAAAAAAAGCAGTAAAAGTAAAATTAATTTAGAGTAGTTTTACAGTACTAAGTAATGCAGTACAAATTACAAAAGCAGTCGACAAAATTATTCAAATAATCACTTAAAAAATTGAAATAAATTATTAGTAATAGAAAAAAGCCAAACTTTAATTTTAAAATATAACGTTAATAATTTCCCAGAAAAATGGATCCTATGAACTTTTTAGATACGCTTTTTTGTTTTTTTGCCAGCAAAAAAAAAA
>PYUH01000145.1:1652010-1678519 GCA_016808085.1 Suaeda aralocaspica
AAAAAAAAAAAAAAAAAAAAAAAGAGAGAACCACTTTAATTTGTAGAAATAAATTTTCCATATATTAGAGTATATAAAAAAGAAAAAGAAAAATCACATGTTGAACTATTATAAATTAGTGTAAATTGAATAAAAATGCAGAAATATGGCAATAATGAAAAGTGCAAGTAATTAAAGCATTAATTTAACCACAGTAAAGTAGAAAATGAGAGTGAAAAAATAAGGAAAGATAAAAAAACATACTTAGTACAACGTTGGAGAAGTTCGCCGGAAACAGAAGAAGATAATGTCGGAAGTTTTCTCTCTCTAAGTTAAGCTCTGTTTTAGTCTCTCTCTAGAATTTGGTGAGAGAGATGAGATGATAGAAGGTGTTTCCGTGTTTGCAATATTTTTCTGGGGGTTTTAAAAGACCCGCGCTTGGGAATGTGCACAATCAAAACATCTTTTATTAAGTGGGCCCCTAAATGTAGTTTTGGACCGGACAACTTGCGAGCTAGTCAAGGTTTGGCTCGGGTGAATTTGATTTGGATTCGAATTTGGCTCGGCGCTAGATGTTAATAACGGGCAATTTATTATTTGACTTGAAATGTTCGCAAATAGGTTTGTTTAGAATTTTTTTCAAAAAAAATAGTTGAATACTTTACTTTGTAATGTAGCTTAAACATTATTAAATTGGAATAAAATGAACCTAAATAGAAAAATGTTATACTGACAACATTATTTTTAGAGTGGTAACACTCGACCATAGTTTGGTCAAAATTCGACTTGATTGAAGTTGAATCGACATGTGCTCGATTCGAGAAGTTAACAAGTCGAGTAGATAAACCTCATACTCGACCTAAACCAATGTCTAAAACTAGAACGGATTAGGATTAGGGCACAGATTTATGAACTTAATGATTGGATTACAACAGTTTAAGCCTGGTGACGAATTTTTGACTTTGCCTCTCATATTGAGGCTGATTTTTAACAAAATTGAAAATTATTTGAACATATTGAAGATTTAATTATGTACTTAAAAAGTAAATAGAGTTGTGCACAATTTATGTGTAAGTGACCAAGTGTATACAATGCCCAATTGCCCATCAGCCCATGCTGTGGGGCTTGGACTGCAATTAATAAGCTATGTAATTTTCTGGGAGCAAATTGATGGTATGAATTGTGAGGAAAGAAATGTGGAGTGTTTGTTTTCTCAATTTACTCGTTAAATTAGCTGTCATTTGTTCTGTTTTGTCCAATGAAGATTTTGTACCCACATTACAAGTCGTTTTTATCATTTGTATGGACTACTGTTCTTGGTCAAATTAGGCTGTTTTTGATAATTGATGGCCTAATTTGACTATAAGTTTTAGGTAACATCTTAATTCATCACTCAACTATTCTACTCAAGTTCTAAGCTAATTAATGACCTATTCATATTGATTAGTTTGGTACCCCTTAATTTGTAGTTGATGATATTCCATCTACTATACCGGCCTACCGGAAACTGGTGTAAAACTAAATAAATTAATTACAAGGTATTTGGTATTTCAATGAGTACTATATTTATACCCTACTCAGTAACCAATCTATTTAATTTATAGACTCGGTTAATAACCCGTTTTTTTTTTTCCTAATTTGTGTTTAGGATATTCCCACAAATGAACTATGGTGTACATACTAATGGGTTTTTTTTTTGTTTTTTTAAAAGTTTAAGTTTGTTCATTTAAGAGTGTAGAATGGATAAAAGCATACAAAATCATAAAATTGGACTATTCAAGGCAGACGAATTATGTGAAATATTTCAGCCAGTCATTTATAATAAATAAGTTGAAAAATCTGTTGGATAACATATTTTTCTCATTGATTGTAATGTTTTTTTAGTATTGTGCTAGGATAGTAGGCAGTAAGGCACACAAGTTTGCAGGGAGTATCAAGTTGAAGAGACCAAAGCAAGAGCATCAATATTGATATTGGGACAATCTACAAAAAATATCCTTATTGATTATTATACATTTATGCCTATTTTCATTCTTTATTGTATTTTGAAATGTCAAATTTTAGTTATCATCTTAATTAATAAGAATATGTGAAATGCAAAGAGATTGAAGTTGTGACAAGTTGATGTCAAAACCTCAAAAGAGGAAAATATATATATATATATATATATATAATTATTTTATATTCACTTACATATATCTAATATATAAGACTTCTAGTATATAGTAACCCCTACTTTAGCTTGTTTTAATTATCGTACGTGTCACCTCGCTCAAAAATTCTTTTAAAATGCCTCGACGAATCTCATCTCTTAGTGCTACAAACAATAAACTTAACTACCCCTAATCCTCTTTGTGGTGGGGTAGTACTGGCCCACTCTTTCCCTTCTTAATTCCCCTCCACAATTATGAGTCTATTATTGTATAGCGACAAATTTTGAAATTTATTCTTTAATCAGATCAAGCTCAATCACGCATAAAAAAGACGAAAAAAAAACGAAAACTGATCAGAATTTCCGCCATACCTCAAACCTGGACGGTCCCTTCTATCCGCGACACCTTATAATAGGAGCTTCTTAACACGAATTGTCATTGGTAAAACTTTACACAAGTAACAAAAGTATACATAAAGTTTAATTTTTTAACTACACTTTTAACGCTCGCTCTTTACACCCACCCCACCTTGGCTAGATAATTCATATGGATACGATGCATCCTACACCCACCTGCGGAAGCTAGAGCATCCTTACAAGACACATGGATCAGCCCTACTCTATGAAGCCTACACAAATAAACATAACTGGAAGGACTACTACATTCCATTCATTCACCAATCTTTAGTCCTTACATCCCTCATTCCATCTTTTGGTGTTATTCATCTTTTCCCACGGCCCGTACGGGGCTGAGTCTCTCTTCGGCCTCTCCGGACCCACAAATACACTTATTGGGGTACCTAGTTACCCAATGGGGACACGGCCACAGTAGCGGATATATCTCCACCAGATATCTGGTAAACCCATGCGCCCCTCTCCAAACTTGCTCCCATCCCTTTCCCTGTCTCTATCGTTCCTTCTCGTTGTTTACTGCCTGTTCACGGGCGGTTCCACCCCCCGCAACAGCCAGACCGCCAGGGAGCCCCGGGCCGTCCAAGTGCCCCGGCCTGATGAGACGTGGAGACTTTGAAGGGCCACCGCGGGGTGGCAGCTTGGGGGAAAAGTACATGCCAACCTCTGTCCTTCACAGACTTCGTACCCTGGCCGAATGTTCCTCGAGCTACCATGTCGGAGGTGTCGGAACTTCTCACAATGCGCCAAACCTTAATACCGGTGGGAGTGGGTGGTTAAACCGCATGACACGGCCTATGGTCATATTCAAACCACCGCGAGTAGTTTCCACCCTATCGCTACTAACATTTTAGCTAATATGTCCATTGGATCAACCCCATATGATACACCATTTGGCTGAACAACACAATTGAATCATAAATCTCCAACTTAACCCAAATTGATGGATGGTTCCTCATAATCGCCCTTACCTCTAAAAAGTTCCCACTCTTAACCTGCTCCTATAGCCTTCAAGTCTTGCCATCTCTCGCGGCTCCAACACCGGCACCCCAGGACATGCCCGCTGGATTTGAAGGAGGATTCACCGGTTTGGGGATGTACAATCTCTTGGACGATGTGCCTAATACGTAGAATCACTCGGTTACACACACACATATATATATCCTATATTTTTCCGTACAAAAACATATACTAGATAGACGGAAAACGATGGTTGTGTACTTGTCAATTTTTGCACATTTTTATTGGTGAGTATGAGGTTGATCTTCAAATTATTATCGTTTTCTCTTTTGTTTTGAAAAGAAAAAAGGACATAAGATAGAGCAAATAATAAAGACAGAAGGAGTAATGCTCACCTGAGATACTCGAAGCTGAGGTTCGAAGCTTCAATTCTCCTCTGCTGTTGTTAATTCATCTAGAATCTCACATCACCCTCCATTACTTCATCTTGAGGAGCTTCGCTCTGTAACCAATATGATACAAACATTTCAACTTGATGTGATATAATTGATCTTTTATAGTACGTTACATAGACAAGTGATAGAACATAGCCAAAGTAAAATGTTAGAAAAAAAAATCGTACCCTGAAGGACAACTTAGTGAACGTCTAGGTGCACCAGCAATCTCTTCATACTCAGCAGCATCAGTTCGTGCAATGGACGATGGAACAGCTTGGAAGAATATATGACGAATGGTAATAAGGAAAGAATGGCAACGGGAACAGAATTCCAGCAATCGGTATCCAAGTGATCCCAAAGCAAATCACATTACCAAACTGGAATATGGTGAATGCAGCTATGTATTAGCAGGCACTGATTCACATATGATGCATATCATCTTCCACAACCCTGCATTAATAATAATCAACATTAACTTATGGTTTACATCAATGTTTTTCGCTTAAACAATGAATAACATACACATTTCAAGTTTCGAGACTTACTTGTATCGCCTAGTGGGGTGATGAAAGGATGAGGATTCGTTCACAAAACTGGCTTCCTGGGAGACTATCGATAGCCATATACGCAGTACCCCCAAAGCAGATGTTGGTATCAGCTTGATCACGGGCATGATAAACAGGCTCCGGCTACAAGGACGCGACTGCATAAGGTGCTCACCTTTGCTCATTCTACCTCGAACAGGTAATAGCATCAATGTGATCTAGTTTAAAAGTCTTGTTGTCCTCGGAATGTTTGTTATCTCCCTTCAACATGCCTGTTTTAACGTGGCAGTTCCGTGCAACTTCATGTGGCTGAAGGAATAAAATTTTACGTCCAACATAACTCTCAAATGCTCGAAAACTATGTTACTGGAGGATGTTACTTACATCCGGATTTTATCCATCTCAATGAGAGACTTGCATTTGGCCATAAATTTCTTGTTGGTAGCATTCTTCTTCATGCTTTCTTTGGCAGATTCTACTAACTTTCTCCATTAGCTGAAATTAAACAGATTGAAGACTGATTATAACGAAATAGAATACTGACTTGAAAATTGAAATTGAAGCAGTACAATATTATGGTTTCGAATATAGATTGTGCTCATGTGCATGTCAATTACCTGTCTTGAGGCTAGCAAGCTCTAGTATGCATGAGATTGTGGAAGGACCCATTTGCTGGAGGTAGTCCAAGTAGTCCACAATCAATGTCTACGAAATTGCATTGCAAAATTTTAGTTATTTACTAAAGTTATATGCACATGTCATATCGATCATAATTCATGTTTTGCTTAGATCATAACCTACATGACTCCGAGCACCAAGATGTCATAGTGGTAAGCAGAAGCTTTTTAGATTGAATTCCTTTTGTTGAGCCAATTGAAAAGCAACACAGTGGTCGAAAAAATACAGTCCAGCCACCATCAAGGCCGGGATTATAGCAGCAAAGATGTATACTACAGGCACCCTAGCCATATCCTGCATTTTCAACATAGATTCATCAATCAAAATATGGTTTTACAACTTATTAAAAACTAACTCAAAGATCAGACTTTTACTTTTTTAAGTCGTCATAGTGAATGACTAACCTAACCCTGTCCAATGGTACAAAGACTCAGATTGCCAAGCCAAGGACTAGAGCTTTCGAGGCACATCTTCAGGAACTCCTTTAGGTACACATAAATGATAGCGCAGTCCAAAAGACACCATCAAAGGCACACCATAATCTGCAACAAAGCTCCTAAAATGGCTTGTACCATAGCGCCATGATCTTGCTCTACGGCTCTTTAAGGCCGTAAACAGAACACCAAAGGTAAATATGATCCCCAACAAACCATTTACATATCTCCACTCGAACTATTTTTCTTCATTAGGGTCTTCCGCTTTGGATTCCAAACTCACTTACTGCTCCTACATAACAGCAACATTTTGATTAAAACAGCACTAATCAGCTAGCTACTTCACTATCATAGAACAGATAAATTTTATCCTAATATGGTTACAATTCATGATATTCACATTTGAAATTTTGCAATGTTAGGAGTATAATAATGAATATATTTCCTAGCTAACATTCTTAATGTGATTATTGTTATCATAATCCAAATGATATTCATGTTATTTTGGTAGTATGATAGTATCAAAATGATCATGTTATGGACTTAATGTCGTGACAATTCATATTTACATAGTTTTGGACTTTAAAGTACCGTACCTTAACAGCCTCTTGGATGAAAAGGACAGTAATCAACATGCCAAAGAGCTCTCCGGCAACCTTGTGAAGCGGTTGATGATTGCCGCGACATTGAATATGGAAGAAGAATCAACATAAGGGAAGTCCATACACGACCCTGAGAAGAGGCCCAAAAACATTCTCCGTGTTACATGTCATCAATATACTTCTTCCGTTTTTTTTTTTATACTTACAAACTATCAAGTTAAGTAGTGTACTAGAAAAGACCATCATGCTTGAAATAGTGATTTCATGTCTTAAATAAAACATGGATAATAAATAGAGAGTATCTGTACGTACCATCCTGCCCAACCAAAAACAATTCTTTTCCCAAATCTTGGCGATTTTTGGCGAAGTTGTAAAGATAAGAGTACATTATCACTGTGGGTTCGGCAACCCCTAAGATCAACAGAGGCTGCCCACCAACTAATGACGTATTCCCACATATTGCTGTTGCCTTAGAGTCTCAACCGTGCTCAAGCTTCCATCTACGGCCATAAAGATCGAATAAGTACTCGTTTGGTTGCCTCGTAAAATACGTGACAAATACTATTTATGCTTCATGCATGGGACATTGGGACCACATTTAATTATATTCCTAGAATTCTCATGTAGGCATGGGGAGAATTGAAATTTCAAATGACCAAGCTAGAGGGTTAGGTAATTTAATTTTCATATTGATGACAATGATATAAATTTCTAGGTATTGAAAATTCTTCCTTTTGGCAAATTTGGGGCAAACAAACAACTTACACAAAAATACAATTCAGATGGTACGTTTGTAAGTTGTAACCAAACAAATAAACAATGCCTAAATTTAAGACTTTTTACTTCGTTTTTACTAAGCCCCACTGGATAGAATGTAAATTGTTTCCTTAAAATGTTTCTATTCTCTATTTACATGGTTTGGAATGGCTTATTGCTTAATATATCCTTTTCCATGTTTTTAATATGTTAGTTAAAACCTTAGTTTCCCCCCGAAAGCATTTCACTAAATATTAAGAATTGATTTTCAAGTTCTCCATAATAAAATATTTAAATTGATAATTAAATTTCATGCAACCAAATAATAAAAAAACTCAAACTTAAACTAAGTTTTTCATTAAAAAAACAACTGAAAATAATATTTTATATATGTGACTAGCAAAGCCTATGCCCGGCCGTTCAACTTTTGACATCTTTTCCTTAACTTGGACGTATAGTTTATAGGCTTCCTTTTTTTTCATATTTTCACGGTGTTCTACACTAGAAAAATTCAAAAAGTTGGTCAAATCAAGCCAACAGCATAGCCAACCAACAGGGACAAAAGTCGATTTTTCTCTTACTTTCTACCTCTATATTGTATTAAAACATTTGAACTTATCGGAACTTATTAGAACTGCAGGAGTGGGAAGTATCGGAGATCTCCGGAACAGTACCTGTGTCTCGCTGAGTGTTCACCAAGGCTATGACAGGAAGAGCTGAAGCAAAGAAAATGAACGACTTGGTGCTAGTATCCACACTCCAAAGTCAATACAATGCCAATAAGTAAACTCTTAATTCTAAAATTATACGAAAACATGAAATGAAACTGAGTAGGAATTTCAAATTGTTACGTTAAAAATAATAAAATAATACTAAGACAAAAATTTTACCCAATTCCGGATTTGATACCAGCAACCCAATCTCCTTGTAACAAGCCAATCTTCCTTTACATCACTAGCAATGCCATGCAATGGTCCGCCTCATTTTCCTACTTTATTTAAATCAAACACAAAAAATTAGACTATGTCCATATTCCAATTTCGTCTCTTAGTAGATATTAAAGATCTAATGTGCATTGGCTAGTTTATTTAAAGAAACAAAGTCAACAATCAGGATCCGAGCGAGTATTACAACATTTGACAATATATGGCATACATGATTTCAAAGTCATTAGAATTATAAATATATCGTACCCATACTATAGGCAAAATACTGCAAATTGAATAAAATACGAAGTACTACGTACGTACATATGTCATACGTATTAAGTGTTGAATGTACCATTGTATTTTGCTTGCTGTGGTCATGTGGACTTAATACATTATGTGCGAGTAGTACACACTATTCTTTGCTTAAAATCTAATATCGTCCCCATGACGTTTCACGTAAACAAAGTGGTGTCTACTTTCTTCTGAACTTGGTATTTTATTTTTTTTGTAATTAAACAAGCAAATTAATAAAACAGTACTATACATACCCGAAAATCATAAATAAATTTGAGTAGTAAAACCGTTTGTAATTTAGTGTAATTTACACTTGAAAAAGAAAAATAATACGGAGTAATATATATTATTGTTTACAAATTAAATATGATATTAATTTTCTTGGATGCATTAATATTGTCACCTACTATTACTTTTATGGATATAGCAAGTACTTCGTGAAAGTATTTGAAATATCTAAAAGGATAATATTATTGAACATTGAATCAAAATGAAGATTTGAAGGTAATTAAAAGGAATGAACCAAAGTTTTCCATTAATCATAAGGAAACCCAACAAAAAAAAGTGTATGTCCTCATTAAGAAAATGGATCCATAAAACCTTGGGATCCTCATTTTTCTAGATTTCCAAAATAGTTACACCTAAGACTTAAAACATACCAATATCTTAGGTTACTCGGCAAGCATTCCCCCACTTATCTCCCTCTCCACGTGAATAGTATTGTTATTATTTACTGAGAGAGAAAGGAATGCGAAATCACCATCCTATTTTACGTATTGTAAGCACTTAGTATGACCTATATTTCTCTATCAAATAGTTTTGGTTCATTAATTGAAGAAATTTCAAATTCAATGAGCAAAATATAAAAAAAAAATGAGTGAAAAAAAGTCTTCGAAGCCCCTTCAAATACCCTAGGGGCTACCGAGCTAGGTGTTTACCAGAGCATAATGAACATTAGCTGTTATGACATGGTAGCTATTATAAAATAGAATTGAGAAAGGAGAAATTTTTAATTTAGAAGGAAAAAAATGTTTATTTAAAACAAAAGGAAAAAAAGGACTATTGTTTGAGTACTAGTGTTGTTTGAAGCTTAAGCTACCGAATGTAAAAGTATCTAGTATGTCAATTGTTCTAATGTGTATTTTCAAAACATGAAATAGGGTTATTCAAAATACAATAAGGGGAGTTAATTAAGATTTTAAATCAAATATATGGATTAGATTTTCCTAAAATAAATTGAGCAACCAAATTTTAATAGAGGAACATACTAACATAAAAATAGAATAAAAGACCGGCGAGTATATAAACATATGTAAGAATATGCTAAAAAAAAAAAAAACTTCGTATATGATATTCTACTGTTCTATTTGTTTGATTTATTTGTACCCATGAGTGTTTAATTGCAGCAATATAGTGGAAAAGTAAATGATAATATGATTGGAAGGAGAAGAGAGAAAGAAGAAAGACTTACGATTTTAGAGAGAGACGCCGGAAAAATGGAGTTGGTGCAACGAATAAAAATGGCAAGAGGTTCTAAACTAATATGGTTAAAATAGAGTTGCTGCTCTACTGCTTATGTAACAAGACCCAGTGACTGTGGCCCCATTTTCGAAGCTTTGGGCTGTGGTCCTATAATCTTTGTCGCCTGGTCTCTAATTACTCATTTCTTGGAAGATGCAACTTGTTTATAAAACTTTAGAAGTATTTGTACATGTATCTATTTACTAGCTCAGTAGCTCCCATTTTTTCTTCTTTTTTTTATAAATTTGATAATATTTAAAGAGGAGAATTTTTTAAGTTATACGTAATATAAAAACATATTACGTCATATAGGTCTTTTTGATTCAACTTAATATTATGTTTATTAATATATCAATTAATTATATTTTAACACATATATACACCAAAGATATTTAAGGTTGCATATGTTCAAATCAAACTATAAATAAAAAGACCAGGAGGGAGTAGTATGCTTTAAAATTATTTGTTTTGGTCTACGATACTCAGCGAGTTCGCACAACCTTAGTTTATAGATTAACGTTTGTACTGTGGAAGTTTACCGAGGACCTTAATCAACAACATTTCCCTTTTAATTAGGGCTTTTTCATTCCTAAGACATAATTTGAGAGGGAGCAGATGCCCTTTACTACAATATATGAGCAAGAGCCTGATTTCTGATTAAGGAGGTCATTTTTCAACTACAATAGATGAATCAAACGTCAGTTTATTTTTATGACTTAACAGATCAATAGACTCCCTGATACAAGTGATTTATAAGTTGACAGTTGATATGCATGCTGTTAACTTGATTCATTAGTTATGTTTTGATAGTTATATAAAACCTAACCTTGTGCTTCAAACAATAGTTTAAGCTCTTAGTTGAATTGATTTTCTTATATGTATCAGTCAGCAGCACAGCACGATAACCTCATCCACTCACAACCATCCAATTGAATATTTAGACGCCGGTTATGGAGCATATGATGCGTCCCACTTACACTCAAACAGGGCTCTTGTATGAGGGGACGGGATATTACATCATTACTGGAAATACCTTTGTGGGCTTGTGGCTTGTTCAATTTTTGACAATCAGTAATCCATACTTCATTATCTTGATGTACTTGGTGTGGTCCTTTGACTCCTAAACTTGAAATCGTAATCTTGAGATCAATAGTTCGGAATCTTTTCAATTGCAAATGTTATATTTTTAAAACGAGATCGACTTCCAACCTATGTCACAATACCCCCTCCTCTCCTGTTATCTCTCAGAACTTAACTGGACTCTAATAATTAGAATATTTTAATTTAGTGTAAATCATATTTTTTTTTAGTGTTAGGGAGTCACAGGGGCGGGGATGAGAATCGATCTCAGGATCTCCTGGAAACGGGAGGAAGCTTTTACCACTTGAGCTACCCTCACTCTCCGATAAATCATATTATAATCGATTATTATTATCAACGGAGTAATTACTTAAAAAGATATAAATAAAAAATGGGCTGTAAATCTGTCACATGTGATATGTGTTTCGTGAACGGTGATGATTAAGTCATACGTACTCCTCGCCCTCTGTAGGGGGAGAGAACGCGTCCTACGAATTTGCTACAAACGTTTCGTTATACAATATAACCCAGTACAGTCGATCTATTAACCACCAATTCAATACACCCGACAATAGACAAAGAGAATATGAAAAGGCTAAAGCTGGCTACGACTCTCATCCTGCAGGCTGTGGCTAATTACACCTTATAAACGTAATAAATGTAAAATGGAGTATTATATATGGGCATGTTAATTCACGAAATAGTTGAATTGAGTTGAAAGTTTTTTATGAAGGATTACTGAATAGTAAATAAGAGAAGAGTCGAACCGCAACCGAGCCGAACTGAACAAACGGGATTTAAGCTGAAGTAACAACAGGCCCTTAATTATGAGACTGAAAAATTAATGACTCAACTAAGAAATGACTTAACAAGTAATGTTACTATGTCTAGCGGTTTGGACTCTTGGTGAGCGGTACACAACGATTATATGTTTAGTCTTAGTTAGATTTTTTTCTACTCTTGATAGTACTAGAGTTCAGTCTACGTTAATAGTTTTATTATATATTTTAACATACTAAAGAAATTTTTCACATTGTTCTCAAATATTGGACACAAATCACACATAATTACTATACTATATACTTAATAACTGCGGAGTATTAAGTGATTCCTAGCTAAAATAAAATATACGTAGTATATAGTTAAGTACTACGTTATATATATATATATATATTATTATACTATACTACGAGATATTAGCACTTATGATTCGATTTCTTGGAAGCAGAAGGCAGATCATATGAGCATGCTAAAACTAGTGCAATAATTAATTGCATAGGAAAGAGCCTTAAGAATTTTCCTGCCAAACCTAGGAATATTTATTAATTTCAAATAATATTCTTGAGAAGGGAAATACAAAGATGATACCTTGGATCTTCACTATATGTTGACTTTGTTTCAACTTTGACTGTTTTGTTCATTCATTCTTTATCTTTTACATTTCTTTCTAATAAGGTTATAATTTATAAATCAGGCTAAACTAATAAGCTCATAATTTCTAATAATTTAGGGGTTATAAAAATAATGTATACTGGCATAATTTATTAGGATACTTTCTACTTCGGGAATTCTAAGTCTATTTTCTTTAGTACTTAATTACATATCAGTTCATTCAGTATAGTTTAACTCATTATTATAATTATTATTTTATTTAGTTTGTCTCATCAGTACAATTAGCTTCATTCTGTTCAATTTAATTCAGTTCATGGTTCGGCTATATTTCAATAACAATAAACCGGGCCTTATTTGGGTAATGTTATATGTAGTCTAAGGGTTACAAATTAGCATTAATGCATAGCTTAAATGGAAATAATTAGAAATCTGACAAAATCTCGCATTAATTGTATAGATAAATGTCTATTACTAAATACCTCATCTATAGTTCCTAAAATGTAGCCTTAAGAAGCTATATAACATTTCCTTTTTATTTTCATATGATGATAAGCTAGTATATAGTAACATTATACATATAATTCCAATAAACAACATCTCCTTACCTATGGCTCTTCCACGTTAATATATGATCGGCTATGAGATCCGATTGATCATTACATAAAAAAATAAAATAAGTCCAAAGCTTTGGTGAGAGGGAGGATATTAAAAAATTCAAATTTATATCCATGTTTATTTAATTATATGTTAAAAAAAAAGGAAGAGTAACAATAGTAAGTAAGCAAAGAAGAAAAAGGGGCAATATTAGAGTACTCTTTAAGCATGCAATGAACTCAGCAAAGTAACTACGTATTGTTATTTAAAATTAAAATAAAATTAAATTAAACAAAAAAAAAAAAAAACATTTTAATAGCAATAATTAAGATTACAACAAGGCAAAAGTTGTTGAGCTAGCTGCTGGTTGACTTTGCTTGCGAAAAAAACCATGTTTTATTTACTTGTCTTTCTCCACTCGTAGAGTTATCTCAGCTAAATGGCAAAATCATTTTAATTACTAATTTCAGTTACAAATCAAAGTCAATCTTGCAAAGTCGACTCAGGATATATAATACTGTGCATATTTTAATATTTTTCGACACCTTGATTGATAAATTTAATCAAAGAAAAGACTGATATAATCTTATTATGTCATTGATTATCCGTATAAAAAATAAATATAGAGCGAGCATTGTTGAATCATACGAACTCCATTCAGCAATTATTTTAATTTTTGACGAAAATATTAAAGTAGGTTTTACGCTCCACGTATGTTAAAATATTGGGAATTGTAATTTTCTAATAGGATAATAATTATTAAGACAATTAGATTAATTAGCAAACATATACACTGTCATCTCATTCTTAATTAATTATATCAAGCAAATAACATATAAAATGGGACAAACTGCAAACGGCAGTTGGATATCTTAGATGAGTTGCTGTATGAATTAATTTTAAGGGCATTACGGTCCACATGTTATAGACATTGGTTTGATTGAACTAAGCTTAATCTACGCTAATGTCATGATATCAAGTTCTATAACAACTTTTTTAGCCGTCCTTTAGGTCTCCAATTGATTATTGTTCTAGTCGGTGGAACTGTGGTAATCCCTATTATATACGATATGAATGTTTATATTTATGAGTTGCATGTCCCCGTTACCAAATAGAGTCTATCTATAAAGTTTTAAAGGTTTCACCTTAAAATTTTTGATAATAAGGGAATTTTTCCTCATCTTATAAATATTTAGCTCTCTCTATTTAATGTCGACACTCATATGTGTTATTTGGGTATGACCAATCGGCTTCACAACAATCTACATAAAAGAATTGTTAATTGTTCGTATTAACTTATTTGAATTTATAATACGGAGTGCTGAAAGAAAAAGGACCTAATACTCAAATAGCATGTCATCACTTCCTGTTGCAAACTTCTTTATCTCATCAACTTTTTGTTTAATAATTAATACACCATAATTAGGGAATATAGGAATAATATACTCTGTATATGAATGATTGATGCAAACGGTATGAATATTATAGGTCTCGATACCTACAATCACCTTGACTTTTCTTCATCTTTCCACTGCTAGCTAATAACGAGTACTAGTTCATTAATAGTTGCATAACTATTAATTAAGGATGTTCCTTAAATGGTTGCTCTTTTTCCATTTGCAATTCTCTATAGAGGGGCAAGGTTACGTTTACCCACTAGTAAATTATCATTATTATTAATATGAAACCATATCTCATGATGTGTAGAATTCCACTATTTTTTTATTTTTTTGTCTCTAAATTAAGTTAGTGTGGGCATTTATAACCCGGTAGATAGATAGTTTTTTCCTTATGATAGCTATATGAAACGATGACATAACTTTTAATAAGTATTCCCATTATTAATGTTTTGACTAGTAAATATGAATATGCTCTACAAATGATGTTACTACTTACTAATGTTTGCTTTAATTTAAGCAGAAGCTAATGAAAGTTAGAGCATTGGCATGCATTTTCAAATTAATAACAATTTGATGATACATCTTCATTCGGTAATTCTATTTTAGTTTGTGAGACTCATAGGCAAGACCTATTAAGTATTTAAGTTTTTGGTGCTAATAGAAACAGGGCAAGCAATGAAATTCAAACTCGGGACTCATACTAATGCCTATTGTAATTCCAACTAGTTGTGTTATCATCACTTCAGATTACTTATTTAAACATACAAGGTTACCGGAAAGAGATTTGTGCTTTGTGCTCCAATAATATACTGCTAATAACTATGGCGGAGGTGCAGAGCATATAGTTTTGGAACAAAGCTAACGGTAGTTAAACATGGAATGTAAATAAGGAAGGTCGAACAACAAAAAAAACAGAGTTACATAAGATTTTGTATAAATTAACATTCATAGACATTTTTGTTTTTTTTTAATAATGATAAGGGGTCTGGACTAGGGTCCTATTACCAGGTGTGCATCTACCTAGATGTCTGATACATACATGTGAGAGGGGAGGATAAGAATCCTTCCAAAGACATGCAGTGAGGCTCGAACTCGAGTTTCACCTTTGGAATTCGATGGGGTACCAAATCACCAACTCACACCCCATTCACATAGTTACAAATTTACAAGTACTATAGGCATTAGTTAGCATGATGTATTTCATTGAACATCTACATACTTTCTACTTCATTGCCGTTTCAAAGGTAATAACTATCCACAATAACAACATCATGTTAGCTCAAAGTACCTAACTTCCTAATCAAGTTGGACATAACAGTTGATCATCTCACATGAAGCTAAGTCTAAACTTTTTTTTCCATTTTTTTCTTTTGACAAAAGTTAAGTTTGGACTTTAAAACTCGTTTTCATTGTCAACTTCACACAACATGAGTAGCTTTCGTCCACAAATGACATATCTTAATACAAGCTCATTGACAATAAACCTCCCTCCGACCATTAATATTAGTTCAACCTCAGATAATTAAGTAGAAACCCAAAAATTAAATTTTCTCACGAGACGTGCGTAGAGGGATTTATTACGTTACACATTTAATTTATAAGGTCCCACCAACCTATACCAAAGTGAGTGTGAGAAAGCAAGTATCTTTCTACTCGATGTTGAGTCCCTTTTTCTAGTTGCAACTATTCATTCATCATACTTTGACAATTTGAATCTCCGTAATAACTATGCAAACAAATAAAAAACATAGTTTTTTAAATTGATTTGTGTCATATGATAATTTTTACGTAGTATATCTTGAGAGTTATATTTATAGTGCATTGTGTGAAATGCATAGCTAATATACTAATCAGTATTAAAAAAAAATATGTCTCGATAAAAGTGGAAGTAGCATCTAAAAAAGCATAGCTAGTTAGTATTTATTAACGTTCTTTATACGGTGACTAGACCCTATTCCTCCTCGACTTATTTTTACTTATTTTCAGTAAAAATAAGTTCAGTTTCAAGCAAAAATAAGTTCAATCCTTATAAAATGTTAATGATTTCACATCAAAAATAAGTTCAGATCAAATAAAATAAGTTCAGTCAACAAAATAAGTTCAAATAAGTAAAATAAGCAGATACATAAAAAATAAGTTCAGATAAGTAAAAATAAGTCGAAAAACGGCCTAAATACACTCAAATTAATATATTTTAAACCAAAGGTTGATTAAATTATAGCTCTTTTAGAAGACAATAAATTTGTAAACTCTCACTTGTAACAAGTAAAACTATGGAGTAACAACTTTGTAAATGTTTATTCTAGTTTAAGCGGCTCAAGCTCAACTTACTAGAGTTTAGTAATAACTAGTATGCAAGCCTATGATGGATCCAGTTTAAAATGGTTTAAGTTTGTGTTTGGACACAATTGCTAGCTAGTTTATAAATTAATTAGTTTTACTTAGTTGATTAGCATATCAAGTATGGGTAATAAATAATATGCTGTAAAACTCTATGCCGATCGAATTCTATCACTCAAGCCCAAACAACGCAAATGTTAAACAGCCAACTGTAACAAATTTTTAAAAGTCCTAGTATTCATATACTTGATTCTAGCTCAATTTCAATTTCACCCCCAACTCAACAAGTTCACACAGCCTCAATTCAGTTATCAGCTTATCATCTCTATGTCGACGAGGTAACTCCATGACAATCCTCGTGGTTCCTGTTTCTCCTACAACTTCGTTATCACACATCACACCATCACAGACCTCATAATGTAGTGGACATATTGCATCTCCAATTCCCTTCATATGTGTATTATTTTAAACATATTACGCTGCATGAATGGAGCAACTTCTACAAAGCCCAAACTTTGATTTGTGGGTCGTTACTAGATTACGTACCTTTCAATCTTAAGTTGAAACATAAGTTTCATATATCAGTATCCAGGTATGGGTTACCTTAAAATTTCGCCATCTTTAGAAATAATCGTCTTATGGTTCAATAATACAGTACAGACGAAGTTTTTTTCGATTTTATCTCTAAACCACACATGTTTTGTCAATAATCATGAACAAGCACCAAAAAAAAAAAAGGTTTTTTTTAGCAAGTTGCTCCACAATTAATTTTCTCGATAACCACTATTTTTGTCCTACATAAATTTTATTTAACTATTTTCCCAGTATATGTCTCTGGGAAAAAAGTTTTGAAAGCAAAGATAAAGCAAACGTAGTCACCTCATATACCCTGTAATCCTGTATAAAACGGAAAAAAGGTTTTCAAATTGACCGTGTTTACTACACTTTCCATTTATTCCAAACCTCATCTAAGAATTTCAGGGGTTTTCGCTGTGAATCCGTCACTATAAAATTGACGTATCAAAGTAAGATGAGACGAAAAACTCCGTAAAGTTGAAAGAAGAGATTCTAACATAAACTTTGAGAATTTGGGGTGAAGATAAGAAATCATTGAAGGAATACAACAGGAACTCAAAATGAGTAAATATGATAGGTGAACGGGTGAAATCAACTATGAGTACAATAGTACATGACTACATGAACCGTGTTGATTGACTTGTAGGCACGCCTCACCAAACTTATAAAATAGATAGTCTAAGTCTAGCCCTCAACCAGGATTATGCACCGAAAGACTACTTATTTTCAAAGGTGGTTGTCAAAAATAAAAAGTCATTTAACCAATATTTTAGTTGTACCTTTACACTAGTTGGTACATGTAATCCTACAAACGAATAGAATAGGCTTAATTAATTTTTTATTTAAAATTATTGTAAGTTAGATAGAAAAACTAAAGAGAGATGGTAAGACAACGCCTATAATCCCGAGGTAAATTCATCGTAATCTAGCCATCACTTGGTTTTGAGATGAAACCTCGGATTATAGCTGTCAATTATCCTCCCTTCCACACACTTTCCAGATCAAAACAACAAAAAAATGAGCAATAAATTTTGATATGCAAAAAATGAAAAACTTTACAAATTTGTTTTGCTTTGACTTGCATTTTCAATGGTGTCACCACGTTTATTGGTACAAATGAGACTAAATTAAGAAAAATGTCAAAACGAATTAATTAAGGCTCACTATACACGAATTTAAGCATCAGCATTGCATGCAATGAAATAAGCAAGTTTTTAAAGAGTGATTTCTCAAAAACAAAGACCCTAACTGCTGAAAAGTGAAAACTAATTCAAAGAAATTACCAGGAAAAGAATTTCAAATAAAGATTATGATACACTCAACTCAACTAGGAAAAAAAAAATCAAACTAAGAAACCTACAATCTCCTTCCCACATTACAAGCAACAGCAAGCAATGTCACACCTTTGCCGACAAGTTGAAAGACAGTGAAAGCCAAGCATATATAAGACTGTATTGTGCATCTCTCAATACCCCATCACGACGAATACCAGCCTTCAATATACAGTTCACTAATGTACCTTCAAATAAAGTTCATAAAAAATGGAAAAAGAAAACCGAAACAGTACAAGCTACGTAATCTAGCAGGGCTGTATAACATAGTGGTCGCCTTGATATGATATGGCATGCTCACACAGGAAGCACAGTTAAAGTGCTCTCCTAGGTGAGCCATTGAGAGTTAGGTTGGTCATTTTAGGACAGACCAATCATGTCATTTGAAAGGCACATAGGGACCAAAAGACAAACCTCGAAAGTAACTATCCTGCAGATATTTAGACTGTCCAAATGCTTTCTGCTGCAATATTCTCCAGGTTCGTATAAATCCAGCTGCTCCTCAAATGTGAGGTTCATTAATATCTACCACAAAAAGAAGTTAGCATAATCACTTCTGTCTGTCACTTTCAATAAGAATGACTGAACCAACTCCAAGTTTAGATTACCTGGTCTAAAATGGTCTCAACTGAAAAGCTTTGGTGGCTTCACAAAGGACTGATGGTAGATATATGCAAAAACAGCATAACCATCGCAAAAATAATGATGTTTTGATAATGAATTAATTTAAAACGTCACCTTCAACATCGCTGTACAAAGAAACAGGGATGGATAACATAATCCATTTCGCAAATGATGTTTTGAATATTTTCAACAACTGCCAGTCTATTTAATATGCCATTCCACACACGGTTTACACTTTCAAATGCAACTACAGGCAGTAATTTCCAGTAGAATTTTTAAAACACCGACACTTCTTGGGCGACGATACACATCCCCCATGACAATCAATTTACAATGGTCACGAGGTTGCCCAACAAGAGGATGAGACCCGAATTCAGAATTAAAATCTACAAAAGGAGTGCCATATCATAGGCTTAAACATGAGACTATGGTTTCACCCATAAGTACACAAGCTAGTTGAAAAGCAGGAAAATTATCTGGTACTTTTTGAAATGGGATTAGATGATAAAGATGTAACATCACATTAATATTTTTTGCAGCATACCTGACATCCTTCGGTCAGTTATTCCCACCATGTCCGGGATGCTGTCACCAAAGTCCTGCGAGAAGAAAAACGTTTTAAATTAAAATTGAAATTTTTACAAAAAACATAAGCAATTCTGGAGGCTCTACTTGTGGAGGTCGAAGAAAGGCAAGCAACCTTGATCTTGAAGGCTCTTTTAAATCCGCTTGCGAAAAAACCCTCCAAAAGGTGCTATGATTGAAAGCAAATAAGCCTAGACCTAAAGCATCCTTGAACTGGCATGACCGGAATATCCTTCCAGGAAACTGCAAAAAAAAAATAATATTGATTACCAAAAAAAAAAACATCAACACAACAAAGAAATTCCAGCTATATTTAAATTGCAAGGTTGGCTTAGAGACAGAAGAAGTCTTCATAAAAGATATCTCATCCCGCTACCAAACTAACAAGAGAAACCACACACATACTATATATATAGAGTTCCGTATATATATATGTATCACAAGTAACACAAGATGAGTGGATTAAATAAGTTCCACACTACTTTGTCTAACGGATGACATGTTCCCAAAATACAAAATTTGAGCTTACTAGTTTATTGTAGTTTTGCTCTCACCAATGTATGGAAAGTGGAAGCTAACCACACAAATTCTCACAACCATTCCATATTCAAAAAACAAAAGAAATTTAGAGCTAAATCAGAAACCAGGAAAGTGAGAGGGCTTGATATCATCAAACGTCAGGCAAGTCATGCTGGATATTCAGATGTAGTATCAGGACTCAAAGGTTTCTAATATAGCAAGAAGTGCAAGGTTTCCTACGAACCAGCCAAGTTTCACCATAGATCCCATAGCATTAGAAGTTTTACAGCTAACTACATCCTCAATGTTTTACCTAAAACCTTGCAACTTTGCTTTGCACCTCTTTAGGCTATACAAGATGTACATGGTGGTATGTGGATGACAAAAGAACAGAAAGATAGGTACAAGAGCTGCAGCTCTAAAAAGCACAAAGCACAAATGAAAATCCACAGCTCTGCAGTTGATTAAACTAAATTAGATTGCAACCCTAGTAAGCAAAGGAACTAATACTAACAGAAGAAGCAAAGGATACTTTTTCTCAATTGCCGTCAATACCTTCAATATAAAACTGGCTTTCATACAGTATTATTCTATCCTAAACTCCATCAGCTACTTTCATTTTGATTTTTATTTGATATTGTGGCATGCGTTTCAAATAGCAAGCTCAGTGATTTATAATGATGGGCAACTGGTTTTAATTTGAAAACAGTTCATCAAACACCTAAAAGCTCTATTAACTTTATGCTTTTAAGGCATGGAACTAAGATTAAGAGATTCAAATTTTAGCCACCTGCAGAAAAGATTTGGTTGATGATTATTTCGGTAAGTCTACAATAGCTGATAAGCTGAGCAATAGTTTCTAACGCTCAACCAATTGACTGTAGCACAAAACTGAAGTAGATAGTAGAGCAGTGTGTGTGTGCTGTTAATGGTTTTGCATAAGAAAAAGATCCGCAAGAGAGTGCTGCATAGAAAAAGATACAGCAAGAGAGTGCTGCAAGAAGATTTTTGAAAAAAGAAGCAGAGTTAAGAGAGATTTTGCATGTGGAGTAAAAGATATACTTAGAAGGTAATATTTTGCCAAATAAGGGATAAGTATAAAGATTGGAAGTTTAAAACAATAAAAAGACAATAACAAAGATGGGTAAACACAGTAAGGAATGGACAAAAACAAAGAAGGGTGGAACATTTAAAAATTGAGAGAGTAATTGCAACTACACACCAGTCATTCCACTAATTCTCTCCCCATTCCTACCATATAATCTTTTCGAAATCCATCAATAATACACAAACATTTTTAGCACATTGGTTCTTCTCATCAATCGTTGAAGAGCTCTACTCAAAGCAAGGACACTAGCTTCCAATTCTTCTCTGGTTCATAAGAGCATGCTGACTTGCACAGAATAGTGTTGCTTACTTCAATACTAGCAGTTTTCACATAAACATCCAGCAATGGGGCCTGTTATTATTAGATGGGTAATGAAGAACACAGAGTTGTCTCAGATTACGAAAATTGACCAAGCCACCAATCTCAGTTGAGTGATGAATACAGTACTCCTAATAGCCATTCTTGATGTCAAGAATAATGCAAGCATCACTTAATTGTTGTAGGATAGTACTGCATGGATAAACAATACAAGAACAAGGAAGAATTAAAACAAGATTCCACACTTTCTGACCAGCTGCAGCTAAAACGCCGTGCTTGCCTAACTGCTTAAATATGAAAACGAAAAACAATGACCTTTGGTATTCAAACAACCAAAGACAAATAAGATCCATAAATGACTACTACATGAAAAGAGTAGCTGATTCACACAGAAATAGAATCACTCACCAAATTTACCAACCACCACTGGCAATAGGTAATTCGGGCTTACAAAAGGTTCCGGACTACACAAGGAGCCAGCCAGTAGATGAAGCCTGAAAAAAACCTAAAAAAAAAATGGACAGGAATATATACTCAGCCACAGATAGTGCTTTATTCCTGAAAGAATCATCAGCTTGAAACAAGAGGAAAAATACCTTCTGGGACATGAGCCACCACACCGACCCATGACATTTTGCAAGCTGCAAAAATCCAAAAGGTTAAACAGAAGAAAATGTAAAGGGTCAGCAATCAAAGCTCGCGCCGTAAAAGGGCCTTCATTGGCCCTAAGCCTTCAGCCCAAAATCAAGGGATACAAATAAAACGAAAACTTTTGGAAAGGTACAATATGTTCACTAGTTGCCCAAGTCAGCTGATTGATGCGGATTAAAATTTGAACAATTCAGTCAAAAAGGTTATAAAAGGAGGAGTGCTGGATTAACTTGAGCAAGAATTACGCGACCAGAAAGCTGAAATGATTGGGCCAATGGAAGCCCCAATAAACCTGTCCCAAGTTTTTTGCGGAGAAAGCTTACAAGGAGTCTCGGCCAAAAAAACCCCAATAACATAAGCCGCATATACATTTAAGAAATAGTGAGCAGGAAGGAGAACACCTGCAAGTACATCATACTGAAGTACTTTGTCCGTAGAACAAGAAGAAAGCACTAAGCAAGTGATTTGTAGTACTGGAATATAGGGATAGCAAATTGACATTCATCATGGAACAGTAAGGCAGAACTGCCGTAAGTGAGAAAAATGCTCAAAGTGTAAAGTCAGCAAGGCTTGGAGAGTGTCAAAAGCATTTTTTTCATGGAAGAGTACACATGGCAGAGCATTGCTGCACACCTAGGCAATTAGATTTTCTCCGATCATACAAATACTTCCACCCAACATACAAAAAACCTCTAGGTGGTGAGACGCAGAAGAGGGGTATTTTGCATAGCAAATAATATTAGTGTTCCTCTCTTTGTTAAACGTGAAATCTCCTAAATGGTGCGGGACAATAGGTGACAAGTAGTTGATTGGGCATCACACGAAGATTCCTTTCTGGGGGCTCAAAGGTGGGACACTATTTAAGTGACATGAAAAGGAATTGCAAGTTTTTTTTTTTGGAGACATATATCAAGAAGTTTAATCCGATAACTTTTTTTTACGCATCTATCAGGGTAAGTTAGTATAAAATTTTCTTTTTTCTGCTTAGTCTATCCAATTCCTCCAATTGAATTAAAAGGAGGGATGAGGGATCAGAAGGTTCCACTAAACATTTCCCTCATAAAAAAGAAAAAAAAAAAAAAAAAAGAAAAAAAAAAAAAAAAAAGTTTCTACTACACACTAAAACTGCAAATAAGAATCCAACCACAACTAAAACACCAAATGTCGTGTCAACAAAGCATAGGCTTTAAAGCACGGATTTTTTAGACCTACACAAAGAATTTTGAAAACCAAAACCAACATCAACAGACACTCACTTTTGGAAGACACTCGGATCACATTTAGTAAATGCTTCGGATAGTGTATTACTTTCTAACGATTTCACAACTGTCAAAAGTCTCCCTCGATTTGAGATCAACATGTAAATATTTAGGCCAATATTTTTTTTCATGTCCAGCATGAGTACGCGGGCAACAGCAGAACCCTGTTCCCCTGCAATAATACCTAGACTCCATTACTCACTTTCATTTCACTTTTTGGAGGACCTTCCTATGCTCCGTCCGTTTTGGTCCCCCAAATTTCCTCACTTGCTTCTAAATAACCTTATGAATGAACCACGATTATTTGTAGCTTCTAAAAAACTTGGTAAGTTTCTTGTAGAGGCTTTTTGAAAAATGAAACCTTGTCTTTTTCGCTATCATCCCCCAGACCTTAAAATGATCTTTTTGAAACTATGACAATTTCTAAGGGCCATCTTTGGACCTGTGGGACAACAACCCCCAATGTAAAATTTTTAGCAATATTTTCCCGCCCTGGTAACCGTTCCCAAAAAATTGGTGAAATAGAACCTTTGTTTGTTCCTCACGCGTTGAATAACCAACGGGGCCCGCCCCCTTTCACAGCGCGATTTTCACCAGCCTCTAAAAACTTGTATATCCTTTCTCTTTAGAAATAGTCACATCATCAAAAACTGGCACTCTATTTTCTTCGCTCCATCCCCATACTTGTCTTATGACTTTTCGAACCCTAAACCACTACGTACGGGGCCCTCGTTGACCATGGTTGCACATTGTACAGATTTTTGATAATTTTTTTTTTTTCGAAGCCCTAGAACCCCTAGAAAGTGTATCAAGCTATTAGTTTTCAGAGTTCTAAAGGCCGTCCATAGGCTCCGACTTATTTTCACCACCTTATGTTGTAAAACACGTCATGTAGTAGGTGCCACAAAGACGTCCCACACTCTGATGTTTTCGCCACAACAAAAAACTGTTCCCTTTTCCTTCCGTTTTAGAAATTCCGAAATAAAACACTAATATATAATAATGTAAAGATCCCCATATAACATAAGTGTCGAGCTTTATACCCAAAACACGTAAAATAAACACTCTTATATATACTTGTCTTCTCCTACAACCGTTATTTTGTTGAGAATCTGAACCTTTTTTTTTTAGCTTTCCTATTCTTAGATCCTAAGTCTAAACACAATTGTATTAGCGCTTTCTCTAGTTATTCAACACTATGTTGAAGACATCTAGTTTTATCAGATTCCTTTTCTTGTTTGTAATAGCAATAAAAACATTAATCGCTAAAATGCTAGATATATTTTCTTGTTTTTGTTTACATTATTGAAATTATTTATTTTTCTTATCTTTTTCCTATTTTTTGGGACTTGGGTTTGGGCTTCCTTGTTTTTGAAAGGAAACCATCTCGTAACTCTATCAGTTCCGTGCTTACATAAGAGAAAGGTTGTAATGAATACTACACTTGCGATTTGTGATTAAAAAATAAGAGAAATTATAATACATGCACCTGCTGCAGGAAATTATCGACATTCACGCCAAGGTTTAGAAAATTTGTCTAAGTATGCTACACTGCAAGAGGCATGAGCGAAAGATAAACCAATAAGTGGATAATTAAATTCTTTTCTCTTATTAGTAAAGTGATTCTAGCTTATCCCTTTAAAAGGATATATTCCCTCAAATTACAACATACACAGCCTCCCTATCCTTCCGCTTTACAAAAGGGTCGTCACGCCACTTCACCATAAAAATAAATAAATAAACATTATCACTATCAAACAGTATATAAAAAGCATATAAAACCACGAGCAACAAAATTTGCCAAGTGAGAATAATAGAACTTGCTGGAAGGACAACACATCACATACGAATGATGATGAATTCATCAGAATTGATACGGAACACTGACCGTCAAGTACGAAAATTTCATCCCAAATGGAAATAATCAAATGATACCAGAAATCTAGCAATTGTTGCAAGTTACAATTAAGCTCCCTTACCAAAGACAAATTCCCATCAAAGATGTTGGCCACAGTGTACATGAATGCCTGTGTGAACACAACAACTAAGGGGATCCTAGTGCGTACCATAACCATACTGGCCAACACTGATCTTTGGTACATTTTCTTCTTAAGAGAGAGAATAAACCACACAAACCTGAATTCAAAAACATCATAAATTTAAGCAAGTTCAACAGGATAGGGGAACCTTAGTATCGATGTGAAATAGCTAAATGGGAGAAAATGTTGACACAAGTATACCATCCTTGAAATCAAGCCCATATGGTACAAGACCAGTATTATTCACATATTACATTCGAAAAATATTATATACACCAAAGACTGAAATGTCCATTTTATCAGAGTCACATTCATTAATATAATTTTTACCATCATCAGAAATGTAATTGTGTATTCACTTGGAACCCGAGATGAAAGAACTAATCTTAAAGAATAGCTTCAATTACCATTGTAAATATAAAAAGATTGGGTGAGTATAGCACCACCTCCACCATACACTTTCCACAGATAGAGTTTTCCATCCACCTCCAGCATGCTCCCTTAGGACATACTAGGAGGCAGGGTAATGCCATTATAAGTTATGAGAGATGATGACAGAGGAGACTTATGTGCCAGTGGTGTGAGGAGGAACACATGTGGGAATCATTGCTGCTCATTTAAGGGGAACGGGTTACAAAAGGGGAGAGTTGGGTGACTACATATACTCCCAAAACGCAGTTATAATTCCCCCGTGTGAGAAGGAGAAAGAGAATAAGGGGCCTTATTGTACCTTAATTTCCACGGCATATAGAGAGGTGGTATAGGCCCGAAGTAAAAGGGGTAAAGTCGCCTATCGGTCTAAGTTGAACTCCGCCTCCAGCAACAGCACCACGAGCTCTTCCCTTTCTAAAACATCCCCTACCATCTAACAAACTAACTTTTTTCTCCAAAAACACCCAGAATTCGTTTGACCCCCAAATAGATTATATTCCGAGCGACCCAACCCTTAAAAGAGTTTCACTATTTTCATCTCATTTGCACTTACCCCATTCTGT
>PYUH01000145.1:1678544-1703946 GCA_016808085.1 Suaeda aralocaspica
TTTATATATATATATATACTTTAGTTGTTTTATCGATTACACAAAAATTATTTCCAAGAATTATAGGCTAAAAACATAAAATTATACAATAATATATTTGGACGACCAATATAAACTGAGGAAGTGCATGCAAATGAGATCGAGTAGTGTAGGGAAAATGTTGAAATTTATTCTTTAATCATACAAGTCAATACGCATAAAAGCGTACGAAAGTTCAAACCTAAAACCTCAGTCTTACCCACTTATTGACTAAGATATCATTGGTAATTTTACAACAATTACAAAAGTATACATAAAGTTTAATTTTTAACTACACTTTATAACCTCGATCTTTACCCACTTGGCTAAGAAGTCATTGGTACGTAATACTACAAGCTAGAAAATTACATATGGTAGCCCTCCGCTATGAAAGCCTACACAAATAAACATAAAATGGAGGCTTTCAAGCTTAACCTCAGTCCTACCCACTCGAGTAAGACGTCACTGGTAATATTACAACAATTAGGAAAGCAAACTTAAAGTTCATGACTAGATCATATATGTTAGCACCCCCCCTATCAAACTTATACAAATTCACATAAATGGAGTAGATGAAATGCAAACTTAAAGACCTTAACCATAACTTATTACCTCAACCCTAGCTAATAACCTTTTAGCTAAGATGTCATTGGATAAACCACATACAAATTGCGAACAAAAAATTGAATCATAAAGCTCAATACCAAATGATATATGTTCATCATAATCCCCTTATCGTAAAGCATCTTACGGATCATTAGCCTTTCTTGCTTGCGCGCTTCACTCTTTTGGATGTACAATCTCTTGACGATGTGCCTAATACGTAGAATCACTCGGTTACACACACACATATATATATCCTATATTTTTCCGTAACAAAAACATATACTAGATAGACTGAAAGACGATGGTTGTTACTTGTCAATTTTTGCACATTTTTATGTGGTGTAGTATGAGGTTGATCTTCAAATTATTATCGTTTTCTCTTTTGTTTTGAAAAGAAAAAAGGACATGAAGATAGAGCAAATAATAAAGACAGAAGGAGTAATGCTCACCTGAGGATACTCGAAGCTTGAGGTTCGAAGCTTCAATTCTCCTCTGCTTGTTGTTAATTCATCTAGAATCTCAGCATCATCCTCCATTACTTCATCTTGAGGAGCTTCGCTCTGTAACCAATATGATACAAACATTTCAACTTGATGTGATATGAATTGATCTTTTATAGTACGTTACATAGACAAGTTGAATAGAACATAGCCAAAGTAAAATGTTAGAAAAAAAATATCGTACCCTGAAGGACAAGCTTAGTGAACGTCTAGGTGCACCAGCAATCTCTTCATACTCAGCAGCATCAAGTTCGTGCAAATGGAACGGATGGAACAGCTTCGGAAGAATATATTGACGAATGGTAATAAGGAGGAAGAATGGCAACGGGAACAGAATTCCAGCAATCGGTATCCAAGTGATCCCAAAGCAAATCAACAAGTACACAAACTGGAATATGGTGAATGCAGCTATGTATTTAGCAGGCACTGATTCTACATATGATGCATGATCATCTTCCAACACCCTGCATTAATGAATTAATCAACATTAACTTATGGTTTTACATCAATGTTTTTCGTCTTAAACATTATAATGTACATACACATTTCAAGTTTCGAGACTTACTTGTATCGCCTAGATGGGGTGATGAAAAGGATGAGGATTCGTTCCCAAAACTGGCTTCCTGGGAGACTATCGATAGCCATATACGCAAAGTACCCCCAAAGTACAGATGTTGGTATCAGCTTGATCACGGGCATGATAAACAAGGCTCCGGCTACAAGGAGCGACTGCATAAGGTTGCTCACTCTTTGCTCATTTACTCGAACAGGTAAATAAGCATCAATGTGATCTAGTTTAAAAGTCTTGTTGTCCTCGGAATGTTTGTTATCTCCCTTCAACACTGCCTGTTTTAACTCGTGCAGTTCCTTGGCAACTTCATGTGGCTGAAAAAGGAATAAAAATTTTACGGTCCAACAATAACTCTCAAATGCTCGAAAACTATGTTACTGAGGGTATGTTACTTACATCCGGACTTTTATCCATCTCAATGAAGATATCTTGCATTTGGCCATAAATTTCTTTGTTGGTAGCATTCTTCTTCATGCTTTCTTTGGCAGATTCTACTAACTTTCTCCTCATTAGCTGAAAATTAAACAGATTTGAAGACTTGATATAACGAAATAGAATACTGACTTGAAAATTGAAATTGAAGCAGTACAATATTATGGTTTCGAATATAGATGTGCTCATGTGCATGTCAATTACCTGTTTCTTGAGGCTAGCAAGGCTCTTAGTATGCATCGGAGATTGTGGAAGGACACCATTTGCTGGAGGTAGTCCAAGTAGTCCACAAATCAATGTCTACGAAATTGCATTGCAAAATTTTAGTTATTTACTAGAAGTTATATGCACATGTCATATCGATCATAAATTCATGTTTTGCTTAGATCAATAACCTACCATGACTCCGAGCACCAAGATGTCATAGTGGTAAGCAGAAGGCTTTTTAAGATTGAATTCCTTTTGTTGAGCCAATTGAGAAGCAACACAGTGGTCGAAAAAATACAGTCCAGCCACCATCAAGGCCGGGATTATAGCAGCAAAGATGTATACTACAGGCACCCTAGCCATATCCTGCATTTTCAACATAGATTCATCAATCAAAATATGGTTTTACAACTTATTAAAAACTAACTCAAAGATCAGACTTTTACTTTTTTAAGTCGTCATAGTGAATGACTAACCTTAACAACTGTCCAATGGTACAAAGACTCAGATTGCCAAGCCAGAGGACTATAGAGCTTTCGAGGCACATCTTCAGGAACTCCTTTAGGTACACTAAATGATAGCGCAGTCCAAAAGACAACCATCAAAGGCACACCATAATCTGCAACAAAGCTCCTAAAATGGCTTGTACCATAGCGCCATGATCTTGCTCTACGGCTCTTTAAGGCCGTAAACAGAACACCAAAGGTAAATATGATCCCCAACAAACCATTTACATATCTCCACTCGAACTGAAATTTTTCTTCATTAGGGTCTTCCGCTTTGGGGATTCCAAACTCACTTACTGCTCCCTACATAACAGCAACATTTTGATTAAAACAGCACTAATCAGCTAGCTACTTCACTATCATAGAACAGATAAATTTTATCCTAATATGGTTACAATTCATGATATTCACATTTGAAATTTTGCAATGTTAGGAGTATAATAATTGAATATATTTCCTAGCTAATACATTCTTAATGTGATTATTGTTATCATAATATCCAAATGATATTCATGTTATTTTTGGTAGTATGATAGTATCAAAATGATCATGTTATGGACTTAATGTCGTGACAATTACATATTTACATAGTTTTGGACTTTAAAGTACCGTACCTTAACAGCCTCTTGGATGAAAAGGACAGTAATCAACATGCCAAAGAGCTCTCCGGCAACCCTTGTGAAGCGGTTGATGATTGCCGCGACATTGAATATGGAAAGAAGAATCAACATAAGGGAAGTCCATACACAGACCCTGAGAAGAGGCCCAAAAAACATTCTCCGTGTTACATGTCATCAATATACTTCTTCCGTTTTTTTTTTTATACTTACAACTATACAAGTTAAGTAGTGTACTAGAAAAGACCATCATGCTTGAAAATGAGGATTTCATGTCTTAAATAAAACATGGATATATAAATAGAGAGTATCTGTACGTACCATCCTGCCCAAGCCAAAAACAATTCTTTTCCCAAATCTTGGCGATTTTTGGCGAAGTTGTAAAGATAAGAGTACATTATCACTGTGGGTTCGGCAACCCCTAAGATCAACAGAGGCTGCCCACCAACTAATGACTGTATGATCCCACATATTGCTGTTGCCGCTAGAGTCTCAACCGTGCTCAAGCTTCCATCTACGGCCATAAAGATCGAAATAAGTACTCGTTTGGTTGCCTCGTAAAATACGGTGTACAATACTATTTATGCTTCATGCATGGGACATTGGGACCACATTTAATTATATTCCTAGGAATTCTCATGTAGGCATTAGGGAGAATTGAAAATTTCAAATGACCAAGCTAGGAGGGTTAGGTAATTTAATTTTCATATTTGATGACAATGATATAAATTTCTAGGTATTGAAAATTCTTCCTTTTTGGCAAATTTGGGGCAAACAAACAACTTACACAAAATACAATTCAGATGGTAATCGATTGTAAGTTGTAACCAAACAAATAAACAATGCCTAAATTTAAGAACTTTTTACTTTCGTTTTTTACTAAGGCTCCACTGGATAGAATGTAAATTGTTTTCCTTAAAAATGTTCTATTATTCTCTATTTTACATGGTTTGGAATGGGCTTAATTGCTTAAATATCCTTTTCCATGTTAATATGTTAGTTATTAAAACCTTAGTTTTCCCCCCGAAAGCATTTTCACTAAATATTAAAGTAATTGATTTTCAAGTTATCCAAATAATAAAAAATATTTAAATTGTATAATTATATTTCATGCAACCAAATAATAAAAAAAACTCAAACTTAAACTAAGTTTTTCATTAAAAAAACAACTGAAAATAATATTTTATATATGTGACTAGCAAAAGCCTATGCCCGGCCGTCAACTTTTGACATCTTTTCCTTAACTTGGACGTATAGTTATATATGCTTCCTTTTTTTCATAATTTTCACGTTGTTTCTACACTAGAAAAATTCAAAAAGTTGGTCAAATCAAGCCAACAGCATAGCCAACCAACAATGGACAAAAGTCGATTTTTCTCTTACTTTCTACCTCTATATTGTATTAAAAACATTTGAACTTATCGGAACTTATTAGAACTGCAGGAGTGGGAAGTATCGGAGATACTCCGGAACAGTACCTGTGTCTCGGCTGAGTTGTTCACCAAAGGCTATGACAGGAAGAGCTGAAGCAAAGAAAATGAACGTACTTGGTGCTAGTATCCTACACTCCAAAGTCAATACAATGCCAATAAGTAAACTCTTAATTCTAAAATTATACGAAAACATGAAAATGAAACTTGAGTAGGAATTTCAAAATTGTTACGTTAAAAATAAATAAAATAATACATAAGACAAAATTTTACCCAATTCCGGATTTGATACCAGCAACCCAATCTTCCTTGTAACAAGCCAATCTTCCTTTGACATCACTAGCAATGCCATGCAATGGTCGCCTCATTTTTCCTACTTTATTTAAAATCAAACACAAAAAATTAGACTATGTCCATATTTCAATTTCGTACTCTGTAGTAGATATTAAAGATCTAAATGTGCATTGGCTAGTTTATTTAAAGAAAACAAAGTCAACAATCAGGATCCGAGCGAGTATTATACAACATTTGACAATATATAGGCATACATGATTTCAAAGTCATAGAATTATAAATATATCGTACCCATACTATAGGCAAAAATACTGCAAATTGAATAAAATACGAAGTACTACGTACGTACATATGTCATACGTATTAAGTGTTGAATGTACCATTGTATTATTGCTTAGCTGTGGTCATGTGGACTTAATACATTATGTGCGAGTAGTACACACTATTCTATTGCTTAAAATCTAATAGTCGTCTCCCATGACGTTTCACGTAAACAAAGTGGGTGTCTACTTTCTTCTGAACTTGGTATTTTATTTTTTTTGTAATTAATTACAAGCAAATTAATAAAACAGACTAATACATACCCAGAAAATCATAAATAAATTTGAGTAGTAAAACCGTTTGTAATTTAGTGTAATTTACACTTTGAAAAAGAAAAATAATACGGAGTAATATATATTATGTGTTACAAATTAAATATTATTATTAATTTTCTTGGATGCATTAATATGTCACCTACTATTACTTTTATGGATTATAGCAAGTACTTCGTGATAAGTAGTTGAAATATCTAAAAGGATGAATATTATTGAACATTGAATCAAAATGAAGATTTGAAGGTAATTAAAAGGAATGAACCAAATGTTTTCCATTAATCATAAGGAAAACCCAACAAAAAAAAGTGTATGTACTCATTAAGAAAATGGATCCAATAAACTTTGGGATCCTCATTTTTCTAGATTTCCAAAATAGTTACACCTAAGACTTAAAACATACAATATCTTAGGTTACTCGGCAAGCATTCCCCCACTTATCTCCCTCTCACGTGAATAGTAAGTATTGTTATTATTTACTGAGAGAGAAAGGAATGCGAAAATCACCATCCTATTTTACGTATTGTAAGCACTTAGTATTGACCTAATATTTTCTCATCAAATAGTTTTGTTCATTAATTGAAGAAATTTCAAATTCCAATGAGCAAAAATATAAAAAAAAAATGAGTGAAAAAAAGTCTTCGGAAGCCCTTCAAATACACTAGGGGCTACCGAGCTAGGTGTTTACCAGAGCATAATGAACATTAGCTGTTAATGACATGGTAGCTAGTATAAAAATAAGAATTGAGAAAGGAGAAAATTTTTAATTTAAGAAGGAAAAAAATGTTTATTTAAACAAAAGGAAAAAAAGGACTAATTAGTTTGAGTACTTAGTTGTTGTTTGAAGCTTAAGCTACCGAATGTAAAAAGTATCTAGTATGTCAATATGTATCTAAAATGTGTATTTTCAAAACATGAAATAATGGTTATTCAAAATACAATAAGGGGAGTTAATTAAGATTTTAAATCAAATATATGGATTAGATTTCCCTAAAAATAAATTTGAGCAACCAAATATTTAATAGAGGAACATACTAAACATAAAAATAGAATAAAAGACCGAGCGAGTATATAAACATTATGTAAGAATAGCTAAAAAAAAAAAAAAACTTCGTATATGATATTCTACTGTTCTATTTGTTTGATTTATTTGTAACCATGAGTGTATTAAATTGCATGCAATATAGTGGAAAAGTAAATGAATAATATGATTGGAGAAGGAGAAGAGAGAAAGAGAGAAGACTTACGATTTTAAGAGAGAGACGCCGGAAAAAATGGAGTTGGTGCAACGAATAAAAATGGCAAGAGGTTCTAAACTAATATTGGATTATAAATAGAGTTGCTGCTCTACATGCTTATGTAACAAGACCAAGTGACTGTGGGCCCCATTTTCCGAAGCTTTGGGCTGTGGTCCTATAATCTTTTCGCCTGAGTCTCATAATTACTCATTTCTTGGAAGATGCAACTTGTTTATTAAAACTTTAGAAGTATTTGTACATGTTATTACTAATTTACTAGCTCAGTAGCTCCCATGTTTTTTCTTCTTTTTTTTTTTTATAAATTTCGATAATATTTATAAGATGAGAGAATTTTTTAAGTTATACGTAATATATAAAACATATTACGGTCATATAGGGTCTTGTTTGATTCAACTTAATAAGTATGTTATTAATATATTCAATTATTATAATTTTTACACATATATACACCAAAAGATATTTAAGGTTGCATATGTTCAAATCAAAACATATTAAATAAAAAAGACCGGAGGGAGTAGTATGCTTTAATTAAATTTGTTTTGGTCTACGATGACTCGAGGCCAGGAGTTCGCACAACCTTTAGTTTATAGATTAACGTTTTGTACTGTGGAAGTTTACACGAGGACCTTAATCAACAACATTTCCCTTTTAATTAGGGCTTTTTGCATTCCTAAGACATAAATTTGAGAGGGAGCAAGATGCCCTTTAACTACAATATAATGAGCAAGAGCCTTGAATTCTGATTAAGGAGGTCAATTTTTCAACTACAATATGATGAATCAAACGTCAGTTTATTTTTATGACTATAACAGATCAATAGACTCCCTGATAACATAGTGATTTAAGTATGTTGACAGTTGATATGCATGCAATGTTAACTTGATTCATTAGTTATGTTTTGATAGTGTATAAAAACCTAACCTTGTGCTTCAAACAATAGTTTAAGCTCTTAGTTGAATTGATTTTCTTATATAGTATCAGTCTCAGCAGACACGAAGGCCACGAATTCAAACCTCATCCACTACAACCATCCAATTGAATATTTAGCGCCGGTTATGAGAGGCATATGATGCATCCACACTTTACACTCAAACAGGGCTCTTGTATGAGGGGACGGGATATTACATCATTACATGGAAATACCTTTGTGGGCTTGTGGCTTTGTTCAATTTTTGACAATCAGTAATCCGCATTCATTATCTTGATGTACTTGGTGTGGTCCTTTGACTCCTAAACTTGAAATCGTAATCTTGAGATCAATAGTTCGAATCTTTTCAATTGCAAATGTTTAATTTTTATATAATTTCGAGATCGACTTCCAACCTATGTCACAATACCCCCTCCTCTCCTGTTATCTCAAGAACTTAACTTGGACTCTAATTATATTTAGAATATTTTAATTTAGTGATTAAATCATATTTTTTTTTTAGTGTTAGGGAGTCACAGGGGCGGGGATGAGAATCGATCTCAGGATCTCCTGGAAACGGGAGGGAAGCTTTTACCACTTGAGCTACCCCTCACTCTCCGATTAAATCATATTATAATCGTATTATTATTATCAAACGGAGTAATTACTTTAAAAGATATAAATAAATAAATGGCTGTAAATCTGTCACATGTGATATGTGTTTCGTGAACGGTGATGATTAAGTCATCACGTACTCCTCGCCTCTGTAGGTGGGAGAGAAACGCGTCCTACGAATTTGCTATCAAATACGTTTCGTTATACAATAATAACACAGTACAGTCGATCTATTAACCACCAATTCAATACACCCGATCAAATAGACAAAGAGAATATGAATAAGGCTAAAAGCTGGCTACGTACTCTCATCCTGCAGGCTGTGGCTAATTACTACACTTATAAACGAATAAATGTAAAAATGAGGTATTATATTATTTGGCATGTTTAATTCAGCTGAAAATAGTTGAATTGAGTTGAAAGTTTTTTATGAAGGATTACTGAATAGTAAAATAAGAGAAGAGTCGAACCGAACCGAGCCGAACTGAACTAAACGGGATTTTAAGCTGAAGTAAACAGGCCCTTAATTATGAGACATGAAAAATTAATGACTCAACTAAGAAATGACTTAACAAGTAATGTTACTATGGTCTAGCGGTTTGGACTCTTGGTGAGCGGTACACAAAGATTATATGTTTAGCTTAGTTAGATTTTTTTTCTAGCTCTTGATAGTACTAGAGTTCAGTCTACGTTAATAGTTTTATTATAATATTTTAAACATACTAAAGAAATTTTTTCTATTGTTTCTCAAATATTGGACACAAATCACACAATAATTACTAATACTAGTATACTATAATAACTGCGGAGTATTAAGTGATTCCTAGCTAAAATAAAATATACGTAGTATATAGTTAAGTACTACGTTATATATATATATATATATATATTATACTATACTACGAGATATTAGCACTTATGATTCGATTTCTTGGAAGCAGAAGGCAGATCATATGATGCATGCTAATAACTAGTGCATATATTAATTGCATAGGAAAGAAGCTCTTAATGAATTTCCTGCCAAACCTAGGAAAATATGTATATTAATGTTCAAATAATATTCTTGAGAAGGGAAATACAAAGATGATACCTTGGATCTTCAGTCTAATATGTTGACTTTGTTTCAACTTTGACTGTTGTTCATTCATTCTTAATTATCTTTTACATTTTCTTTCTAAATAAGGTTATAATTTATAAATCAGGCTAAACTAATAAGCTCATAATTTACTAATAATTTAGGGGTTATAAAAAATAATGTATACTTGCATAATTTATTAGGATACTTTCTACTTCGGGTAATTCTTAAGTCATGTTCTTTAGTACTTTAATTCAATTCAGTTTCATTCAGTATAGTTTAACTCATTTCTATTATAATTATTATTTTATTTTAGTTTGTCTCATCAGTACAATTTAGCTTCATTCTGTTCAATTTAATTCAGTTCATTTCGGCTATATTTCAATACAAAATAACCGGGCCTTATTTGGGTAATGTTATATGTAGTCTAAGGGTTACAAATTAGCATTAAATGCATAGCTTAAAATGGAAATAATTAGAAATCATGACAAAATCTCGCATTAATTGATATGATAAATGTTTCTATTTTACTAAATACCTCTATCTATAGTTCCTAAAATGTAGCCTTAAGAGTAGCTATATATAACATTTTCCTTTTTATTTTCATATGATGATTAAGCTAGTATATAGTACATTATACATATAATTCCAATAAAACAACATCTCTCTTACCTATGGCTCTTCCACGTTAATATATGATCTGGCTATGAGGATCCGATATTGATCAATTACATAAAAATAAATAAAAATAAGTCCAAAGCTTTTGGTGAGAGGGAGGAATATAATAAAAATTCAAATGATATTAATCCATGTTTATTTAATTTATTGTTAAAAAAAAAGGAAGAGTAACAAAGTAATTAAGCAAAGAAGAAAAAGGGGCATAATATTAGAGTACTCTTTAAGCATGCAATGAACTCAGCAAAGGTAACTACGTATTGTTATTTAAAATTAAAATAAAATTAAAATTAAAAACAAAAAAAAAAAAAAACATTTTTAATAGCAATAATTAAGATTACAACAAGGCAAAAGTTGTTGAGCTAGCTTTGCTTGGTTGACTTTGCTTGCGAAAAAAACCATGTTTGTATTTACTTGTCTTTTCTCCACAATCGTAAGAGTTTATCTCAGCTAAATTGGCAAAATCATTTTAATTACTAATTTCAGTTACAAATCAAAGTCAATCTTGCAATAGTCGATCTAGGATATATAATACTGTGCATATTTTAATATTTTTCGACACCTTGATTGATAAATTTAATCAAAGAAAAGACTGATATAATCTTATTATGTCATTGTATTATCCGTATAAAAAATAAATATAGAGCGAGCATTGTTTGAATCAATAACGAACTCCATCAGCAATTATTTTAATTTTTTGACGAAAAATATTAAAGTAGGTTTTACGCTCCAACGTATGTTAAAATATTGGGAATTGTAAAAGTTTCTAATAGGGAATAATAATTATTAAGACAATTAGATTAATTAGCAAACATATACGACTTGTCATCTCAATTCTTAATTAATTATATCAAGCAAATAACATATAAAATGGGACAAAACTGCAAACGGCAGTTGGATATGCTTAGATGAGTTGCTGTATGAATTATATTTAAGGAGCATTACGGTCCACATGTTATAGACATTGGTTGTGATTTGAACTAAGCTTAATCTACGCTAATGTCATGATATCAAGTTCTATATACAATCTTTTTTAGCCGTCCTTTAGGTCTCCAAATTTGATTATTGTTCTAGTCGGTGGAACTGTGGTAATCCCTAATTATATATCGATATGTAATGTTATATTATGAGTTGCATGCTCCCGTTAACAAATAGAGTCTATCTTATAAAGTTTAAAAGGTTTCACCTTAAAATTTTATGATAATAAGGGAATTATTCCCTCAATCTTATAAATATTTAGCTCTCTCTTATTTAATGTCGACACTCATATGTGTTATTTGGGTATGACCAGATCGGCTTCAACAAATCTACATAAAAGAATTGTTAATTGGTTCGTATTAACTTATTTGAATTTATAAATACGGAGTGCTAGAAAAAAAGGACCTAATACTCAAATAGCATGTGTCATCACTTCCTGTTGCAAACTTCTTTTATCATCAACTTTTGTTTAATTAATGATACCATAATTAGGGAATATAGGAATAATATACTCTGTATATGAATGATTGATGCAAACGGTATGAATAATTATAGGTCGATACTCACAAGTCACCTTGACTTTTCTTCATCTTTACACTTTGCTAGCTATAAACGAGTAGCTAGTTCATTAATTAGTTGCATTAACTATTAATTAAGGATGTTTCCTTAAATGGTTGCTCTTTTTCCATTTGCATATCTCTAATAGAGGGGCAAGGTTACGTTTACCCACTAGGTAAATTATCATTATTATTAATATGAAAACCATATCTCATGATGTGTAGAATTCCACTATTTTTTTATTTTTTTGTCTCTAAATTAAGTTAGTGTGGGCATTTTACCCGGTAGATAGATATAGTTTTCTCCTTATGATAGTCTATATGAAAACGATGACATAACTTTTAATAAAGTATTCCCATTATTAATGTTTTGACTAGTAGAATATGAAATTGCTCTACAAAATGATGTTACTACTTACTAATGTTGCTTTAATATTTAAGCAGAAGCTAATGAAAGTTAGAGCATTGGCATGCATTTTCAAATTAATAACAATTTGATGATACATACTTCAATTCGGTAATTTCTATTTTAAGTTTGTGAAGCTCATGAGCAAGACCTATTAAGTATTTAAGTTTTTGGTGCTAATAGAAACAAGGGCAAGCAATGAAAATCAAACTCGGGATCATACTAATGCCTATTGTAATTCCAACTAGTTGTGTTATCTATCACTTCAGATCTACTTATTTAAACATAACATAGGTTAGCCGGAAAGAGATTTGTGCTTTGTGCTCCAAATAATATACTGCGTAATAACTATGGCGGAGGTGCAGAGCATATAGTTTTGGAACAAAGCTAACGGTAGTTAAACATGGAAATGTAATAAGGAAGGTCGAACAACAAAAGAAAAACAGAGTTACATAAAGATTTATTGTATAAATTAACATTCATAGTACATTTTTGTTTTTTTATAATAATGATAAGGGGTCTGGACTAGGGTCCTATTACCAGGTGTGCATCTAGCCTAGATTGTCTGATACATACATGTGAGAGAGGGAGGATAAGAAATCCTTCCAAAGACATGCAGTGAGGCTCGAACTCGAGTTTCACCTTTGGAATTCGAATGGGGTACCAATAGCACCAAGCTCACACCCTCATTCACATAGTTACAAATTTACAAGTACTATAGGCATTAGTTAGCATGATGTATTTCATTGAACATTACATACTTTCTACTTCATTGCCGTTATCAAAGGTATATAACTATCCACAAATAACAACATCAATGTTAGCTCAAAGGCCTATAACTTCCTAATCAAGTTGGACAATAACAGTTGATCATCTCACATGAAGCTAAGTCTAAACTTTTTTTTCCATTTTTCTTTTTGACAAAAAGTTAAGTTTGGACTTTAAAACTCGTTTTCATTGTCAACTTCACACACATGAGTAGCTTTCGTCCACAAATGACATATCTTAATACAAGCTCATTGACAATAAACCTCCTCCGACCATTAATATTAGTTCAACCTAAGATAATTAAGTAGAAACCCAAAAATATAATTTTCTCACGAGACGTGCGTAAGAGGGATTTATTACGTTACACATTTTAATTTATAAGGTCCACCAACCTATAACAAAGTGGATGTGGAAAGCAAGTATCTTTCTACTCGATGTTGATTCCCTTTTTCTAGTTGCAAACTATTCATTCATCATACTTTGACAATTTGAATCTCCGTAATAATCTATGCAAACAAATAAAAAAACATAGTTTTTAAATTGATTTGTGTCAATATGTAATTTTTACGTAGTAATATCTTGAGAGTTATATTTATAGTGCATTGTGTGAAAATGCATAGCTAATATACTAATCAGTATTAAAAAAAAATATGTCTCGATAAAAGTGGAAAGTAGCATCTAAAAAAGCATAGCTAGGTAGTATTTATTAACGTTCTTTATACGGTGACTAGACCCTATTCTCCTCGACTTATTTTTACTTATTTTCAGTAAAAATAAGTTCAGTTCAGCAAAAATAAGTTTCAATCCTTAATAAAATGTTAATGATTTCAGCAAAAATAAGTTCAGATCAATAAAAATAAGTTCAGTTCAGCAAAAATAAGTTCAAATAAGTAAAAATAAGCAGATAAATAAAAAATAAGTTCAGATAAGTAAAAATAAGTCGAAGAGAACAAGGCCTAAATGAACTACAAAGTAATATATTTTTAAACAAAGGTTGATTAAATTATAGCTATTTTAGAAGACAATAAATTTGTAAACCTCCACTTGTAAGCAAGTAAAAACTATGGAGTAAACAACTTTGTAAATGTTTATATCTAGTTTAAAGGCGGCTCAAGCTCAACTTACTAGAGTTTAGTAATAACATAGTATGCAAGCCTATGATTGGACTCAGTTTTAAAATGGTTTTAAGTTTGTGTTATGGACACAATTGCTAGCTAAGTTTATAAATGTTAATTAGTTTTACTTAGTTGAATTAGCAATCAAGTATGGAGTAATAAATAATATCTGTAAAACTCTATGCTCGATCGAATTCTATCAGCTCAAGCCCAAACAAGCAAATGTTAAACAGCCAAGCTTGAACAAAATTTTTAAAAGTCCTATAGTTCATTATACTTGATCTAGCTCAAGTTCAATTTCAACCCCAACTCGAACAAGTTCACACACGCCTCAATTCAGTTATCAGCTTATCATCTCTATGGTCGACGAGGAAGCTCCATGACATCCTCGTTGGTTCCATTGTTCTCCTACACTTCGTTATCACAAATCACATCACAGATGACCTCATAATGTAGTGGACATATTGCATCTCCAATTCTCCATTCATATGTGTATTATTTTAAACATAGTACGCTGCATGAATGGAGCAACCTGCTACAAAGCCCACAACTTTGATTTGTGGTCGTTACTGAATTACGTACCTTTCAATCTTAAGTTGAACATAAGTTTCATATGATCAGTATCCAGGTATGGGTTACCTTAAAATTTCGCCATCTTTAGAAATTATCGTCTTATGGTTCAATAAAATACAGTACAGACGAAGTTTTTTCGATTTTATCCTCTAAACCACACGATGTGTTTGTCAATAATCATGAACAAGCACCAAAAAAAAAAAAGGTTTTTTTAGCAAGTTGCTCCACAATTAATTTTCTCGAAGTACCACTATTTTTGTCCTACATTAAATTTATTTAACTATTTTCCCAGTATATGTCTCTGGGGAAAAAAAAGTTTTGAAAGCAAAGATAAAGCAAACGTAAGTCACTCAAATCATATACCCTGTAATCCTGTATAAAACGGAAAAAGGTTTCAAAATTGACCGTTTACTACACTTTCCATTTATTCCAAACCTCATCTAAGAATTTCATGGGTTTTCGCTTGAAGATCCGTCACTATAAAATTGACGTATCAAAGTAGATGAGACGAAAAACTCCGTAAGAGTTGAAAGAAAGAGATTCATCTAACATAAACTTGAGAATTTGGGGTGAAGATATGAAATCATTGAAGAGAATACAAAAGGAAAACCTCAAAATGAGTAAATATGATAGGTGAACGGGTGAATCAACTATGGAGTACAATAGTACATGACTACATGAACCGTGTGATGGACTTGGTAGGCACGTCTCACCAAACTTATAAAATAGATAGTCTAAGTCTAGCCCTCAACAGGATTATGCACCAAAGACTACTTAGTTTTCAAAGGTGGTTGTCAAAAAATAAAAAAGTCATTTAACCAATATTTTAGTTGTACCTTTACAACTAGTTGTACCATGTAGATCCTACAAACATAATAAATATATGCTTAATTAATTTTTTTATTTAAAATTAGTTGTAAGTTAGATAGAAAAACTGAAAGAGAGATGGTAAGTGACAACTGCCTATAATCCCAGAGGTAATTTCATCGTAATCTAGCCATCAATTGGTTTTGAGATGAAACTCGGATTATAAGCTGTCAAATTATCCTCCCTTTCCACAACACTTTCCAGATCAAAACAACAAAAAAATGAGCAAATAAATTTTGATATGCAAAAAAATGAAAAAACTTACAAAATTTGTTGCTTTGACTTTGCAATTTTCAATGGTGTCACCAGCGTTTATTGGTACAAATGAGACTAAAATTAAGAAAAATGTCAAAACAGAATTAATTAAGGCTACGATACACGAATTTAAGCATCAGCAATTGCCAATGCAATGAAATAAGCAAGTTTTAAAGAGTGATTTCTCAAAAAACAAAGACCTAACTGCTGAAAAGNCATTAAATTTATTTAACTATTTTCCCAGTATATGTCTCTGGGGAAAAAAAAGTTTTGAAAGCAAAGATAAAGCAAACGTAAGTCACTCAAATCATATACCCTGTAATCCTGTATAAAACGGAAAAAGGTTTCAAAATTGACCGTTTACTACACTTTCCATTTATTCCAAACCTCATCTAAGAATTTCATGGGTTTTCGCTTGAAGATCCGTCACTATAAAATTGACGTATCAAAGTAGATGAGACGAAAAACTCCGTAAGAGTTGAAAGAAAGAGATTCATCTAACATAAACTTGAGAATTTGGGGTGAAGATATGAAATCATTGAAGAGAATACAAAAGGAAAACCTCAAAATGAGTAAATATGATAGGTGAACGGGTGAATCAACTATGGAGTACAATAGTACATGACTACATGAACCGTGTGATGGACTTGGTAGGCACGTCTCACCAAACTTATAAAATAGATAGTCTAAGTCTAGCCCTCAACAGGATTATGCACCAAAGACTACTTAGTTTTCAAAGGTGGTTGTCAAAAAATAAAAAAGTCATTTAACCAATATTTTAGTTGTACCTTTACAACTAGTTGTACCATGTAGATCCTACAAACATAATAAATATATGCTTAATTAATTTTTTTATTTAAAATTAGTTGTAAGTTAGATAGAAAAACTGAAAGAGAGATGGTAAGTGACAACTGCCTATAATCCCAGAGGTAATTTCATCGTAATCTAGCCATCAATTGGTTTTGAGATGAAACTCGGATTATAAGCTGTCAAATTATCCTCCCTTTCCACAACACTTTCCAGATCAAAACAACAAAAAAATGAGCAAATAAATTTTGATATGCAAAAAAATGAAAAAACTTACAAAATTTGTTGCTTTGACTTTGCAATTTTCAATGGTGTCACCAGCGTTTATTGGTACAAATGAGACTAAAATTAAGAAAAATGTCAAAACAGAATTAATTAAGGCTACGATACACGAATTTAAGCATCAGCAATTGCCAATGCAATGAAATAAGCAAGTTTTAAAGAGTGATTTCTCAAAAAACAAAGACCTAACTGCTGAAAAGTGAAAACTAATTCAAAGAAATTACCAGGGAAAAGAATTTCAAATAAAGATTATGATACACTCAACTCAACTAGGAAAAAAAAAATACAAACATAAGAAACCTACAATATCCTTCCCACATGTACAAGCCAACAGCAAGCAATGTCACACCTTTGCCGAAAGTTGAAAGACAAGGCAAGCCAAGCATATATAAGACTGTATTGCATCTCTCAATACCCCATCACGACGAATACCAGCCCTTCAATATAGCAGTTCACTAATGTAACCTTCAAATAAAGTTCATAAAAAAATGGAAAAAGAAACCGAAACAGTACAAAGCTAACGTAATCTAGCAGGGCTGTTAAACATAGTGGTCGCCTTGATATGATATGCAATGCTCACACAGGAAGCACAGTATAAAGTGCTCTCCTAGGTGAGCCATTGAAGAGTTAGGTTGGTCATTTTAGGACAGACCATATCATGTCATTTGAAAGGCACATAGGGGACCATAAAGAACAAACCTCGAAAGTAACTATCCTGCATATATTTAAGACTGTCCAAATGCTTTCTGCTGCAAGATTTCTCCAAGTTTGCGGTATAAATCCAGCTGCTCCTCAAATGTGAGGTTCATTAATATCTACCACAATAAAGAAGTTAGCATAATCACTTCGTCTGCTCACTTTCAATAAGAATGACTGAAACCAACTCCAAGATTTAGATTACCTGGTCTAAAATGGTCTCAACTGAAAAGCTTTGTGGCTTCACAAAGGACTGATGGTAGATATATGCAAAAACAGCCATAACCATCTGCAAAAATAATGATGTTTTGATAATGAATTAATTTAAAACGTCAACTCAACATCCGCTGTACAAAGAAACAGGGATGGATAACAATAATCCATTTCGCAAATGATGTTTTGAATATTTTTCAAACAAACTGCCAGTCTATTTAATATGCATTCCACACAAGGTTTTAACACTTTCAAATGCAAACTACAGCAGTAATTTCCAGTAGATATTTAAAACACCGACACTTCTTGGAGGACGACTACACACACCCATGACAATCAATTTACAATGGTCACGAGGTTGCCAACAAGAGGATGAGACCGAATTCAGAATTAAAATCTACAGAAAGGAGTGCCATATACATAAAGGCTTAAACAGAGGACTATGGTTTCACCCATTAAGTAAACACAAGCTAGTTGAAAAGCAGGAAAATTATCTGGTACTTTTTGAAATGGGATTATATGATAAAGATGTAACAGCACATGTAATATTTTTTGCAGCATACCTGACAATCCATTCTGTCAGTTATTCCACCATGTCCAGGGATGCTGTCACCAAAGTCCTGCGAGAAGAAAAAAGTTTTAAATTAAAATTGAAATTTTACAAAAAACATAAGCAATTCTGGAGGCTCTACTGTGTGAGGTCGAAGAAAGGCAAGCAACCTTGATCTTGAAGGCTCTTTTAAATCCGCTTGCGAAAAACCCTCCAAAAGGTGCTATGATTGAAGCAAATAAGCCTAGACCTAAAGCATGCCATTGAACTGGCATGACCGGAATATCCTTCCAAGGAAACTGCAAAAAAAACAATAATATTGAATGTTACCAAAAAAAAAACATCAACAACAACAAAGAAATTCCAGCTATATTAAATTGCAAGGTTTGGCTTAAGAAGACAGAAGTAAGTCTTCATAAACAAGATATCTCATCCCGCTACCAAACTAACAAGAGAAACACACACATACATATATATATAGTTCGTATATATATATGTATCAACAGTACACAAGATTGAGTGGATTAAATAAGTTCCACACTACTTTGTCTAACGGATGACATGTAAATCCCAAAATCACAAAAATTTGAGCTTAACTAGTTTATTGTAGTTTGCTCTCACCAATGTATGGAAAGTGGAAAGCTACCAACACTAATATTCATCACAACCATTCTCATATTCAAAAAACAAAAAGAAAATGTAGAGCTAAATCAGAAAACCAGGAAAGTAGAGAGGGCTTGATATCATCAAACGTCAGGCAAGTCATGCTGGATATTCAGATGTAGTATCAGGACATCAAAGGTTTCTAATAGAGCAAGAAGTGCAAGGTTTCCTACGAACCAGCCAAGTTTCACCATAGATCCATAGCATTAGAAGTTTTACAGCTAACTACATCCTCAAATGTTTACCTAAAAACCTGCAACATTTGCTTTGCACCTCTTGTAGCTATACAAGATGTACATGGTGGTATGTGGATGACAAAAGAACAGAAAGATAGGTACAAGAGCTGCAGCTCCTAAAAAGCAGCAAAGCACAAATTAAAACCAGCAGCTCTGCAGTTGATTAAACTAAATTAGATGCTACACCTAGATTAAGCAAAGGAAGCTAATACTAAAGAAGAAGCAAAAGGATACTTTTTCTTCAATTGCCGTCAATACCTTCAATATAAAACTGGCTTTCATACAGTATTTATTCTATCCTAAACTCCATAGCTACTTTCATTTGATTTTTATTTGATATTGTGGCATGGCGTTTCAAATAGCAAGCTCAGTGATTTATAATGATGGGCAACTGGTTTTAATTTGAAAACAGTTCATCAAACACCCTAAAAGCTCTATTAACTTTATGCTTTTAAGGCATGGAACTAAGATTAAGAGATTCAAATTTTAAGCCACCTGCAGAAAAGATTTGTTTGATGATTATTTCGTAAGTCTACAATAGCTGATAAGCTGAGCAATAGTTTCTAAACGCTCAACACAATTACTGTAGCAACAAAAACTGAAGTAGATAGGAGACAGTGTGTGTACTGTGTTAATGGTTTGCATAAGAAAAAGATACAAGCAAGAGAGTGCTGCATAAGAAAAAGATACGAGCAAGAGAGTGCTGCATAAGATTTTTGAAAAAAGAAGGCAGGTAAGAGAGATTTTGCATGTGGAGTAAAGAGTATATTAGAAGGTAATATTTTGCCAAAATAGGGATAAAGTAATAAAGATTGGAAGTTTAAAACAATAAAAAAGACAATAACAAAAGATGGGTAGAACAGTAAGGAATGGACAAAAACAAAAGAAGGGTGGAACATTTAAAAATTGAGAGAGTAATTGCAACTACACCCAGTCATCCACTAATTCTCTCCATTCCTACCATATAATCTTTTTCGAAATCCATCAATAATACACAAACATTTTTAGCACATTGGTTCTTTCATCAATCGTTGAAGAGCTCTACTCCAAAGCAAGGACACTAGCATTCCAATTCTTCTTCATGGTTCTATAAGAGCATGCTGACTTGCACAGAAAATAGTGTTGCTTACTTCAATACTAGCAGTTCACATAAACTCCAGCAAGTGGGGCCTTTTTTAATGGTGGTAATGAAGAAACAAGAGTTGTCTCAGATTACGAAAATTGACCAAGCCACCAATCTCAGTTGAGTGATGAATACAGTACTCCTAAATAGCCAATTCTTGATGTCAAGAATAATGCAAGCAGTCACTTAATTGTTGTAGGATATGTATGCATGGATAAACATGAACAGAGAACAAGGAATAGAAATTAAAAACAAGAATTCCACACTTTCTGACCAGCATGCAGCTAAAACGCCGTGCTTGCCTAACTGCTTAAATATGAGAAACTGAAAAAACAATGACCTTTGGTAATTCAAACAACCAAAGGACAAATAAGAACATAAAAAATTGACTACATACATGAAAATAGTATCTATTCACACAGAAAAATAGAATCACTCACCAAGTTTCCAAACCACCCGGGCAAATGGTAATATTCGGGCTTGAAAAGTGTTCCGGGATCACAATGGAGCCAGCCAGTAGATAAGTCCTTACAAAAAAACCAAAAAAAAAAATTGACAGGAATATATACTCAGCACATATATTCTTTATTCCTGAAAGAATCATTCAGCTTAAACAAGAGGAAAAAAATACCTTTCTTGGACATGTTAGCCACTCAAACCGACCCATGACATTTGCAAGCTGCAATAAAATCCAAAGTTTAACAGAAATATAAATGTAAATGGTTCACAATCACAAGGGCTGCCGTAAGCTTTCAATGGGCCCTAAGCTTACAGCCCAAAATCAAGGGATAAAAATAAAACATAAAACTTTTGGAAAAGTACAATTTCACTAGTTTCCCAAGTCATCTATTATATTAAAATTTTACAATTCAGTCAAAAAGGTTATAAAGGAGGAGTGCTTGATTAAACTTGAGCAAGAATGTTACGCACCAGAAATGCTGAAATGATTGTGGCAATGGAAGCCCCAATAAAACCTTCCCAAGTTTTTTTCGGAGAAAGCTTAATCAAAGGAGTTCTTCCAAAGAAAAACCCAAATAAATAAGCCGCAATATCATTTATGACAATTAGTGATGCAGGAAGGAGAAACCTGCAATTACATCATACTGAGTAATTGTCCTCGAGAACAAGAAGGAAAAGCAACTAAGCAAGTGATTTGTAGTACTGAATAAGAATAAAATATGACATATCATCATGGAAACAAGTAAGGCAGAACTCGTAAGTGAGAAATAAAATTCTCAAATTTAAATTCAGCAAGCTTGAGATGTGTCAAAAAGCATTTGTTTACATGGTAAGAGTACCATGGCAGAGCATTGCTGCACAACATAGCAATTAGATTTTTCTCGATCATACAAATACTTCCACCAACATACAGAAAAAACATCTAGGTTTTGATACTAGGAATAATTTTTTATTTCAATAATAATAATTAGTTTTCTCCTTCTTTGTAAACATGAAATCTCCTAAATTTTTTCGGACATATATTGACAAGTAGTTGAATTGGGCATCACTACTGAAGATTCTTTCTGGGGCTCAAAGGTGGGGACACTATTTAAGTGACATGAAAAGGATTGGCAAAGTTTTTTGAGGACATATATCAAGAAGTTTATCGATAAACTTTTTGTTCAAGCATCTATCAGGGTAAGATTAGTATAAAATTTTCTGCTTAGTCTATCCAATTCCAATTGAGTTAAAAGGAGGGATGAGGGATCAGAAGGTTCCACTAAACAATTTCCCTCAAAAAAAAAAAAAAAAAAAAAAAAAAAAAAAAAAAAAAGGTTCAAACTTTGAATTAATGAATCATAAAGATATATATCTAACCAAATTCAAATAAACAAACAGTAGCAAATGAACTTTGAGCTAACAAATCAAAATAATCACACATAAATAAATTAAATTAAAAACAGATCATAATATAATTACAGTAATTAAGCTCCCAAATTAAGAGACTAAAAAAACATTAAAAAAAAAAAAAAAAACCATTCTCATATTCAAAAAACAAAAAGAAAATGTAGAGCTAAATCAGAAAACCAGGAAAGTGAGAGGGCTGATATCATCAAACGTCAGGCAAGTCTGCTGGATATTCAGATGTAGTATCAGGACATCAAAGGTTTCTAATAGAGCAAGAAGTGCAAGGTTTCCTACGAACCAGCCAAGTTTCACCATAGATCCATAGCATTAGAAGTTTTACAGCTAACTACATCCTCAAATGTTACCTAAAAACCACTGCAACATTTGCTTTGCACCTCTTGTAGCTATACAGATGTACATGGTGGTATGTGGATGACAAAAGAACAGAAAGATAGTACAAGAGCAGCTCCTAAAAAGCAGCAAAGCACAAATAAACCAGCAGCTCTGCAGTTGATTAAACTAAATTGATGCTACACCTAGATTAAGCAAAGGAAGCTAATACTAAGAAGAAGCAAAAGGATACTTTTTCTTCAATTGCCGTCAATACCTTCAATATAAAACTGGCTTTCATACAGTATTTATTCTACCTAACTCCATAGCTACTTCATTTTGATTTTATTTGATATTGTGGCATGGCTTTTCAAATAGAGCTCAGTGATTTAAATGATGGGCAACTGGTTTTAATTTGAAAACAGTTCATCAAACACCCTAAAAGCTCATAACTTTATGCTTTTAGGCTGGAACTAAGATTAAGAGATTCAAATTTTAAGCCACCTCAGAAAAGATTGTTGATGATTATTTCGTAAGTCTACAATAGCTGATAAGCTGAGCATAGTTTCTAACGCTCAACAACATTACTGTAGCAACAAAAACTGAAGTAGATAGGAGACAGTGTGTGTACTGTTTAATGGTTTGCATAAGAAAAAGATACAAGCAGAGAGTGCTGCATAAGAAAAAGATACGAGCAAGAGAGTGCTGCATAAGATTTTTGAAAAAAGAAGGCAGGTAAGAGAGATTTTGCATGTGGAGTAAAGAGTATATTAGAAGGTAATATTTGCCAAAATAGGGATAAAGTAATAAAGATTGGAAGTTTAAAACAATAAAAAAGACAATAACAAAAGATGGGTAGAACAGTAAGGAATGGACAAACACAAGAAGGGTGGAACATTTAAATTGAGAGAGTAATTGCAACTACACCCAGTCATCCACTAATTCTCTCCATTCCTACCATAAATCTTTTTCGAAATCCTCAATAATACACAAACATTTTAGCACATTGGTTCTTTCATCAATCGTTGAAGAGCTCTACTCCAAAGCAAGGACACTAGCATTCCAATCTTCTTCATGGTTCTATAAGAGCATGCTGACTTGCACAGAAAATAGTGTTGCTTACTTCAATACTAGGCAGTTCACATAAACTCCAGCAAGTGGGGCCTTTTTAATGGTGGAATGAAGAAACAAGAGTTGTCTCAGATTACGAAAATTGACCAAGCCACCAATCTCAGTTGAGTGATGAATACAGTACTCCTAAATAGCCAATTCTTGATGTCAAGAATAATGCAAGCAGTCACTTAATGTTGTAGGATATGTATGCATGGATAAACATGAACAGAGAACAAGGATAGAAATTAAAACAAGAATTCCACACTTTCTGACAGCATGCAGCTAAAACGCCGTGCTTGCCTAACTGCTTAAATATGAGAAACTGAAAAAACAATGACCTTTGGATTCAAACAACCAAAGGACAAATAAGAACTAAAAAATTGACTACATACATGAAAATAGTATCTATTCACACAGAAAAATAGAATCACTCACCATTTCCAAACCACCCGGGCAAATGGTAAATTCGGGCTTGAAAAGTGTTCCGGGATCACAATGGAGCCAGCCAGTAGATAAGTCCTTACAAAAAAACCAAAAAAAAAATTGACAGGAAATATACTCAGCACATATTTCTTTATTCCTGAAAGAACTCAGCTTAAACAAGAGAAAAAAATACCTTCTTGGACATGTTAGCCACTCAAACCGACCCATGACATTTGCAAGCTGCAATAAAATCCAAAGTTTAACAGAAATATAATGTAATGGTTCACAATCACAAGGGCTGCCGTAAGCTTTCAATGGGCCCTAAGCTTACAGCCCAAAATCAAGGGATAAAAATAAAACTAAAAACTTTTGGAAAAGTACAATTTCACTAGTTTCCCAAGTCATCATTTTATTAAATTTTACAATTCAGTCAAAAAGGTTATAAAGGAGGAGTGCTTGTTAAACTTGAGCAAGAATGTTACGCACCAGAAATGCTGAAATGATTGTGGCAATGGAAGCCCCAATAAAACCTTCCCAAGTTTTTTTCGGAGAAGCTTATCAAGGAGTTCTTCCAAAGAAAAACCAAATAAATAAGCCGCAATATCATTTATGACAATTAGTGATGCAGGAAGGAGAAACCTGCAATACATCATACTGAGTAATTGTCCGAGAACAAGAAGGAAAGCAACTAAGCAAGTGATTTGTAGACTGGAATAAGAATAAAATATGACATATCATGGAAACAGTAAGGCAGAACTCGTAAGTGAGAAATAAAATTCTCAAATTTAAATTCAGCAAGCTTGAGATTGTCAAAAAGCATTTGTTTACATGGTAAGAGTACCATGGCAGAGCATTGCTGCACAACATAGCAATTAGATTTTCTCGATCATACAATACTTCATCCACCAACAACGAAAAAAACATCTAGGTTTTGATACTAGGAATTTTTTTATTTCAATAATAATAATTAGTTTTCTCCTTCTTTGTAAACATGAAATCTCCTAAATTTTTCGGACATATATGACAAGTAGTTGAATTGGGCATCACTACTGAAGATTCTTTCTGGGGCTCAAAGGTGGGGACACTATTTAAGTGACATGAAAAGGATTGGCAAAGTTTTTTGAGGACATATATCAAGAAGTTTATCGATAAACTTTTTGTTCAAGCATCTATCAGGGTAAGATTAGTATAAAATTTTCTGCTTAGCTATCCAATTCCAATTGAGTTAAAAGGAGGGATGAGGGATCGAAGGTTCCACTAAACAATTTCCCTCAAAAAAAAAAAAAAAAAAAAG
>PYUH01000145.1:1703971-1722780 GCA_016808085.1 Suaeda aralocaspica
AAAAAAAAAAAAAAGGTTCTACTAAACAATAAAACTGCAAATAAGAATAGAAAACGTGTCAAACAAAGATAGGCTTTAAAGCACGGAATTTTTTAGGACCTAGAATTTTGACGTTTTGGAAGACACTCGGAATCACTTAGTAAATTCTTCGGATAGTGTATTAGCTTTCTAACCGATTTCAACTGTCAAAGAGTCTCCCTTCGATTTGAGAATCAACATGTAAATATTTAGGCCAATATTTTTTCATGTCCAGACACCCTCAAAATACACGACTTATATCCTTTCATTTCAACTTTTGGAGGACCTTCCTATGCTCCGTCTCGTTTTGTCCCCAAATTTCACTCACTTGCTTCTAATAACCTTAGGATGACCCACGATTATTTTTAGCTTCTAAAAACTTGGTAAGTTTCTCTGTAGAGGATTTTTGAAAAATGAAACACTTGTCTTTTTCGCTATCCCCCAGACCTTAAAATGATCTTTTGAACTATGACAAGTTTCTAAGGGCCATCTTTTGACCTGGGGACACCATGTAAAATTTTTAGCAATATTTTTCCCGCCCTTGGAACCTCCAAAAATTGTGAAATATAACCTTTGTTTGTGCCCCCACGCACTGTTGATAACCCACGGCGCCTCACACTCGATTTCAGCCTCTAAAAACTTGTTATCCTTTCTCTTTAGTCAATCATCAAAAAATGGCACGCTATTTTCTTCGCTCTCCCAATACTTGTCTTATGACTTTTCGAACCCTAAAACCACTACGGGGCCCTCTTTTGACCATGGTGGCACATTGTAAGATTTTTGATAATTTTTTTCGAAGCCCTAGAACCCCTAGAAAGTGTGAATCATAGCATTAGTTTTCGAGTTCTAAAAGGCTGTCCTAGGCTCCGACTTATTTTCACCCTGTGTTTTAACCGCATGTAGTAGGTGACACAAAGACGTCCCACACTCGATTTCAGCCACACAAAAAACTGTTACCTTTCCGGTTTAGAAAATTTCCGAAATAAAAACACTAATATATAAATAATGTAAAGATCCCATATAACATGACAAAGTGTCGAGCTTTAACCCAAAAACACTTAAAATAAACACTCTTAATATATACTTTGTCTTCGCCTACAACAGTTATTTGTTGAGAATCTGACCTTTTTTTTTTAAGCTTTCTCTATTCTTAGATCCTAATTCATAAACACAATTTGTATTAGCGGCTTTCTCTATTATCAACACTATATTGTTGAAGAGCATCTAATGTTTTATTCAGGATTCATTTTCTTGTTTGTAATAGCATATAAAATTATATGCTAATGCGTAAGATATTTTTGTTTTTGTTTACATTATTGAAATTATTTATTTTCTTATCTGTTTTCCTATTTCTTTGGGAATTTGGGCTTCCTTGTTTTTGAAAGGAAACCATCTCGGAAACTCTATCAGTTTCCGTGCTACATAAGAGAAAGGTGTCGTAATGAATTACTACACTTGCGAATTTGTGATATAAAAATAATAGAAATAATTATAAACATCACCTCTGCAGGAAATTTATCGAGCATGCCAAGGTTTAGAAAATTTGTTAAGTATGCTACACTGCAAGAGGCATGAGCAAAGATAAACCAAATAAGAAATTAAATTCTTTTCTCATATTAGTAATTGATTCTAGCTCATCCCTTTAAAAGGATATATCCCCAAATTACACAGCCGCCCTATCCCTTCTCTTTACAAAGTCGTCACGCAAACTCACCAAATAAAAAATAAATAAATAAACATTATCACTATCATAAGTATATAAATAAGCATATAAACCAACGAGCAACAAAAATTTGCAAGTGAGAATAATAGAACTTTGCTTGAAGGATGCAACAATCACAATAAAGAATGGATGATGAAATTCAATCAGGAATTGATAAGGAACAATGACATCAAGTACGAAATTTCATCCCAAAATGGGAAATAATCAAATGATACCAGAAAGCTAGCAATTGTTGCAGTATACAGTAAGCTCCCTTACCAAAACATTCCCTCAAAGATGTTGGCCACAGTGAATGATGACTGTGTGAACACAACAATAAGGATCATGTGCGTCCATGCATACTGGCCAAACTGATACTTGTACATTTTCTTCTTAAGAGAGAGAATAAACCACACAAACCCTGAAGTCAAAAACATCATAAATTTAGCAAGTTTCAACAGGATAGGGGGAAAATTAGTAGCATAGTAAATAGCTAAATGGGAAATGTTTACACAAGATACCATCCTTGAAATCAAGCCATATGGTAAAAACCAGTATTATATTCACATATATCATTCAGGAAAAATATATATATAACAAAACTGAAATGGCAATTTTATCAGAGTAACATTCATATAATATAATTTTTACCATCATAAGAAAATGTAAGGGTGTATTCACTTGGACCAAATGAAAGAACTAATCTTAAGAGAATAGGCTTCAATTACCATTGTAAAATAGAAAAAGAATTGGGTGAGTATAGCACAACCTCCACCATAACTTATCCAACAAGATAGAGTTTCCACCTCCAACATGCTCCCTTAGGGACATACTAGGAGTGCAGGGTAATGCATTATAAGGGTTATGAGAGATGATGACAGAGGAGACTATGTGCCAGTGGTGTGAGGAGGAAAACATGTGGGAATCATTGCTTCATTTTAAGGGTAACGGGTTACAAAAGGGGAGAGTTGGGTGACTATATACTACCAAAACGGCAGTTATAATTCCACCGTGTGAGAAGGAGAAAGAGATAAGGGCCTTATTGACCTTAATTTCCAGGCAATAGAGAAGAGGTGGGTAACTAGGCCGAAGTAAAAGGGGTAAAAAGTCTCCTATCGGTTCTAAGTTTAGCTCCTCCTCACAGCACCACTAGCTCTTCCTTTCTAACATAAACTACCATCTAACTAGACTTTTTCTCCAAAAAAAAAAAAGAATTCTTTTGACCCCCAAAATAGATTATTCCGAATCGACCCAAACCCTTAAAAGAGTTTCACTATTGTCATCTCTATTTGCATTAACCCCATTCCTTAACCATTGACTAATCGACTATCTACCTAACCCTCAACAAAAAGATCATCAGATTGATACTCTAATCCCCCCATAAGAGCTTAGAAAAACTTCATTCAGCAAGCACCCTACATCAGGATACGAATATGAAGCATAAACATACAAGTTTAAATACTAAACCATTGGAAACTATAAAATTTACGGAAATTGTGTTTGTTTAAACTGAAGCATCTACATAAAAGGATAGCACACATCATCAAAATTTAATGGGCTTACACACAGACCTAAGGGGAAGGGGAAAAAATAAAAATAAACAATAAATAAACTTAACGGGTTCCGCTCACCAAAAAAGTTTGAGCCTGAACTTCCAACAACAGTAACATAAACTTAATCTGGGAGTAGTCTGGGACATCAATATTATTGGGCCCTCTGTCACCAAAAAAATTCTAAAACCTTCACCAATCATATTCTTGTATTCAAGGAAGATGACTATGAGCACATACAGCTTTCATAAGGGGTGTACATGCTTGCATTAGAAAGAGAAGAATCGCATGTACAGCCTCAGTTATTCACATCCTAAAACCGATTGGTTATACTGCTATAGTGTTAGTGGTTTACTAGACTTGAACACATAAGTCATTTTAATTCACTCTTCTACAATCATGTTGGACTACTTAACTGTGGGTGCTTCACTTTATACCTCTAACACACAAAGTCTTCAAAAAATTAATACTCTAGAGGCTTAAAAAATCCTTCTACATTTGTGGTTATCCATTATAATGAACGCTCAATACAATATCAATCATATATTATGCGCAAGACAGATAAAGGTTCAGTTAAATAAGAAACTAAGCAAAAAATGTTCACCAACCTGCGATATACAAGAAATAACAGATAACCATATGATACTTGATAAGAATGCTAACAAGCTTATACAATACTTTGTCTGAAGTGACAGTATTGACAAGCCGCTGACTGAGAAATCGACCATAGACAAACAGCATTGCAGTGAAGAAAAAGTGCCTGAAAAAGAAGATAAAAAAAAAATTAAAAAAAAAAAAAAACACACACACATAGATTAAGAATGTCAAGCTTTAACTGCCGTGCAATTAAAAACAACTTTTTGAAAATTATTTGAACTTCAAGCTCTCACCAATTTAATAGCCGAAAACCAGGAAGATCTCGATCTTCCCCAACCTTCCTTAACAAATTAAATAGCTCCTTCGCCATCAGCAGTTGGATAACGATAACCATGGCACATATATAAAGATGACCCATGTAGATAATGAAGATAAAGCCCCCAATCATCCAAAGCGTAGAATATGTGCGAATCCACATTGATTTGTACTTGTTACGATCGTTAACAAGTAAACTACCACCCCCATTTGGTTTTGTAGCATCAGCCGGAATCTAATCGAAAATATATCAGAATAACAGAAGACTTAGTAGATTCCCTCACAAACTTATTTAGACAACATGTATTTAGAAGAAATTCGATAGACTTTATTTAATTTATGATCATTATAAATTAAGAAGAAGAAATAAGAAAGAAAAAACAAGACAATAATCATTCAACAATACAAGAATTACAGTAAACAGATCCAAGAAGTGAATCAACCTCATCATTGGACTGCTTTCGTCGCCTGAACCGAGGAGTTCCGGAACCACCGCCGCTGCCACCGTCCTTATGCATGGCTCCAAGTTCAATCTCTCCTCAAGAACACCAATTAAACATATACAATGATACCTAAACAACTGCCTGAAATATCAGACCAAAAATATCTTACATGGGGATCTTAATATACCATCATCATCAATTAACTAGCATATGATAAAAAGAAAATATCTTTCCACTATTTTCAGTATATCAGTATATGGGTTATAAAAAAAAACTCAATATAAGAAAATCCCAGAAAAAAAAAATATCCAAAATCCAAGTATAACTAACATCAAAATCAACTAAAAATGCAAACTTTAATATTTTCAACATCTCAATCATTAAATATCTCCAATAATACAGGAATCAACAAACAAATTTCCATTAAACAGAAAAAAACAGAAAAATAACAATCATTTATTCAAATTAGCAATCAATTAAGCAGTGATTTAACGAACAACATTAAATAAACTCTCACAAACTTCAGATTCAACTGAATATTATTAAAATATATCGAAATTATGAAAAGGGTTTCTTCTAAACTTGCATAATAATAAGTCAAAATCTAAAACAATTGAAAAAAGAGTAAAAATAAACTAATGTGAGAAAAAAACAAAAATCAAAATTAAATTAGGTTGGACAAACTAACTTACCAAATAATAATGCAAGTATGAAAGAGAAAAGAAAAACCCACCAAAATTAACAGAAATTTGGGTTTTTTACGAATGAATTTGAAAGTGATATCGTCATTTTGATTTGAGTGTCGAATAAAATTTGGGTAAAAAAATTAAAATAAAAATTCGACGCTTTTGTTGTTAGCTTGCACTCTGGAACTTTGAAAGGATGTGAAAGAAATTCCCTTTTCTGTTTTAATTATTCTTGTTTGTGTGTTAGTTTGTGTTATTAATAAAAATTGGGTCAAAAATTTAAGTTTTATTATTATTAATTATTAATTATCAATTAATTTGTTGATTAAATATAATTTTGTGAAGAATAATTTTTCTTGTGGATACTTTCCTCTCCCCAAAAGAAAATTATAGGGCTATGACTTTCTACTTTTTATTCACTTTTTAGATGCTAAAAGTATGTATCATTTTTAAATATTTTTTACAGATTTTTTTACATAGGAGGATAGTCCAGCTGGTTAACGATAATCTCTCTTTTTTTTTGATGTTTCGAGATCGGTTTTTATATCTGGTTCTTGTGAACGAAATTTGACATTGATGAATATCTTTACTCAGATCAATGTTCTATCAAGGACGGGGTCTTTCAATTTGTTATAGTTTTAAAATTGGATAAAATTTGATTCGATTGAATGTATATACAAAATTAAATTCTCTCGCAATCTCATACAAATTTTCATCAACAAATCATTTCGTCCTGCTTTACAAAAAAGAAAAAACATAGCCTCAACTCTCACAAGGAGAAAAACGTAGTCCAAAATTTGAGTAAGAAAATTCTCCAAGAGAGGGATAATATTAGTAGAGAATTTTTGTAAACATAGACTAAAAACTTAAATGAAAGGGGGAAAGGGGGGCTTACTATGGACTAAATTGTTAAGGAAGTCCCTGGATCTGAACAAAGAAAGTTCCAGTTTAAGAGGATTGAGGGGAGAGAAGATAGAAAAGGAAGGGGAGCAGGAAGACTAATGTTTATTTTCTAATATACATATACAGTTTTAGTTGAATTAGTAACAAATGACAATTTTATTTTTATTTCATTTTTTCAAAAGAGTCATAAGGGCAATAATTATAACAAATAGAGGAAGAAAATTTAAACGTGTGTACAAATTTTTATGAAAATAAAATTAAAAATGAGAGTATTGAAATAAGGAAAATCGTGATTCAAATTTGTGTAGAAAAGTGATTGTGCGTTGTTTAAGTAATGGAGGGAACTAGTGAACTATATTACTAAAGACCTAAAGTAATAATTTGTATACAATGAGGGTCTGTTTACTTCAGCTTAAAATCAGTTCAATTCAGTTCACCGTTCGGTTCAGTTCCGTTCGGTTCAGTCAAGTTCAACTCGGCTCTTCCCTTATTTTGCTATTCATTAATCCTTTACAAAAACTTTCAGTTTAGCTTCAATCGGTACATTTCAGCTATTATCAGTTGAAGTAAAGAGGCCCTGATTAGGAGAGAAGTTTTATAAATAGAAAAAATCAACAAGAAAAATAAAAGGTTCAAATGAAGGTGATTAAATCTTTTCCATCTCCCTTCCGCCCTCCTCCTCAATAATTCACAAGTAATTTCACAAAGTTGAGAGGAGGGGTATAGACTATAATGACTAAGACAATGATGTATAAGTTTGAAAGTCATTGAAAAAAACATCTATATTGAGTATTTTAATTAGAGAAGGGTGATGACTAATAAGGGTTTGTGAGATGGAGAAAATTTTATATTGTTATAAATAGATGGATACAATTTTAAGTGTATATATTGATATCAATTGGTTAATTCGACCTTACATTGTTGCATCTTGCATGTATGCAAAATTCATGTAACCTAAATATGAAAAAATTGTTGAAACACTAAGCTAGCCTTCGATCATGTCATCTCACCATTCACAAAATCACAAATGATAAAACAAACCTAGCTAATTTTTTGTCCATTTTGTTAAACTTTTCAAATTTTAAGGTCTATATAGAACCTTGTCATGCTTTACTAATTCTATCTTTTTTTTTTTTGCTCTCTTCTAGTTTCATTACATAGTCTAATAACACAATTGTAATATATGAATTTTTGAAAGACTTGTAAATAACAAGAGATTATTATATTGGCTAACAATGTGAGTTTGATTTTAATACTAACTTTGTATCATTCGAAGGTTTCAATTTGAAGCCTTATTGTATGCATTTATATATGGTTAAAAACTCAACTTATTGTATGTATATATTTTCTTCGAAGACTCTCATTACAGATCAAGTGTCTCACACAAGTACAACTAGATGTGGTTGGGCCAGGCATGAGCTCCGATTTTCATATGGGCAAGTTTTAATAATGATTGAGTCATGGCCTTGAATAAGCCAAAACTTTCTTGACACATTTTATGTCACACATTAAATGCACGGTACATATAAATATAAAATATATGATAGTATGATTCATATGCACCCCAACCAATCACAATTGTGATGGACCTATCATTCTTTACCACTCATGTTCCATTTTCTCTAACAAATTAATGACTCGATCAACACGTTCATGTAATCACCATATCTCCAAACTTCCAAAGTATATTAAGATCCAAACCAATTATTTAAATATTGACCATTTTGGGGTGCCCAATGGAGTATTAAATATGCCTTCAATTAAATAACCTTAGTTAACCAATAATTATTTGGTGTTTTGGAATGTCAACGGAAAGAGAAATGCTAATTTTTATTTTTGGGCCTTGCAAAATGAGATCGAAATGCCACAATAAAAATGGAATGGAAGCTCCAGTGCTTCACCAATAAGAGTTGGCTCAAGTGGTAAGCAAATTAATGTTATTTAATTGAGGTATCGGGTTCAAGCCTCACCGAATCCAAAATTCTCTTGTTGAAAGACTCACCAATCATAAGTTAGGTTTGTAACACGGGACAGATTTGAATGTATAGTGGTCGGAGCTAAACTTTGGTGGATTAGGTAGACATGCTTAAACTAAAGAAGGTATCGAAGCTCCGCTTCCAACCTAAGATTATGAGCTCTAATTCTCTAAAGTACTTGTAATCACCTTTTATATAATCACGCATCATTACCAAACATTCAATCATATTCAAATACTCATTTTTATATTCATCATAAAAAATATTTATTCAAGAAAGAAAAAAAAAACATTGACACATTGTCTATAAGGTGTCACCTTGGTTGGAATGTAGGACTAGGATCTAGTTTAATTTAATCGATTACTTAATAAATTATTTTGTCGAATTTTTGATTTTTTGTTGCGGAAGAATGTCAAAGGCTTTAGGGTATAGATACTAAGCATCACAAGCTAAGGTATGTTCGTACATAAGTAGTTGATTTGACTTTTTAAGCATTTTAATATTTTATATAACACCTACCTCCCAAAACTTCCTTTTGAACCACAGCATAATCAAAATTTTGGACTACTCAAATAAATGATCGAATGTCAATGAAAAGAGAGATGTTTGGGATGGAAGATTTTCCTTGTATTATTTTGTTGTTTTTATCAAAAAAGGATATCCCCTAATCCCCACCATGGTACGTAATAACCTCCTCCTACCATTTCCCAATCATGTATCTTTATTACAATACTACTATGCGAATTGTTACATCCAAAATGAATTTCAATTCATTTATGGGTATCATATTGTTGTGGAAAATTCTGGTCTAAAACCGACACATTCGAAATGTATCAGTATTTCCATACATCTTAATTTAGTATATATTGAGGTACTTTGTCATAGACTTGTGTTTATATCTTGAATAAATATGATAGGAATTAAATCCAACCAAGATGAAAGATGGGTGCACAAATTGTGAGACTAAGATGGAGGATGACGGCGGGTTTTTTTGTTGCACAGGCATGATCGTCTACCGCAAGTCAGCAACACCCATTTAGGATACTATATATGGCCCAAGTACGTGGTGCGGGATCGATATCACAACCTAAGCCTAAAGGTACACATATATATGTTATATGATAAAATTGAACGTACTAACCTTTTTTTAATTTATACCTTAGCTAAGTGTTATTGACATGTATTAATGTTAATAAATCTTTTACCATATATAAGTCATTCAAAGACTATCTATACTATATAGGTGTTTAAATGGGTGGCTGGACCATGGTTACCGTATTCAGCCTCATGTGGTGGCGGCATCCGTAGTCGAAATATTGAATGTTTTGCAATGATTATCCAATCTATGATGATCACTGTTCAAATCTTGAAAAGGTAAGTCTTTGATGTTAATTGAATTAATCTCACAAAACTTGTAATTTGATAAATGAAAGTGTTTTTTTTTTTTTTTCAATTTTATCTCTACATAGCATATTAGTACATACAACTCGAAAGGGCTAAAATTGGTATGGTTCATAAATACGTGATAATGTGGTTATTTCATTTTCGAAATTCATTGAAAAACATATACAAGTGCATTGAAAGTTTTGGAAACACTATGATTGCGTGATTGGAGGTTGATGTAATGTTTTCAAAACACTAGAATTGCGTGATTGGAGGTTGATGTAATTCAGAGCAATGTTGATACGTGAGTACGTGACTAACTAATATGTGATATGTGACGAATTTCGAAGAATAAAATAGCGACAAATTAAAACTTAAAAGGAAGGGGGAAAAATGAAACAGATCAAAAAAAAATGTCAGAAGTGGGATTTGAACCCACGCCCTCTTTCGAAGACCAGAACTTGAGTCTGGCGCCTTAGACCACTCGGCCATCCTGACTTTGTTGGTAATAAATGCAATCTAAATATATAATTATTTCACAAAGTATATTATAGTGAAAAATAAGTTCAAAATGTCAGAAGTGGGATTTGAACCCACGCCCTCTTTCGAAGACCAGAACTTGAGTCTGGCGCCTTAGACCACTCGGCCATCCTGACTTTGTTGGTAATAAATGCAATCTAAATATATAATTATTTCACAAAGTATATTATAGTGAAAAATAAGTTCAAAATGTCAGAAGTGGGATTTGAACCCACGCCCTCTTTCGAAGACCAGAACTTGAGTCTGGCGCCTTAGACCACTCGGCCATCCTGACTTTGTTGGTAATAAATGCAATCTAAATATATAATTATTTCACAAAGTATATTATAGTGAAAAATAAGTTCAAAATGTCAGAAGTGGGATTTGAACCCACGCCCTCTTTCGAAGACCAGAACTTGAGTCTGGCGCCTTAGACCACTCGGCCATCCTGACTTAATTGACACTTTTGCTCAGAAAATTATATATATATATATATTATAAGTGAAAGAAATGTTTCAAAATTGAATTATCTAATGAAAGTGTTATAATTATTCTTTTCTTCTGATTATATTCCTACATAAAGTTGATAATTTAGGGGTTTTTTAATTTTATTATTATTGTGGTTAAGTTATAATTTTTTTTAATTGTTTTGAAATTGCAATTTATTATAATATACAAATTGTATTTAAAAGGTAGTACTGGAGCAAATAAGATAAGGGAAAATCTAGTAGAAAATTAATGAACATGGATGATCACCATTTTCATCATTACTGGAGTTATTGTGGCTCTCGTGTTTGAATAGTGAGTTTTGCTTTTTTCAAAAGGTATAGATTAAACTCTTCTCGATCGCTCCTACCTTAATTTTTTATATATTTTTTATTTTATATGGACAACAGAGCATAAAGCCTTTTATAAAATCTAAAATTCCGGTTGTCTTGTTTAACAATAAATAAAATGCTAAGCATAATGTTTCGACGATAATAATTTTTTTTTTCAAAAAAAGCGTTTAAACTTATAATTTTGTAGGAAAAAGAATTGATTTTTTGAGAAGTTTCATGATCTTCTTGGACAAGGTTGACTCATGCTCCTACTTACACTAGGGTGTGTTTTGAATTTTATGTAGTGACAAAAGGTGCAGAGATGTTGATTTAAAATTTCAACTCTACTTTAGGAAAAATTTTATGAGAATTTGATCACTTATAACATTAATTTTGTGTTGGCCATTTTTTTTATTTTACAAGAGAACACCTACCCAATCAGTTTATGTTAATATTATGATAGAAGGATTTCCATGACTCAATTAAAATATGAATTTTTGTTAGTATCAATATTTGTTTATAGTCTTGAATTTGCCAACATCCTTTAAAGAGCAAATCGCATAACAAGAAGTTGTAAATTCCCCTTGCTCTTTTAGATCAGAGTAACAAGATTGCAAAACTTGTGTTGTATACTTCTAGAAATTTTAAGTTTGAAACTAGATATTTGTAGTGGTGTAAAGGGTAACTTATATCAATTTTTTCCAGAAATGGAAAGTCATGACAAATTAAACTTAAGAATTACAAATTTTAGAATGGTCGTACCATTGTGCCCAATTGCTCAAAGCTTTCATCATATCAAGGCAATTCAATTTTTTTACAACGTAGATATACACACCTTATTCGAAGAAAACACTTTTTTGGAGGATTTATATTGAAATAACATTTCTATTAATTGTAAGAATCCAAACTTCCTTATTAAATTATCGTCAAATTGTTAACACTCCAAAAATTAAACTTTGTATAAATGTTATAGGCTAGTAAACTAAATTGAAGTCGAATCATTAACTTGACAAAAGAAGACCTAAACTATAATTGAAAATAAATAAACCAAAATTAAGGTTTTGTTTGAGAGTTAACTGCTAACTGTTATAGGTCATTTGATTAAATTAGCTGCATTGGCTAGCTGGTTTTATTGGTTACTTGTGTAAAATTATTTGATAGATAACTATACTGTTTCAATGTAATTTTAACCCAAAAACTAAACCTCTTTCAAAACGCTCACAATAAGAAGTTTTATAAAATTAGCTTTTCACTATGTAGCCAAAATTATCCGACACTCTCATTATTTTTGCAAGATAACTAAACACTCAAAGCTCTCTTTATGTATCAAATCCCTAGCTCCTAAACACCGTCGGTCCGTCGGACGTCTCAAAGAACAGGGCCTACCACATGACACATACGACGCTAACGGCATATAAAATTACAAGTTTAACCTTAAGATAAGCCCTCCTTTTATTTAAACGCATAAAAACCCCAAACTCCGTCATCTTTGTCTATCACTTGATCACTCTTTTCTTCTCTCTCACACTTTGACACACAAGTCCTTCACTTCTTCCTTTGGTTTTCCTTAAATTCACTCAAACTCCAAACAATTAAACTCCATATTCTTCTTTTCTGCAACTAAAACAAAAAAACCCAAAATCCCCCAAAAATTTAAAAAAATAAAAATAAAAAAAAAATTGTAAGAAACAAAAATGTCAGGAAAAGGAGCAAAGGGTTTGATAACAGGCAAATCATCTGGAGCAAACAAAGAAAAAGACAAAAAAGCCCCTATCTCTCGTTCTTCTCGTGCTGGTCTTCAGGTTTTCATTAATCCCTTCTTTTTAAATTTTGTTGAATTATTTAAGTTTTGTTTATTCAATTGTTTGTGTTGAATGTAGATCTACACTTGTGTTTTTTGATTATGTTAAGGATTTTTGGGTGTTGTAATTTGGTTAAGTTTTGTTTGAATACGTTGGATTTGTTGGTTTTGTTTTAAACATGTTTTTATTAGTTTTGATTTGAGTTTGTTTTTGGGAAATTTGATGTTTTTTTTGTTGGTTATTTGGGTGTGTTTAGGTTGTTGTTGGGGTGTTTTTAATCTAAGTTTTTTTCCCCTGATTTTTGTGTTTTTTGTAATTTCGTTGAAATTAAGGTTTTGGGTTTTATGAATTTGATCAATTTTCTTGTGTTTTGATGGTTTAATTTAGACTTAAAAGAATAATGTTTCAGTTACCTCAGTTGTTTTTTTTTGATTGTTTGTTTAATTTGAGTTAAGTTTGAGTTGTTAGGATATTTTTTTGTTGGGTATAAATGTATAATATCCTGTGATGATCATTTAGATATTTTGGCATCTTCTTTAAGATGCTGATATGGGTAAAATGTATAGGAATGTATAAGTTGTTAGGCAATTATTAATCAAGTCACGGGGTTTGCCGTCGTATGTCTAGTATAGATTGCATTGGCGAAAAATTTCATTCCGTGTTGTGATTTCCTGGTATGGTGTGCTGATGGTATAAGCAATGAGTGACTAAGAGTATATAAGTTTTTAAAATGGGGTTGAAAACCTGGTTAGAGATGATGGGACTGTGGGGCATTTAGTTGAAACTCTTGGGATAATGTTCTATGATCAGCATGTTACTATGTTTGGGGGATTCGTTTGTTTTAAGACAATTAGATGTCATGTGTGATGGGGAACAATGGTTCATACAGTCGTACTTTGTTTGTATAGGTTGCAATGTTGTATTAAAGAAAATGTCTTATGTGGATGGGTGTGAAATTCTTGTTATATACACTGGAGTTAGTGGGGGACATCGAGTGTTTATCATGGATTTTTTAGAGAGCCTTGTCAGTTTTGACTTGTGTAAGAATTTTAGGATGTGACTTATATTCTTGCCTATTGATCATCCATCTTACGAATTTGAGCACTCAATTACTTAATATCATCTGAGACAGATGTGATCTTTTAGGAGGTTGCCTGCTTTGAAATGCCTCATGGGTTTTGTGCTTTTCCATTTCTAATGTCTAGTGTTTTCCTTCATCTTAGCTAATGGTTTTGACTTTTGAGTATAGAAAAATGGATGTATATATATATATATATATATGTATATTACATCCATTTTTCTATACTCAAGTCAAAACCATTAGCTAAGATGAAGGAAAACACTAGACATTAGAAATGGAAAAGCACAAAACCCATGAGGCATTTCAAAGCAGGCAACTCCTAAAAGATCACATCTGTCTCAATGATATTAAGTAATTGAGTGCTCAAATTCGTAAGATGGATGATCAATAGGCAAGATATAAGTCACATCCTAAAATTCTTAACAAGTCAAACTGACAAGGCTCTCTAAAAATCCATGATAAACACTCGATGTCCCCCACTAACTCCAGTGTATATAACAAGATTTCACACCCATCCACATAAGACATTTTCTTTAATACAACTTGCAACCTATACAACAAAGTACGACTGTATGAACCATTGTTCCCCATCACACATACATCTAATTGTCTTAAAACAAACGAATCCCCCAAACATGTAACATGCTGATCATGAACATTATCCCAAGAGTTTCAAAAATGCCCACAGTCCCATCATCTCTAACCAGGTTTTCAACCCCATTTTAAAAAACTTATATACTCTTAGTCACTCATTGCTTTAACCATCACACACCAACAGGAAATCACAACACGGAATGAAATTTTTCGCCAATGCAATCTATACTAGACATACGACGGCAAACCCCGTACTTGATTAATAATTCCTAACAACTTATACATTCCTTACATTTTACCCATACAGCATCTTAAGAAGATGCCAAATATCTAAATGATCATCACAGGATATTATACATTTATCCCAACAAAAAAATCCTAACAACTCAAACTTAACTCAAATTAAACAAACAATCAAAAAAAACAACTAGGTCTGAAACTTATTCTTTTAAGTCTAAATAAACCATCAAAACACAGAAAATTGATCAAATTCATAAAACCCAAAACCTTAATTTCAACGAAATTACAAAAAACACAAAATCAGGGAAAAAAACTTAGATTAAAAACACCCCAACAACAACCTAAACACACCCAAATAACCAACAAAAAAACATCAAATTTCCCAAAAACAAACTCAAATCAAAACTATAAAAACAGTTTTAAAACAAAACCAACAAATCCAACGTATTCAAACAAAACTTAACCAAATTACAACACCCAAAATCCTAACATAATCAAAAACCACAAGTGTAGATCTCCATTCAACACAAACAATTGAATAAACAAAACTTAAATTTCAAACAAAATTTAAAAAGAAGGGATTAATGAAACCTGAAGACCAGCACGAGAAGAAACGAGAGATAGGGGCTTTTTTGTCTTTTTCTTTGTTTGCTCCAGATGATTTGCCTGTTATCAAACCCTTTGCTCCTTTCCTGACATTTTTGTTTCTTACAATTTTTTTTTATTTTTTATTTTTTAATTTTTGGGGGATTTTGGGTTTTTTGTTTTTAGTTGCAGAAAGAAGAATATGGAGTTTAATTGTTTGGAGTTTGAGTGAATTAAGGAAAACCAAAGAGAAGGAAGGACTTGTGTGTCAAAGTGTGAGAGAGAAGAAAAGAGGTGATCAAGTGTGACAAAGATGACGGAGTTTGGGGTTTTTATGCGTTTAAATAAAGGAGGCTTATCTTAAGGTTAAACTTGTAATTTTATAGCGTTGCGTCGTAGTGTCATGTGGTAGGCCCTGTTCTTTGAGACGTCCGACGGACCGCGGTGTTTAGGAGCTAGGGATTTGATACATAAAGAGAGCTTTGAGTGTTTAGTTATCTTGCAAAAATAATGAGAGTGTCGATAATTTTGGCTACTATGAAAAGCTAATTTATAAAACTTCTTATTGTGAGCGTTTTGAAAGAGGTTTAGTTTTTGGGTTAAAATTACTGAAACAGTAGTTATCTATCAAATAATTTACACAAGTAACCAATAAACCAGCTACAGCATCAGCTAATTTAATCAAATGACCTATAACAGTTAGCAGTTAACTCTCAAACAAAACCTTAATTTTGGTTTATTTATTTTCAATTATAGTTTGGTCTCTTTTTGTCAAGTTAATGATTCGACTTCAATTTAGTTTACTAGCCTATAACATTTATACAAAGTTTAATTTTTGGAGTGTTAACAATTTGACGATAATTTATAAGGAAGTTTGGATTCTTACAATTAATAAAATGTTATTTAATATAAATCCCCAAAAAGTGTTTTCTTCGAATAAGGTGTGTATATCTACGTTGTAAAAAATTGAATTGCCTTTATATGATGAAAGCTTTGAGCAATTGGGCACAATGGTACGACCATTCTAAAATTTGTAATTCTTAAGTTTAATTTGTCATGACTTTCCATTTCTGGAAAAAATTGATATAAGTTACCCTTACACCACTACAAATATCTAGTTTCAAACTTAAAATTTCTAGAAGTATACAACACAATTTTGCAATCTTGTTACTCTGATCTAAAAGAGCAAGGGGAATTTACAACTTCTTGTTATGCATTTGCTCTTTAAAGGATGTTGGCAAATTCAAGACTATAAACAAATATTGATACTAACAAAAATTAATATTTTAATTGAGTCATGGAAATCCTTCTATCATAATATTAACATAAACTGATTGGGTAGGTGTTCTCTTGTAATAAAAAAAATGGCCAACACAAATTAATGTTATAATGATCAAATTCTCATAAAATTTTTCCTAAAGTAGAGTTGAAATTTTAAATCAACACTCTGTCACCTTTTGTCACTACAAAATTCAAAACACACCCTAGTGTAAGTAGAGCATGAGTCAACCTTGTCCAAGAAGATCATGAAACTTCAAAAAATCAATTCTTTTTCCTACAAAATTATAAGTTTAAACGCTTTTTTTGAAAAAAAAAATTATTATCGTCGAACATTATGCTTAGCATTTTATTTATTGTTAAACAAGACAACCGGAATTTAGATTTTATAAAAGGCTTTATGCTCTGTTGTCCATATAAAATAAAAAATATATAAAAATTAAGGTAGAGCGATCGAGAAGGTTTAATCTTACCTTTTGAAAAAAGCAAAACTCACTATTCAAACACGAGAGCCACAATAAATCCAGTAATGATGAAATGGTGATCATCCATGTTCATTAATTTTCTACTAGATTTTCCCTTATCTTATTTGCTCCAGTTACTACCTTTTAAATACAATTTGTATATATAATAAATTGCAATTTCAAAACATTAAAAAAAATTATAACTTAACCACAATAATAATAAAATTAAAAAACCCCTAAATTATCAACTTTATGTAGGAATATAATCAAGAAGAAAAGAATAATTATAACACTTTCATTAATAATTCAATTTTGAAACATTTCTTTCACTTATAATATATATATATATATAATTTTCTGAGCAAAAGTGTCAATTAAGTCAGATGGCCGAGTGGTCTAAGGCGCCAGACTCAAGTTCTGGTCTTCGAAAGAGGGCGTGGGTTCAAATCCCACTTCTGACATTTTGAACTTATTTTTCACTAATAATACTTTGTGAAATAATTATATATTTAGATTGCATTTATTACCAACAAGTCAGGATGGCCGAGTTGCTAAGGCGCCAGACTCAAGTTCTGGTCTTCGAAAGAGGGCGTGGGTTCAATCCCACTTCTGACATTTTTTTTGATCTGTTTCATTTTTCCCCTTCCTTTTAAGTTTTAATTGTCGCTATTTTATTCTTCGAAATTCGTCACATATCACATATTAGTTAGTCACGTACTCACGTATCAACATTGCTCTGAATTACATCAACCTCCAATCACGCAATTCTAGTGTTTTGAAAACATTACATCAACCTCCAATCACGCAATCATAGTGTTTCCAAAACTTTCAATGCACTTGTATATGTTTTTCAATGAATTTCGAAAATGAAATAACCACATTATCACGTATTTATGAACCATACCAATTTTAGCCCTTTCGAGTTGTATGTACTAATATGCTATGTAGAGATAAAATTGAAAAAAAAAAAAAAACACTTTCATTTATCAAATTACAAGTTTTGTGAGATTAATTCAATTAACTCAAGACTTACCTTTTCAAGATTTGAACAGTGATCATCATAGATTGGATAATCATTGCAAAACATTCATATTTCGACTACGGATGCCGCCACCACATGAGGCTGAATACGTAACCATGTCCAGCCACCCATTTAAACACCTATATAGTATAGATAGTCTTTGAATGACTTATATATGTTAAAGATTTATTAACATTAATACATGTCAATAACACTTAGCTAAGGTATAATTAAAAAAAGGTTAGTACGTTCAATTTATCATATAACATATGTGACCTTTAGGCTTAGGTTGTGATATCGATCGCCACCACGTACTTGGGCCATATATAGTATCCTAAATGGGTGTTGCTGACTTGCGGTAGACGATCATGCCTGTGCAACAAAAAAACCGCCGTCATCCTCCATCTTAGTCTCACAATTTGTGCACCCATCTTTCATCTTGGTGTTTTTTCCTATCATATTTATTCAAGATATAAACACAAGTCTATGACAAAGTACCTCAATATATACTAAATTAAGATGTATGGAAATACTGATACATTTCGAATGTGTCGGTTTTAGACCAGAATTTTCCACAACAATATGATACCCATAAATGAATTGAAATTCATTTTGGATGTAACAATTCGCATAGTATATTGTAATAAATATACTGATTGGGAAATGGTAGGGAGGTTATTACGTACCATGGTGGGATTAGGGGATATCCTTTTTTGATAAAAACAACAAAATAATAAAGGAAATCTTCCATCCCAAACATCTCTCTTTTCATTGACATTCGATCATTATTTAGTAGTCCAAATTTTGATTATGCTGTGGTTCAAAGGAATTTTG
>PYUH01000145.1:1722805-1734152 GCA_016808085.1 Suaeda aralocaspica
TCATGAATATCCTCTACCTACAGTTTTCTAAACTACAAATCGAGCCCAAGAAAAGTACGCAAAGAAAGATTCCTATTACAATCAATAAAAATTTGTAATTTCTATATTTCCCCAAACAAGATAAACAAACTATTTCCCCATATAAACGCTTAAAATACTACATACAGTGTTAGACAAAAATATCAAACATGCCTAGCAAACTAGCCCAAAAATTGACAAATCTCCAAAAACATACTCTTGACTCAGTCCACAATCATAGTCCCTCATTTCTCCTTCTCAATAGCATATTCCTAAAGCATCCTCAGCAAAAACAGGAACACACATTACCCAACCATACAAATCATTCATGGTCACACAACCTTCCAAACGTAAACTGATACATTGCTGATACTCTGTATACTCATTGGCATACTAGGCAATAAAGATAGCTTTCCTACATTACTTCTCCATACTTTAATCACAATTTGGAATTGTCAACAGGGTTATTAAAAAAAAAAACAAACTTAGGCAGGCATTGTACCTGGCTCATAACATCTTATCACAATTGGACTTGCCAAATTAAGAGTCAACCGAACCCAGAAGGCTATGGTATAAGACAGTAAACTTTGTTCTATCACTTACGCCTAAAAAGTCTCCAACAAAAAAAAACTACTCCCCTTGAACACAGTTTGCTTTTAGGGATATGATAAAAATCTATAGAAACAAAAACAGAGACAAAAAAAAAAGAAAAAAAAGAATCTTCAAATAAACAAGTTACAACAATTACTAGAACCTCTCAGTTTCTCACATTTCCCCAACCAAGGAAACAAACTATCTTCTCATACACACACTACAAAAACTACATCGACATAGCCTAAAACACCAGACACACTCGAAAACTAATCAAGAAATTCATCAACACACAAAACCACCAAAAAAAAAAAATGAATTCAATCCCCAATACATAATCCATGATCAAAACCAAAAGGCAACACCACCACAAAGTAGGACACAAAAAGAGGAGGAGAAAGAAATGAACATAACCTAGGGAAAAATGCCATTTATTCTCACAAAATACACCAAAATGAAAATGGGGTTAAAAAAACACCTTTAATTCCACTACAACCAAACAATCATAAATCCACTAACCAATTCTAAACAAGACTAAATCATTTAAAATGTCATCAAAATCACAAATAAAAGACTTTCTCATAAAACAAATCAAAACCCAATTCAAAATTATCTCAAAAGTTATTTCCAAGGATCTATTTCAATTTTCAACTAAATGCAAAACCTTTATTTCTCAATTACAGCGAATTAAAACAAGTACAAGAAAATGCAAAACAAAATCAAAAGAACCCCAAAAAATTCAATTATCCTCCAATCAAACAGAAGCTAAATTGATTAAAGTACCAACATTCCAATAAAAATAACAAAATCAACAATAAAAAAAAATAAAAATAAAAAAAAAATTCATGAAATATAATCAACCAAATGTAGATCTACAAAAAACCCATTAATTAAAATTAAAAAGCCATATATATAAAAAAAAACAAGAAAAACCCCAGAAAAATTGAGGAAGAAGACCTGAAGACCAGCACGAGAAGAGCGAGAAATGGGGCTTTTTTGCTTTTTCTTTGTTGGTTGCAGAAGATTTTCCTGTGATAACCCTTTGCACCTTTCTGACATTTTTGATCTTAGATTTGAAGTTTTTTTCAATAGAAAAAAAAAATTAAAGGAATAAAATTTTTTGGGGTTTAAGGTTTCCCTCGCAAAATGAGAAGGAAAATGAATTAGATCGAAAAACAAATGGGAATGGGGAGGAGGAAGAGAGTAGAGAAGGAAAGAAAGAGAGAGAAGATGGGATATGACTTGATTAGTTTAGGGGATTTTGTATAAGAAAACACATGTGTAACTTTTGTACCATTGGATAATTTTTCGAATGTTGAAATGAAGAAAATGCCCTTTGTTTTGTTGTTCTATTTGACGGGTTAAGTTTTATGAAAAATGATTGACAATTTTGTGTATAGTAGGGAGCTTTAGAAAGCAATTATCTGTTTTTCACGAGATATATAGTCGTTTGTCAAAAAAAGCAATAGAGATAAGGTGTCTTAGAAAATAAAACAATACGAGGTATGTTGTATTAAGCACTCAAGACAATTCTTGTATATTTTAGTGAAATTTGATTTTATTTTCTTTTTACAAAGCAACATGAGATATGGTGTCTTAACGCATAAAGCAGTTACATTTAACCAGAATTTTATGTTCTTTTTGCAAAGCAATACAAGATATGATAAGTTCGACAACACAAAGAAACTCCGTATAGCAAAATTTTATGCTCTTTTCACACAGTAACACAAGTTAGTTGTTTTAGTGCATAAAGAAGTTAATAAAACTTTTGGCTATTTTCTTAACGCAACACTAGATATGGTGTATTAATGTCTTTAATGTATTTTTTAGGAATTTTGCGCTTTTAACAAAGCAATCCTTATATGGTGTTTTGGCGCAAAAGGCATTTACATCTTACTGGACTTGATACTTTTTTCACAAAAAAACATGATATATGGATCCGTGTGAACAAAGCGGAGAGATAGGTTGGTAGAAGCAAAACAGTGTATGATGAATATTGACAAATAAAGCAACATAAGATATGATGTGTAGCATACAACAATATAATATTTCGAACTTTACAGCCTTTTTACAAAGCAATACAATTATGGTATTTTTACCAAACAAAACAACACAAAATGTGACTTTCTTACTTAGCACACAGAGCAGGTTCATCTTCCCGGACCGTAATCCTCTTTTTCTCTAATGCATTGTTAATTCTTTTTTAGGTTTTGTTTGGAGAAAAAGGAGAAATGACATAAATGGTAGGAAAAATATTAGAGTGGAAATCCCCTATCCACCAAAGTATGTACCAATTGTGTGCCACTCACTCGAATTGGTTGAAATTAATAATATTATAACTATTATTAATTTTTTTAATTTAATTAAAATAACTTTCAACCAATAGGATAAAGTGGCACATAATGATACATACTTTACGGGACATCAAATTTTGAAATACGGAGTAAAATATTGGTATTACAAGTTTAAGAAAATTTGCTCAGTTAGGTGTTGTTTAGTTTGATGCAAATTACATGGGAATTTTTTTTCCTTAGAAAGTATAAGAAGGTGGTTGGGGATGAAAAAATAAAGGCAAAGGAAATAGAAATCCTAGGAATTAAATTTTCCCATGTTGTGTAGAAAATAACTTATTTCTAATAAGTTAATTTCAAACAATCTTGCTTATTCCTAGGAAATTGACAAGGGAAAACACTTTCAGCAAATATGAATTCTATGGATGATAAATTCAGGCCTTAGTCACAAACGAGCAAAAACAATCTCAAACAGCCAAATGAAAAAGTAACTGATTAAGTAGTGTTCACAGTTCACACCATAAATTACTGAAAAAGAGCATCAGGTATTTCAATAAAGCATAAAGAAAAGTAGAGAAAAAGGTGTTGCGATAAGGCTCGACGGAATAAGCAGAGCAAAAAAACAAAAAAAAAAACCTATAACAAGGAGAGAACTGTAATAAAGCAGGTGATGGACAAAGGTTTGCTGAAAGCATTGCCTAAAAGAACACCTTAGCAAAGCATCACTATCCACATATCCTATGGTTAAATGTCATTTAAAAAAGAAACAAAAAAACAGAAGCCATAGCTAAACAAATCCTCTAATGAGAAGCCCTCCACTCCAAAAAATTAATACTAAAAAGAACCTACACATTGAGTCATTGATCATAAGGTTTGCATAAAAATGCCAGATATGAATCATAGGTTCTGTTAGCCACGAACACAAACTGTCTAATCCTTAGATGACTTGTTAATGAGAGAATTGTGGATGTGGGGAATAACTCCACCACCAGCAATAGTTCCTTTGATGAGAGTATCAAGTTCCTCATCTCCACGGATAGCAAGCTGCGATGCCTAGGTGTGATACGCTTCACCTTCAGATCCTTACTCGCATTTCCTGCAAGCTCCAGTACTTCTGCAGTAAGGTACTCAAGTATAGCTGCAGTACACAGCAGCTGTGCACCAACTCTTCCGTTGGCAGTAACCCTGGTTAGCCGCACGTCCCCACAGAAACGCACAATGCATTAATAGGATATCTTATATCAGCAAAGAATCCAACATGTCACTAAAAGTGTAGCATGACTAGCATCAGAATACATCTTATGCAAAGCTATGCAGTAATTATAGACGCTCAGTCAATACTTATCTAAATACACTCTATAGACAGCAACCTGCTGCGCAAAGATGGGTCATTTGGCAAAAGCTCCAACAGTTTCATCGAAGCAAACTTTTCTTAAGTAGCTTCAAAATAGTATATGGATTTCACACACACCTCAATTTCTCATAGGATAGAAGAATAAATTGTACAAAGTATAGGTCATAAACACCTTATAAAAAATCTAGCGAGAGTCGAAATAACTTTTTGTGAACAGACTAACAGATGTGTTGCTGTTCAGAAAATGGGAATATGGATGTTGTTAAGAGGAGTAAGTAAAAAATGGTCACACAGCTATTATCGCCATCGTTTCTCTAAGTCTACTTTGAGGCAGTTTGCTGTCTAGTGTCTACTCCTATAGCTTGTTTATAGCTAATATTGCGCAACTCTAAACCAACTGATGATAATCATAAAAAAAAAAAGAAAGAAGAACAGAAAAAAATACAAGGTGCAGAGAAGAAGTCTGAAAATGTTTATATTCTAAATTTGACTGTTTTCCTCAGAAAAGAGTGATTTCTATAAACTGACCCAAAAAAAAAAAATATACAATGCTGAATAGAAAGAGGGACAGCAGAAGAAAGAATGTAGAAGATCAAAACGACAACACCCAAAAGCAACACACATCTTCCTATACCAACAATCACAAAGATCGTGGTAGACAACAAGATATACCAATAATTCGAAGTGGGAAACAAGATTCGACAGATAGAACTTGTTTGACATCTCAGAAAGCCTCAAGCCTAAGTGTTCCTAAACATTGATTATTCACAAAGATTACACAATTTCACTTATACAAAGTTACAAACTAAGCATACAAGAGCTAAACCAGGACAGAAAATGAGATTTAAGAAGAAAATAAAAGGGAGACACACTCCTCTTGCTGCCCAATACAAATTAGCAATATCAATGTCCATAGTTATCAGCAAAATACGTAAAAACAGAAAAGTAATTCGGTTAAACTAGAGATAAAACAACTGTCCTAGTAAAACACAAAAAAAACAGCAAACCAAATGTATATAAATAATTCGGTAATCTCTAACACTCTATCAAATGACTTGAGCACTTGACAGTTGACTCTTAAAATCCTACTAAAAGCAGTCTACCTAAAATATAACCATCAAAAACCATGCAACCAAAAACTCACTTTCACATCCAAATGCATATCATGAAAGAATTAAGCCCTCAAATTGTCTCCCACACAACCAATCATCCACTTAATGCCTTATATATATATATATATATGTATATATGGCATTAAGTGGATGATTGGAGTTGTGTGGGAGACAATTTGAGGGCTTAATTCTTTCATGATATGCATTTGGATGTGAAAGTGATGTTTTGGTTGCATGGTTTTTGATGGTTATATTTTAGGTAGACTGCTGATTAGTAGGATTTTAAAGAGTCAAACTGTCAAGTGCTCAAGTCATTTGATAAGAGTGTTAGAGATTACCGAATTATTTATATACATTTGGTTTGCTGTTTATTTGTGTTTTACTAGGACAGGGTGTTTTATCTCTAGGTTTAACCATGAAATTACTTTAATCACATGGATTGTTACGTATATATTGCTGATAACTATGGACATTGATATTGCTAATTTGGTATTGGGCAGCAAGAGGAGTGTGTCTCCCTTTTAATTTTCTTCTTAAATCTCATTTTTCTGTCCTGGTTTAGCTCTTGTATGCTTAGGTTTGTAACTTTGTATAAGGTGAAATTGTGTAATCTTTGTGAATAATCAATGTTTAGGAACACTTAGGCTTGAGGCTTTCTGAGATGTCAAAACATAGTTCTATCTGTCGAATCTTGTTTCCCACTTCGAATTATTGGTATATCTTGTTGTCTACCCAAGAAAATCTTTGTTAATGATGTTGGTATAGGAAAGGAATTGACTGATATGCTTAAAAGTTGGAAAGAAAGGTGATTGTCGTTTTGATCTAAGCTGAACTTCATATTCTATAACTGCTGTCACTCTATTAGCATAGTTCAGCAATGGTATAAGTTATTTGATTATGGGTCAGTTTAATAGAAATCACTCTTTTCTGAGGAAAACAGTCAAAATTTAGAATATAAAACATTTTCAGACTTCTTCTCTGCACCATTGTAAATTTATACTATTCATTTCCAAGGAAGTGTGCTGTGCTTGTTTTATGATTATCATCAGTTGGTTTAGAGTTGCGCAATATTAGCTTATAAACAAGCTATAGGAGTAGACACTAGACAGCAAACTGCCTCAAAGGGATACTTAGGAAGTTAGGGGTACCGAAGATAAGACGTCTGGTTAGGGAACCATTTTTTACTTAACTACTTTAAAGAGGCAACATCCCATATTCCCATTTTCTGAACAGCAAACACATCTGTTAGTCTGTCACAAAAAGTTAGTTCGACTCTCGCTAGATTTGTTATAAAGGTGTTTATGACCTATACTTTGTACAATTTATTCTTCTATCCTATGAGAAGATTGAGGTGTGTGAAATACATTATACTATTATAGAAGCTACTTAAGAAAGAGTTTGCTTCGATGAAACTGTTGGAGCTTTTGCCAGAATGACCCATCTTTGCGCAGCAGGTTGCTGTCGTAAGAGTGTATTTAGATAAGTGATTGACTGAGCGTCTATAATTACTGCATAGCTTTGCATAAGATGTATTCTGATGCTAGTCATGCTACACTTTTAGTGAGCATGTTGGATTCTTTGCTGATATAAGATTATCCTGGATTAATGTGCAGTTTCCTGTGGGACGTGTTCACCGTCTGCTCAAAACCAGGGTTACTGCCAACGGAAGAGTTGGTGCAACAGCTGCTGTGTATACTGCAGCTATACTTGAGTACCTTACTGCAGAAGTACTGGAGCTTGCAGGAAATGCGAGTAAGGATCTGAAGGTGAAGCGTATCACACCTAGGCATCTGCAGCTTGCTATCCGTGGAGATGAGGAACTTGATACTCTCATCAAAGGAACTATTGCTGGTGGTGGAGTTATTCCCCACATCCACAAGTCTCTCATTAACAAGTCATCTAAGGATTAGACAGTTTGTGTTCGTGGCTAACAGAAGCCTATGATTCATATCTGGCATTTTTATGCAAGACCTTATGATCAATGACTCAATGTGTATGGTTCTTTTTAGTAATTAATTTTTTGGAGTGGAGGGCTTCTCATTAGAGGATTTGTTTAGCTATGGCTTCTGTTTTTTTGTTTCTTTTTTAAATGACATTTAACCATAGGATATGTGGATAGTGATGCTTTGCTAAGGTGTTCTTTTAGGCAATGCTTTCAGCAAACCTTTGTCCATCACCTGCTTTATTACAGTTCTCTCCATGTTCATATGGTTATAGTTGAATTATGTATCAATTTCTGATCTTATTGCCGCCGAGATCGCCTCTATCGCAACCTTTTTAAGCTCTACTTGTAATCTTTATGGATAACATGAAATAACCTGATGCTCTTTTTCAGTAATTTATGGTGTGAACTGTGAACACTACTTAATCAGTTAGCAATTTTTCATTTGGCTGTTTGAGATTGTTTTTGCTCGTTTGTGACTAAGGCCTGAATTTATCATCCATAGAATTCATATTTGCTGGAAAGTGTTTTCCCTTGTCAATTTCCTAGGAAATAAGCAAGATTGTTTGAAATTAAACTTATTAGAAATAAGTTATTTTCTACACAACATGGGAAAATTTAATTCCTAGGAATTTCTATTTCCTTTGCCTTTATTTTTTCATGCCAACCAAACAAGACTATCAATTATACTGTTCTAAGGAAATTAAAATTCCCATGTAATTTGCATCAAACTAAACAACACCTAACTGAGCAAATTTTCTTAAACTTGGTAATACCAATATTTTACTCCGTATTTCAAAATTTGATGTCCCGTAAAGTATGTATCATTTATGTGCCACTTTATCCTATTGGTTGAAAGTTATTTTAATTTAAATTAAAAAAATTAATAATAGTTATAATATTATTAATTTCAACCAATTCGAGTGAGTGGCACACAATTGGTACATACTTTGTGGGATAGGGGATTTTCACTCTAATATTTTTCCTACCATTTATGTCATTTCTCCTTTTTCTCCAAACAAAACCTAAAAAAGAATTAACAATGCATTAGAGAAAAAGAGGATTACGGTCCGGGAAGATGAACCTGCTCTGTGTGCTAAGTAAGAAAGTCACATTTTGTGTTGTTTTGTTTGGTAAAAATACCATAATTGTATTGCTTTGTGAAAAAGGCTGTAAAGTTCAGGAAAATATGATATTGTTGTATGCTACACATCATATCTTATGTTGCTTTATTTGTCAAATTCATCATACACGGTGTTGCTTCGTGAGCCAAAACACCATATCTCATGCAGCTTTGTTCACCACGGATCCATATATCATGTTTTTTTGTGAAAAAAGTATCAAGTCCAGTAAGATGTAAATGCCTTTTGCGCCAAAACACCATATAAGGTATTGCTTTGTTAAAAGCGCATAAAATTCCTAAAAAATACATTAAAGACATTAATACACCATATCTAGTGTTGCGTTAAGAAAATAGCCAAAAGTTTTATTAACTTCTTTATGCACTAAAAACAACATAACTTGTGTTACTGTGTGAAAAGAGCATAAAAATTTTGCTATACGGAGTTTCTTTGTGTGTCGAACTTATCATATCTTGTATTGCTTTGCAAAAAGAACATAAAATTCTGGTTAAATGTAACTGCTTTATGCGTTAAAGACACCATATCTCATGTTGCTTTGTAAAAGAAAAATAAAATCAAATTTCACTAAAATATACAAGAATTGTCTTGAGTGCTTAATACAACATACCTCGTATTGTTTTATTTTCTAAAGACACCTTATCTCGTATTGCTTTGTTTGACAAACGACTATATATCTCGTGAAAAACAGATAATTGCTTTCTAAAGCTTCCCTACTATACACAAAATTGTCAATCATTTTTCATAAAACTTAACCCGTCAAATAGAACAACAAAACAAAGGGCATTTTCGTCATTTCAACATTCGAAAAATTATCCAATGGTACAAAAGAGTTACACATGTGTTTTCTTATACAAAATCCCCTAAACTAATCAAGTCATAATCCCATCTTCTCTCTCTTTCTTTCACTTGCATCTTCTCTCTCCTCCCCTCAAATTCCCACTTTGGTTTTTCGATCATAAAATTCAATTTTCCTTCTCATTTTGCGAGGGAAACCTTAAACCCCACAAAAATTTTATTCCTTTAAATTTTTTTTTCTATTGAAAAAAACTTCAAATCTAAGATCAAAAATGTCAGGAAAAGGTGCAAAGGGTTTAATCACAGGAAAATCTTCTGCAACCAACAAAGAAAAAGACAAAAAAGCCCCCATTTCTCGCTCTTCTCGTGCTGGTCTTCAGGTCTTCTTCCTCAATTTTTCTGGGGTTTTTCTTGTTTTTTTTTATATATATGGCTTTTTAATTTTAATTAATGGGTTTTTTGTAGATCTACATTTGGTTGATTATATTTCATGAATTTTTTTTTTATTTTTTTATTTTTTTTTATTGTTGATGTTGTTATTTTTATTGGAATGTTGGTACTTTAATCAATTTAGCTTCTGTTTGATTGGAGGATAATTGAATTTTATTGGGGTTCTTTTGATTTTTGTTTTGCATTTTCTGTACTTGTTTTAATTTCGCTGTAATTGAGAAATAAAGGTTTTGCATTTAGTTGAAAATTGAAATAGATCCTTGGAAATAACTTTTGAGATAAGATTTTGAATTGGGTTTTGATTTGTTTTATGAGAAAGTCTTTTATGTGTGATTTTGATGACATTTTAAATGATTTAGTCTTGTTTAGAATTGGTTAGGTGATTTATGATTGTTTGGTTGTAGTGGAATTAAAGGTGTTTTTTAACCCCATTTTCATTTTGGTGTATTTTGTGAGAATAAATGGCATTTTTCCCTAGGTTATTGTTCATTTCTTTCTCACAGTACTACTTTTGGTGTGAACCTACTGTTGGGTGGTGGAACAAGAATGTAGGAACCAATAATTTGAGTTAATATGATCATGGATTATGTAATTAGAAAAGGAGAATTAAGAAACAATTAACATTTTTTTTGATATTTGAGTGAGTAATTTGTGTAGAATTGATGAATTTCTTGATTAGTTTTCGAGGTGTGTCTGGTGTTTTAGGCTAATGTCAGATGTAGTTTTGTAGTGTGTGTATGAGAAGATAGTTTGTTTCCTTGGTTGGGGAAATGTGAGAAACTGAAGAGGTTCTAGTAATGGTTGTAACTTGTAAGGGATATCTTATTTTAGTCGGTTTTGATGGTATTAGATTTGACTCATAGTTTAGGAATGTATAGTAACTATAGATATACCCTAAAATTTAACTTTGAAAGGGGTGTGTTGGGGATAGGTGGAGTATGTTACGACGTAGGTTACAGGACTAAGTAATTTGGCAAGTCCAAATTGTGATAAAGTATGTTATGACGCAGGTACATGACTGCCTAAAGTTTTTTTTTTTTTTAGATAAACCCTTTGACAAGTCCAAATTGTGATTAAAGTATGGAGAAGTATGTAGGAAAGCTAGTCTTTATTGCCTAAGTATGCCAATGAGTATACAGAGTATCAGCAATGGTATCAGTTTACTGTTGGAAGGATTGATGACTGACCAATAATGATTTGATATGGTTGTGTAAAGATGTGATGTCCTGTTTTTGCTGAGGATGCTTTAGGAATATGCTATGTGAGAAGGAGAAATGAGGGACTATGATTGTGGACTGGAGTCAGAGTATGTTTGTGGAGATTTTGTCAATTTTTGGGCTAGTTTGCTAGGCATGTTTGATATTTTTGTCTAACACTGTATGTAGTATTTTAGCGTTTATATGGGGAAATAGTTTGTTATCTTGTTTGGGGAAATATAAGAAATTACAAAGGTTTTAGTGATGGGTAATAGGAATATCAAATTGTAGCGGGTATCAATTTTCTTGGGCTCGATTTGTAGTTTAGAAAACTGTAGGTAGAAGGATATTCATGATTGAATGTCTACAAAAGTAGTTACCTACCCCATATGGCCAGATTTCAAATTTGAAAGGAAAGAGATAGACAGAGAAAAAAGAGTTGAGGGGGGGTGGGGG
>PYUH01000145.1:1734177-1803617 GCA_016808085.1 Suaeda aralocaspica
GAACAGAGAGCCAAACAGGACTTATAAGTGTATAACCGAATAATAGAGTCCACCTAGTACAACTCTGTTCTCAAATACTCCATAAACTACATGAGAATACATCTAATTCTGCAACATTAAAGCAACATAAGAACTTTATGTTTCAACTGAAATTATGACGATGGAGAGATTCATTGATTATCCTTGGTCAAATGTCATCAGCACAAAAAAAAACCTCCATAGAGTAAGCAATTACTACACCAAGTGTAATCAACTAGCTGAACTAGGGGTTGCAAACTACAATGACTACACCCAGTATGTCCTTAATTTGGCTCCTTCTATTCATCTATCTCAGGCTATCTTCAAACCAGTAAAAATAGGAGACACAAGCAAGCTGGACTGCTTCAAACTAGCACAAAAAAGGCCAACTATACAGTTTCCAAAAGGCTGGAAAGGCTATCAAGTATGTATTTTTCAAACATATGAATTTATTTACAAAAAGGTACCTTTCTAACACAAGAGTATAAGACCAAATTAGTAATTGCGACTTGCAATATGAAGTTCAAGCTAATAATTCCCCTCCTCCCAAAAAAAGCCAAGTTAATAGTAGCATAACCAAAAACGAGCTCAATTTTTAGTTTTGTAACAACATGACAAATAAAATAAACTGAATTCCACACTGGGTTTCTCTAATCAACTCTCCAAATTAAAAAAATCACCCTTTGACAACCTCATGCCTTAACAATGTATTCAACAGTTACGGTCTAGCCTTTCCCCTAACAAACCTCACAGGCGAAAGAACAAAAACTCATCAGCATAACAGATCAACAGCACGTCAACGTGTCTAAAATAAACACGTCAACTGATTAAAAATTACAGCCAATCAAATTAACTACACACGGCAACACCACAAGCTGATGGGAATCAGCAGGGGAGAGTATAGTTCTCAAATTTCTCAATCAATTATTTATTTATCTATATGAATCACCAACAACTCATTCAAAATAAAGCATCACAATACTCTTCAGCATATCAGGAACCTTTAACCATATATTCAAGGCTTTAATGACTCAAAATTCACAAAATTAAAAGCCTTAAGCAAACTAGAAATATGATTCCCAATAGTCATTTCATAGATGTCCCAATATAGATTCCAATTTCCAAACAGCAGGTAGAGGTTTACTAATCCAGTAATGAGACCCTTTGGGCAATATTGAGCAATTACACTGATTTTGCACTTGACATTAAAGAATCAATAGTACCTAGCAGCATATTAGCATTAGCAAACGAACGGTCGGCCTTCTATACACTAACTCATACATGAATCACTATTTGGACTCTCAAAGGGTTTGCTCATAAGAACCTTTATGCAGTTTTGTGCCTGTGGCTTAGCAACAACAACCCACCACCCCAACCACCCCAGGGGGTGGGGTGGGTGGGTGGGTGGGTTGTTGTTGCTAAGCCACAGGGCACAAAACTGCATAAAGGTTCTTATGAGCAAACCCTTTGATGAGTCCAAATAGTGATTCATGTATGGATTAGTGTATAGGAAGGCCGACCGTTCGTTTGCTAATGCTAATATGCTGCTAGGTACTATTGATTCTTTAATGTGCGAAGTGCAAAAATCAGTGTAATTGCTCAATATTGCCCAAAGGGTCTCATTACTGGATTAGTAAACCTCTACCTGCTGTTTGGAAATTGGAATCTATATTGGGACATCTATGAAATGACTATTGGGAATCTATATTTCTAGTTTGCTTAAGGCTTTTAATTTTGTGAATTTTGAGTCATTAAAGCCTTGAATATATGGTTAAAGGTTCCTGAATATGCTGAAGAGTATTGTGATGCTTTATTTTGAATGAGTTGTTGGTGATTCATATAGATAAATACATAATTGATTGAGAAATTTGAGAACTATACTCTCCCCTGCTGATTCCCATCAGCTTGTGGTGTTGCCGTGTGTAGTTAATTTGAATTGGCTGTAATTTTTAATCAGTTGACGTGTTAATTTAGACTACGTTGATCGTGCTGTTGATCTGTTATGCTGATGAGTTTTTGTTCTTTCGCCCTGTGAGGTTTGTTAGGGGGAAAGGCTAGACCGTAACTGTTGAATACATTGTTAAAGGCATGAGGTTGTCAAAGGGGTGATTTTTTAATTTGGAGAGTTGATTAGAGAAACCCAGTGTGGAATTCAGCTTTATTTTATTTGTCATGTTGTTACAAAACTAAAAATTGAGCTCGTTTATTGGTTATGCTACTATTAACTTGAGCTTTTTTTGGGAGGAGGGGAATTATTAGCTTGAACTTCATATTGCAAGTCGCAATTACTAATTTGGTCTTATACTCTTGTGTTAAGAAAGGTACCTTTTTGTAAAATAAATTCATATGTTTGAAAAATACATACTTGATAGCCTTTCCAGCCTTTTGGAAACTGTATAGTTGGCCTTTTTTGTGCTAGTTTGAAGCAAGTCCAGCTTGCTTGTGTCTCCTATTTTTACTGGTTTGAAGATAGCCTGAGATAGATGAATAGAAGGAGCCAAATTAAGGACATACTGGTGTAGTCATTGTAGTTTGCAACTTCCCTAGTTCAGCTAGTTGATTACACTTGGTGTAGTAATTGCTTACTCTATGGATGGTTTTTTTTTGTGCTGATGACATTTGACCAAGGATAATCAATGAATCTCTCCATCGTCATAATTTCAGTTGAAACAAATAAAGTTCTTATGTTGCTTTAATGTTGCAGAATTAGATGTATTCTCATGTAGTTTATGGAGTATTTGAGAAAACAGAGTTGTACTAGTGGACTCTATTATTCGGTTATACACTTATAAGTCTGTTTGGCTCTCTGTTCCTAACCAAATCCCTTGATTTATCCTTGACAATAATTATAATTCCTTTTCTTTAAGGGCGGGTGAGGTGTTGCATTAGTGGTTTGAAATTAACCACCTAGTTGCTAGACTTCTGAAACCCACTGTGTGTTCTCTAAAATTGTTGCTTAGTTCTGCATAAGAAAATGTCTCATGCAGTGATGCTTCACTTTTGTTGAGCTATTAAACCCCTTCTTACTAAATATGTTACTGATTTGATGTGCAGTTTCCTGTGGGACGTGTTCACCGTCTGCTCAAAACCAGGGTTACCGCCAATGGAAGAGTTGGTGCAACGGCTGCTGTTTACACTGCAGCTATACTTGAGTACCTGACAGCAGAAGTACTGGAGCTTGCAGGAAATGCAAGTAAGGATCTGAAGGTGAAGCGTATCACACCTAGGCATCTGCAGCTTGCTATCCGTGGAGATGAGGAGCTTGATACTCTCATCAAAGGAACTATTGCTGGTGGTGGAGTTATTCCTCATATCCACAAGTCTCTCATTAACAAATCATCGAAGGATTAGACCTGATCGTGATTACATGGTGCTGACAATGACCTGTTGAGTAGCTCTCCCTTATCCCGTCAATTAGCCATAGGATATGGTGATTGTGCTACTAACGTGTTATGTTAGCTATTACCTGTTAGGCATACTTTTAGAGTCTGATATTTCATTTTGTGCATTATCTGTTTTAGTTGAGTCTGGTGTTATGTCAACTTCATGTTTTAGCATGGAATTGTGGATTGATGATGTTTCTTGTCATCCATCAATTACTTTGTCACACAATTAGTTACAATCATCTTACATATTATGGTATTAGCAACTTACATATGCTCAAGAATCTTTAATTAGCTTCATAAGATCTTATTTGCGTTTCATTATTGAACATTAGTTTACATGTATAAACAGCGAATTATGAAATTACGATTTACAAGGCAAAATTTTCAGGGTAAAGGTAAACATATAATTTGAGACTCTAATTAGGTCGGAGGCTAAGTTGTTCTAACATATTCAGATTTAGTAGTTGTAGATATTATCTCTAATAAACTTTAACTAGATATTTGTACGTATTAAGTGTACGACAGTACGAGTAGTTATTTTTGTGAATTTAAGTGATAAACCTAAATTTGATCATAGGGAAACTATTATATCTAATGAGATTTAATGTACGTAATAAAAGTCGGCTTGAGGTATATTTAATTCCATCATTCATCAACATTTCTTAGTTAACTCTATCATTAACAAATTAAAATTAAACAGATCAAGTAAGAGTGTAAGAGAGATGGCACGCTGCGAGGAAGAATTTTCGACGCCATTGCGCTACATTGAGCCCAGCATAACGCTCACTCGTGCACAGATTAGCCACATTCGAGATGAAAATTTACAAGTTTTGTTAGGGCGCAAGAAGCTGCAATTAGTTCTTGATTTGGATCATACGTTAATCCATGCAAGGCAGGTGGATCAAGTCAGGGATATAAACAAAGAGATGATCAAGTCTGAGGACGATGTGTACGAGATCATGGGAGGTGCCTACATCGTTAAGTTAAGGCCGGGAATACGTGAGTTCCTAAAAGAAGTTGGTTCGATGTTTGAAGTGTCTATCTACACCAAGGGAGTAAGGGTGTATGCGAAGGCAGTGCATGTATGTAGCGTTAGTTAATTATTGTAGCGGCCTAAGAAATTTCCTATGTATTATGTACGTACGTAGCCGAAGTGTATAGAATAGGGCGGGATGATGGAGTGATTTGAGATCGAACGAATTGAAGTTGTAAACTTAGCTTGTAATAGTTTTTGTTATCTTTATGTTTGAGTTATGCATTAGTCTTCTTAGCTAGGGGGAGCCATCCTAGATGGGTTGTCCTAGTGGCTAGTGCTTTTGGTTGTAACTATTGTCTATTGTTTTGTTTTGGTGCAATAAAATAATAAAGTTTTGTTACCTTAGCTTGCTGATAAAAAAAAAAAAAAATGTGAAAATTAAAAGTGATTAATATAATTGACAACCTTTCATTCATACGCAAATTGATGAGCAATAAAATAATTGAATTGTACTGTTTGTTATGAAGCAGCATGTTGTGGTTACTTGCCTAGAAAATTAAGGGTAATGTCATGTCCAAAAAAACAAAGATGAACTGATTATACAAAAGCTACTGCACCTTACACTCGATCTATTAGCTCTGGCTCCATTATTGTACTAGGGGCTGTTTAGTGGAAAATGCCAATCCAAATTGAACTGATTATTAAAAAAACTAGAGCTCACCTAATAATATTAATTCCTTTTACAATCATTATAGGTAATAAAAAAACGTTTCATGATTTTTCAATATTTTTAAAAAATTATTTCTAATTATTATCTATTTTTACAACCTTATTATGGAATTATTGTGAAAAAAAAACTATTTGCTATAATTTATATTTTGAAAAATAATATAATGTTTATAAATGCCCCTATAATTACTTTGACTAAAATAGATGAAATATAATTAAGTATTTGGTTGATAGAACTTTGGTGGCCTTTTGAGAAACAGCCACCCAAGTTTTCCCCGAATCCCCGGTGGTCATGACATTTGATTTTATTAGAAGTGTTTTAGAAATTTTAATGTCAAACCTATCAATCATATAATATAAGTATTTCATATTGTTGTAAGAATTTTCAATTCAGATTTAGTCGTGAACGTGTTTTCTGTACAACATGCCGCACCAAATCAAACAGAGCGACATAAAACGACAAAAAAAACTGACGCGCGTCAGGATAAAAAGCCACACCCACTCACATGTTCTCTTTCCTTCACAAATGTGTTATTTTTTCTCTCTCCTCCACCTACTTCATTTATTTCTTCATTTATCATCATTATGACATTATGTAAGTTGTTTAATTCAAGCATTTTTTTTTCTTTTGCTACAAAATCAAGCAAACACAATATTAAAGCTTAATTATTTCATTCAAAAAGTTAAGTAACTCCTTCAATAAAAATTAGTAACCACTGAAAAATTAAAGAAAACCTCTTCAACAAACATTAGTAACCCCAGAAAAAGTTAAATAACCAACAAAGATTAATAACCCCAGAAAAGTTAAATAACTTGTAACCCCTTCAACAAATATTAGTAACCCCGGAAAAGTTAAGTAACCCCTCTAACAAAGATTACTAACCGCAGAAAAAGTTAAGTAACCCCTTTAACAAAGATTAGTAACCCTTGAAAAAGTTAAGTAACCCATTCAACAAACATTAGTAACCCCTTGAAAAAGTTGAATAACCCTTTCAACAAAAATTAGTAACCCCCTGAAAAAGTTGAGTAACTCCTTTAACAAAGATTAGTAACCCTCTGAAAAAGTTGAGTAACCCCTTCAACAAACATTAGTAACCCTCTAAAAAAGTTGAGTAACCCCTTCAACAAATATTAGTAACCCCCTAAAAAAGTTGATTAACCCATTCAACAAACAGAAGTAACCCCCTGAAAAAATTGAGTAACCACTTCAAGAAAGATTAGTAATTCCTAAAAAATTTAAGTAATCCCTGAAAAAGTTAAGTAACCCTTTAATTAATCTCTAAAATAAGCAAAAAAAAAAAAAAAATACAAATTGCAACTTCAAAAACAACACAATTCAAAATAATTAACCCTTACTTGAATTTCAATTTGAAAATCGAACACTACAACGACTCATTTCACGTCCTCTAACACTAACACTTTACGTCTAAACATCGTTCAACTAAAATCGAAGACTTTGAACAATAAACGAAGAAGATGAAGATAGAAGAAACAATTAAAAAAAAACAAAAATAAAAAAACAAAAGTCAAAATTACATAGAATTTGATGAAAGAGAAAGTAATGAGAGAGAAGATGAGAGGAAAAGTGATGAAAGAGAATTTGAGAAGTGAAACAATAAAATAAGGAAACAAAAAGCAATACTTCGTACAGAGAATTAAATAAGAGAGTATTTGAAAAGTGAAAAATAGTCAAAGAAGTAATAAATTTAAAAAAAAAAAAAACAAAAAAAATATATTGGGCTTATATAGTAATTGGGCCGCTACACCATTTGTAAATGGTGTAGCAGGTTGTATACAAGAGTTAATCTTTAGTCGTATACTCATATATTTTATCTGTAAAAATAAGACGAGGAGAACAGGGACTTAGTTTACTTAGGTTTTTTTTTTTAANAAGTAACCCCTCTAACAAAGATTACTAACCGCAGAAAAAGTTAAGTAACCCCTTTAACAAAGATTAGTAACCCTTGAAAAAGTTAAGTAACCCATTCAACAAACATTAGTAACCCCTTGAAAAAGTTGAATAACCCTTTCAACAAAAATTAGTAACCCCCTGAAAAAGTTGAGTAACTCCTTTAACAAAGATTAGTAACCCTCTGAAAAAGTTGAGTAACCCCTTCAACAAACATTAGTAACCCTCTAAAAAAGTTGAGTAACCCCTTCAACAAATATTAGTAACCCCCTAAAAAAGTTGATTAACCCATTCAACAAACAGAAGTAACCCCCTGAAAAAATTGAGTAACCACTTCAAGAAAGATTAGTAATTCCTAAAAAATTTAAGTAATCCCTGAAAAAGTTAAGTAACCCTTTAATTAATCTCTAAAATAAGCAAAAAAAAAAAAAAAATACAAATTGCAACTTCAAAAACAACACAATTCAAAATAATTAACCCTTACTTGAATTTCAATTTGAAAATCGAACACTACAACGACTCATTTCACGTCCTCTAACACTAACACTTTACGTCTAAACATCGTTCAACTAAAATCGAAGACTTTGAACAATAAACGAAGAAGATGAAGATAGAAGAAACAATTAAAAAAAAACAAAAATAAAAAAACAAAAGTCAAAATTACATAGAATTTGATGAAAGAGAAAGTAATGAGAGAGAAGATGAGAGGAAAAGTGATGAAAGAGAATTTGAGAAGTGAAACAATAAAATAAGGAAACAAAAAGCAATACTTCGTACAGAGAATTAAATAAGAGAGTATTTGAAAAGTGAAAAATAGTCAAAGAAGTAATAAATTTAAAAAAAAAAAAAACAAAAAAAATATATTGGGCTTATATAGTAATTGGGCCGCTACACCATTTGTAAATGGTGTAGCAGGTTGTATACAAGAGTTAATCTTTAGTCGTATACTCATATATTTTATCTGTAAAAATAAGACGAGGAGAACAGGGACTTAGTTTACTTAGGTTTTTTTTTTTAAGTTTGTTAGTATTTATTAATACAATATATAGAAAACCTACCTCTACTCATAAAATCATAAACCTATATTACATAGATAATCAAGTATAAACCTATAATAAGCACTAAAAAAAAGTATAAAGCTATAATGATAATGTATTCAGATTTAGTCGTGTATTTTCGCTAACAAACTTCAGATATTCAGTTAATTATCAATACAGAAAACTACATTACTCGATCATAAAACTATAAAAGGTAGAGAATATAAATTGAAGATAATATAAGAGATGTCAGGGTATGGTGCAATACCGTTACGGTACATTGACCCGAATTTGAAGGTGAGCCATGAGCAGATTAGGCACTTGCGAGACCAAAATTTACAAGAGTTACTTGGTCGGAAGAAGCTACAACTAGTTCTTGATTTGGATCACACACTGCTGCATTCAAGGAGGGTGAATGAACTGACGGATGATGATAAAGAAAGGATTAAGTCCGACGAGGATGTGTACGAGATATTCAATGGTATGTACAAGGTGAAGTTAAGGCCAGGAATTCGTGAGTTCCTACAACAAGTTGTTTTATTGTTTGACGTGTCCATCTACACCATGGGAGGTAAGGAGTACGCGAAAGAAGTACATGATTTACTAGTGTCTAAAGTGGGATTCCCTAAGGATTCTTGGGTGATTGCTAGGGAAGATAGTATAGTTGATCGGCTAAAAACATTGGATATCGTGTTGTCCCATGAACGTGTGGTGTTAATTGTTGATGATATAGAGGAAGTTTGGGGGGACACTGTCTCCGGTAACAACAGTAATCTCATTAATATCGCTCCCTACGACTATTTTCCGGTCATCGAATGTTACAATGGTGTTGTTGATACAGAACTAGGGAGGGTGTTGAGTATTTTGATGGGAGTTCATGCCACCTTTTTCGACCAGGATGGGCCGGATACTGACTATAGTAACAAAGATGTAAGGGATATTCTTATTTCACTTACTTGTATGTATCAAAATACCATATCTAATTAAATTCATATATTATGCCTAATTTCCACGACTTACTTATTAACATTGAAAATAAATACGTACTGTACTTGTTTTGTATCTGATAATCATTCAAAGTTATATATAAAAAAAAAGTATATTTTATTTTAAATTACAAACATGTATAATATTCATTATTCAATAAGCAATAATTTTCACCAATATACCCAAAATTCATTTATTAAACTTTTCTTATTGTTAATATTATAGAACGAATTTAGGTAAAAAATAAAGCCTAATATTCATATTTGAACATGGAATATTTATAAGTAAACCATATATCTTCAATTTTGAAGTAGTATAACCTTTGTACATCCTCAAACTTGTGCTTATAAGAGTGAGTTTGCAATACTCATTTTTCAATATCAAATGTATTCAATACATAATATTCATTTTCTAGAATATACAATTCATACTTCACTAAGTGATATTATTACATGCAATATTCTCAAAATTTTCTATTTAAAATATTTATTTCTTGATCAATGGTATTCACATTTTTGTATGTAATATTCACTTTGTAAAGAGTTTTATGAATTTTTATTACTTTTGAACTTATTAATTTATAAATCAGTCATTGTTGACTAATATTCATTTTACACCGAGTAATATTCATTTTACTCTGTTTTAGAACTTATATATCTTTATTTGGAAATGAAAATGTAATATTCTACTCCTAGTGAATAATATTTATGTTGATTATACGTAATGTTCAACTCTTCATGAGTAATATTCGGTTTGGTCTTAAGTTAGTTTTATTTTCTTCATCATCAATCCACCAACAGTTTGCATCTTTATTTTATCTTCTTACCAGTAAAACTTATTCAAAATTAAGGCATAACATTCATTTCGTTTCACATAATATTTATTATGTTACCCAATGTGGTAAACTTTCAAGATATGTATATTTTTAAAAGATAAATATTACTTTGAATATTGAATTTTTAATGTAATTTTCATACAAAGTGAAGTATTTTAGACTAAAAAAAACATTAACAATGAATATTACATATTATAGAATGAATATTTCTTTATAGAGCATTCATTAGAGGGGAGTGAATATTTCTTTCAGTGAAATGGATATTACATTAAGAAAAATGGATATTATGTCATGAAAACATAATATTACATTGATAAAACGTGAATATTATTACATTGAATAAAAGTGGTTATCTCACTCAATAAAATGAATATTGCATAGTAAAAAATGTATATTACATTTTTGAAAACATAATAATAAATTTTTTTGATGATCCATTAAGAATTAATTATTTTAAGTAAATCATGTATGAATTAAAAGTGAATGTAAAGTATAATATTGTAAATACTCACTTATGTAAGTGTAATATTCATAATTTCAAAAGTAAAAAATAAATCATACCTTCTTGTTGATAGAATTTGTTAATGTTTACTTGAAATTGATCGATTTTGACTTGGAAGTTTTTATCAATTTCTGAAAATGTTTTTTCAAATAATCTTCCGTTGTTGAAGAATTGAAAGTTTGATCTTGAAATTTGAATAGGTGAGATGAGAGAGAAAGTGTAAAATAGAGGAGAAAGAAAGTGGGAAATAAATGAGAGAGAAAATTGGGCAATTAAATTGGATAAATAAAAGCAAATTTGAAAAAACAAGAAGGTATATATAGTCTAATGACAGGGAGTATATTTGGGAATATATAGTATAACAATTGAATAAACACAAAGCCAAACCTTAACAAACAGTGATCAGGCCCAATGCGATTCTGGTTAGTGCAAACGGCCCAAAGGCCCGCAAGCAAGCCCATTACACGACCTTTAATATCGGCCTTTGGCACATTGTGCCAGGTGGCATTTTTAATTGTCGTACAACAACTGTCATTTTTTTCAGGTATTCAATTCTAAGTTAATAACATTTACTCTCTCAAGCTAATACACTTTTAAGACTTGACTCTACACATTTGCTTATTTAGGCATTGGAGGGGCGTTCCTCGGACACACCCCCGAGGCTAGTAATCTTGTTTGCTTGTGTAGGACCTTAGGACAAGTCCTTCAGACCTTGCACTCTTTAACATTGATTTTCTCCAATTCAATTAAGATTCTACTTTGGATCATATTATTTCTACCCGGAACAATTTTAATTATGTTACTATATTTACGTACAAAGTATCTATAGTATCTATTGTTGATAATTAAATGATTAGATACTTATTGCTGATGTTACACTACTTTTAGTGAGTTTGGCTGCTGAATTCTTTTCTTCCCGATAATTAAGCAACTTACAATTTGATTTAGCAGGTAGGTTACGTGTCTTATATAGACCGGTTTAAATATATACGAAATATATATTAAATGTATATACATATAAGCATATTATATTACCTTTATTTTCTAAGAAATATAAATTATATAATTGATCTAATAATTGATATGCAATTATAAACTAATAAGATACTCCATAATATTTTAATGAAATCCTCCTAATCCATCTAGATTTAGATTTTAGGTAATTGTGTTGGAATTTGTTATATATATATATATATTGATTAGACATAGTTCTCAAATTGAGTTTAGCAAGTTGCAAAAGAGTTATAAATATTATTTATTGAATTACTTTGACACAATACAATAATTAATTTCACATAATCGTAAGTTGATTAAAGAATAATTAAACATCAATGTCATGGAGAAGAAATTAATGCATAGTAGTAGCTTAGATCATTGCCATCATACATACCTCCTTAAAAATAAGTGCATAGAGTGCGGCAAACTAAGATTAACAGTTAAGAGCAGAAAACAAGCTACTCTACCCTTCGGCTATATTCAACCCAACCTGACCCTTACCTTACAAGAGATCCATATTCGTCGCAACGAAAACTTGCAAAGTCTTGTAAGCCGTAGGAAGCTTCACTTAGTTCTTGACTTAGACCATACTCTAGTACATTCGACAACAACTCACTACAACATGTTCGTTGCGTCCCAAGGAGAAACGGAATTCATCATGGCCAGGGATGGTACATACGAGATTTTGAATGGTATGTATACGGTCAAGTTAAGGCCAGGTGCTCGAGAGTTTATTAAGCAAGTTAGCTCCATGTTTGACTTGTCGGTCTACACTTTGAGTCATAAAGTCTACGCTAAGGAAGTAGTTAAACTGTTAGATAACACAGAAGAAGGATTGACCTCGAGGTTTTCGTGGGTGATCACTAAGGAAGATTGTCTAAAGAACAAGCAAAAAGGGTTGGACATTGTGCTATCACACGAAAAGGTTGTTTTGATAGTTGATGATTCAAAAAAGGTTTGGAAGGAATCCGGGTCCAAAAATCTTATAAATATTACTCCATATTATTTTTTCGCGAATAGAGAGAAAACGAAGGAGATGGATAACGAGCTTGCTAGGGTTTTGAGTATCCTCAAGGAAGTCCATAGTGCATTCTATGATGATAACTTAGGACATGGTAAAGTGGACTATACAAAAAGAGATGTTCGTAAAGAGCTTCAACGAGTTCTATCAAAGCACAAAAAACATCAAAATCCTCTATACCGAGTTTTGCGTAAATTTTGTATTGGTTGATGTATTTTTGTTGCAACTTATTAAGTTTGTGAGATTTGTATAATAGCATGTCATTGATAAAATAATAATGCATAATCCCTTTTAACAATACATTTGTTAACAGGTCGTACATTATATTGCATGTCTGATCTATCTCTAACTCAATATATGGACTAAATGAGCAAGTCTGTATAACTAGTATTTTGGCCTTAGCAAGAGATAGAATTATTTACATGTGGAAGAAATACTCTACTAAATATGTAGATTTAAATAAGTGAACTTTTACATAATTCAACAGTTGAACACAAAACGTATCTTGTATTCGTGCTCAACATCCAAAAATACATCAACCACACAATTGTGGTTAGCTGCACAAAACTATCTAGTTATCTAACCTTGAACTTTAGTAATATTTCGCAAAATAGAAAGAACCCGGCCTGCTCTCATGTGTTCACATCACCTGCCATCCTGCACAAATATAAACCAATTCTTAGCTATAAAAAATGGTTCACAGTGCAATTATGACTACCATAATCTATCGATTGGCAGCATAAACTTACGAATTGAAGCTGTTGTTGATTCATTAGGATTCTGTTCCACAGGAGCTATTGGTGCAGGATTTGCTGCTTCTGCAGCCTTTTCTTCGGCGGCCACTAAAGAATTGTCATTTTTTTCGACTGATTGACTTATCTTCATCATCAGGCTCGGATAGCTTGAAATCTCTTTCGTTTGATCCTGCGTCAATGACACATCATTCTGATCAGTAAATCATTACTTGGCTAAAAATTTGAGAGGAAATGAGTAAAAACAAAGAAAGGAGGACCAAACTGCTAGGAAAGTAGCAATTGACAAGTGACAAACTGAAAACCACGGTATAGTATCCACATAGCTTTAGTCGAGTATGGAGAGAAATTGCGGATCAGGTTAGAATTAATAAATCACCTGCCTGTCTAAATGCCTCATACTGACAAATAATCATCCGTAACCTAACATAGTTCAAACTTAAACTTAATCCTCTGACTCCTCTGAGAGATCTACCAGGGTGTGTATAAATTACAAATGCAGTAATATAATTAATGCTGGGTGAAGTAGGATTGAAAGAAGTATCACTCACACCGCCAATATAGGATGTAAGGCGTACAACCATTGTAAGACTCTTGGGTGGCTAACAAGCAAGGAACGAAGTAAAAGAATAGAAAAGGCAGTACCTCATGTAAAGCTTCCCACCAAGAATCACATCTGTTTTGAAGTATGCGCCATTGTATTGCCATCTCATGTTCAATTGTATTTGGCTGAGTGCAGTGAGAAGTGTTGACAACTTTTCTCTTCATGAAGGAAAAAAAAAAAAAAAAAGTCACATGATGGGGTGAATCAAAAAAAAGTGTGATCGAATTAGGTTAAAAGAGCTGGGAAAGAAAATTACCTTTTCATTTTTAATCTTTGACGACTTGTCGATGATGAGGTGACCAGAAAAATTGCAGGCCGCACCAGGTTTATTTAGAGAGCTTTTACGAGCAACGAGTGGCCTGTGTACAAGAGAGATCAAAGTCATGTTTTCTCTTGATAAGAGCAAAACGTTATTGTGCTCAATCCTATTAGACAAAAAAAATAAAAAATAAAGAAAAAAATCTAATACTAGTTGAAAACTGTTTGCAAATTATTGTTAGCTACCTCTTAAATTAGGAAAGTCACCCTCTTAAATTACTGTTGTAAGCTCAGGTTCTTCATAAACTACCAAACTTTATTGAACCAGATCAGACTAGAAAATTTTAACCTGAGCACACAAAATCTTCCAACTTCCTTTTTTTTATAATTATATATATTCAATTATAAATTACAGTATAAAAATTTTCGATATTTGAAAAGCACACAAACAGAACCTAACAATATATCATACTAGATTAGTGCTTGTGCATTGCATGATTTAAATTTAAAATATTTATATAATATGCATGTTTAACATTTAGATTTTTATTTGATTTATGATACAATTTAATTTGAACAAAAATTTAAATGAAGAAATTTTTTAACTCGCAATTTTAATGATATTTGTAAAATAATATAAACAGTATTGAGATGCAAAGAAAAATACTTTGTAATTTGTTGCATTAAATTTTATTATTTTAATATATATGTTTAGTAAGGAATATAGAAGTTAGCCAAATAAATTTATCGCTTTTAGAGTAATAGCTCACATAAGAGGTAACGAAAAAAGTTGAGACAAATTTTTTTTACGAGAAAGTGACATGTGGCAAGGGATGACTTGAGTGGTTTCTACTTTATTTAAAGTATAGATGACAAGGTTTTGTTTATAGAGCCGTAAAATACAGCCGAAATTCAGAAAATCTGTCTATTCTTATAAAACAGATCAGACCAGAACATTCCCATCACACCAGGAGAAAAGAACATAACTTGAGTATTTTAGATTATGTTCCAAAAATTACAAGATTTTCTAACGATACCTTCCTTCTCCAACAATCAGGCACTTTTTTTTTAACTCGTGCATGACTAAGTCTGCATCAGCCTTTGATTTGAATATAACCAGTGCTTGTCCTGTAATCGCAAATTATATCTTCAGATACTAATCCAATTTAAAGTTCAATAGCAAGGTTTTTTTGACAAGAGTGTGTACCATATGATGAACTGGAAAAGGGTACTTGCACTACAATCTTTGCGTCAGCCTTCCGCCTAAATGCACTTGAAATTATATCCTGGGCATGCAAAAAATATACCAGGTGTCAAATAGTAATTGCAAAAGAAATACTTCTTGACGTTACTATCATCAAGGTAACAGGATGCACTTGAAATTCGAATCTGGGCAAGAGATACAACTCGACACCTATGGTTAGAGCCTAGAGGTGCATTAATTTCACACATCATGAAACAAGGAAAAGGTCTTCTAATGAGGTAGCACTAATTGACACATTTGGAAACCACAAAATTCAATATTGCAAGGAAACTAAGTAATTAGATGCATTACCTCTACATCTGATGAAGTATAAGATGGATCCAAGTTGACCAAGTGAACGAGAGTTCCATATTCGTGAGCTTCCTTTAGCCTTTCCTCCCACGACTATGAAAATTAGTACCAAAAATATAAATTCTTTTATAGACTCGGATGATGAAATTCCTATGCTCGACAAATGCGATTCCATTTTTAAGCCAGAATGCATGGTTAATAAATTAACAAAACAAGGGCATATAACATAATTATAATATGTACTTGAATATAAATGTCAAATCTAAAATTGAAAGCCTGAGTTTTTTTAATTGCATTAGACCTCCATAGTTATTTTTTTTTCGACAAAAGACCTCCATATTTATTAAGAAGATGCCGATAACATTTTTTTGTACCAAAAAAAAGGTATAAAAATTCTTGAATAATAAGAACAATAGGAATAATACCAGGAAACCTCCAATCCTCCACAAAATACAAGTGGCAGGGGATCATAAAAAGGTATTAAACACTGCAGCTTGAGCATCTAGAAGCCTACAGTTTTTTTGCAAAAACACGTTCATCACTTTCTCAAATTCTAAGGTTTTAACCAATCAATGAGCCCCAGGGACAGCGCAATAGGTAAGAGCTAACCCTTTGCCATAACATAGACAATGCTCGAACTTTAAAGGGAGTGGAGTACGGCCTTGTGAGAGGATGTTAACGAAGTTGATCTTATAATCTTACCAATTTCCACTGTTAGTTTTACCCAATCAGCGAGCATGTGCCAGGAAACTCTTTCAATAGAATCATCTCCAAAATTAAATCAAGAAGATAAGCTATCAAAATTCGAATTTAACAACTCATTTCCTATCTCTTTCATGTCTACAAAATTAACCATCCAACATACAATAAAAATCAATTATCAAGTATGGATGAATGATCAACATAATGTTATGCAGCACAACATACCAATTTGCAGAACCATTTCCGGGTATCCTGAGAACTAAGAGGATCTGCTTCTGAAATAAAACAAAGCATGATACATCAACCCAATATGTTACCCATAAGTATCAACAGAATTAAGTAGCCTGCAAGAATACCTGATGCCACAAGAATTTTCCTCTTCTTTAGTGGTTCACCTATAGAGGTGTGATGCTCATAATAATCCGATGTACTTGGCGTTTCTAGCACAGGATTTTCTGCACTGTCTGTAGGTTCATCTAATGGACAACACAAGCAAAAGTAAGTGGTCAATAAAACTAATACACATAACAATCTAACAAAATTCTTGAGAAAAACAGGAAATATCTGTCTTTTCATTAAACACCTTTCACCCGTACACCAGAAGCAAGACCAGTCCTGCATTCTACAGTTGCTTTAGATTTTTCTGCATTGTGTGTAGATTCATCTAATGCACAACACAAGAAAAAATAAGTGATCAATTATAACTAATACATATCAGTGTACCAAATGCTTGAGAAAAAGAGGAAATATCATGTTTTTTCATCAATTACCTTTTACCCGTGCTCCAGCAGAGAGACCAGTCCTGCATTCTACAGCTGCCTTAAAATTGTCTTGGTTGCGATTAAACAAGCGTTCCACTGTAGCAAAGTAAAACATTTCAAAAAAAAGAAGAAAAAAAAGAAAAGAAAATTAGAACTTCATTCAGAAACCAAAATATTCACTAGACTATACCAACCCTCTAATATTTACACTATGACTTCTTTAGAGACTTACACAAAATGAATTATTATTGAGGAGAGTGTTTATAGCCCAACTATAACAACTAACAAGAACATTCAGAAACATATTTATTAAATACTGCTAGAGCCTTAGAGGTCTTGCAAAGGTTATCAAACTTACAGAAGTTCTTAAATTTGAAATCAAAAGCAACAAATATAAAGTTAGTTAGGAAGAGATGAATAGTCCTTGAAAGTAAGCAAAAATATCACCAATTAAGGGATGTGTAGTGTGCACGGCATAAACTATGAAGTACTCAGAGCTGCAAAAAGTGCATGTTCAGAACAAGAAATTTGAGTAACATTCAGAAACAAAAAACATAGTCTTAAACTATACTTCATATTCCAGGCATGTAAAGTTGCCTTGATAGTTCCCAGAAGTCCGTTAAGCAAAGGATATATGTTGTTTATGGCATAAGGGAATGTAATATGGTAAGAAAATAAACATGATAGTGTTGGCAACTTGTTACACGTATATCCTTTTAGAAAAAATTGAAATTCGATACCACATTAGAGAGAGCTTTTAGTAAAGGAAGTGAATGAAGAATTGAAGAATAACAATGTTTAAGGATAGTGCTGCATTACCATAAACTTACCTTACAATATAATACACTAATTAAAAACTATAACTATAATATATTTTTACCTTCCAAGCAACCGATAGAGTGCCATAACAAGAAGTACAACTTTTCTATGCAAATGAGGGAAAAATCATTCTTAATTCCTCACCAATAAGAAACTTTGCACTTAAAGTAAGTCAAAATTAACAACTTTAATGCAATTTTTACATTGCATGCAATATGCCTATTACAGCAATATTTTCTATCCTCAAGAAAGTTGCATTTCAATTTCAATTTAACATGAAATAAACAAAGCCTACAGTAAAACTCTAACATTTTCATGAAATCATATAGTAGACTAACCTTTTGTCAAGTCAATGGTATCAGGAAATGCATCAGTTATTCTTAGTTCACCAACATTAAAGGTATGGGAAAAGAAGTAATTAGTTTTTCCCAAAGCTGATCCAGATGGAAGATTGTTCCGGCTATCCTTTGATGTGCAGAGAACATTACACTTTCCAACAATAGCTTCCTAACATCAAAATAGAAATTAAATCAAGAGAACAATCATAACTTTGATTTGTTAAAATATTTCTAACTTGTAACAAAACAAACTCTCAAGATAATATTCCATCCATTTTATAAAGATAATTTTCACAGACTCCCTAGTGCTCAAAGTTGTTATTATGTAGCAATTGCCTATAGTGAAAATTGACTTTCATTTGGACAAAGTTCTAGCAACTTATCATCCATGTTTAGTTGAGTAAAACATGTATTGCCATCTTCTTACCGCAATTGATAAGTTCATCCAGCTATAGTAGTCTATGAAAAGAACGATTTTAGAACTTATTATCCCCTTTGGATACACACATCAAATGAGAAATCTACAAAACCACTTCCGAAGTGTTTGGGATATCTCTTATATACTAATAAAAACAATACCTGGATATGTCACACAATATTTCATTTCACACAGACTAGAAGTCTACAGACTGGCAGAATGCCCAGAACATAATTAGATACTTTTCTCAATCCATAAGATATCCGCTGAAAACAGTAAGAACACATACAATATTTCATTTGATATCGGGAGGGTTCACGATTATTCCCAAGCTTAAAAATACTTCAATAACAATTAGAACATCGAAAACCAGAGAGAAAGTATTGAAAAAGTAGCAGAAATTACCAAAGGAATAATGTTAGAAACTCCTTTTCCCTGACCAGACGCCAGAAATAGTTCATTCCACAAAGGGTTATAATCTCTCAAGTAATGATAGATGTCTATGGGGCGGAAAAACCATAAAACTTTTCCTTTCCTTCCTCCCTTTTTCGATTCCCATAATTTCACAAGTTTACCAATATCAGTCTCTTTGGCCCCCTCGCGATACATGTATACAGAATCATAAAGCGAGTACTGAACACCTTCATAGGTAAAGGATTTGTAAAACTTAGTATCTGAATCAGATGAAGAAGTAACAGAAATCCTGATCCCCCATCTGAATTTTTCTCGACTTTTCTCTGCATTTTGTGACATAGTTGTCCACTAATGACCCACAGGATATCCATAAATAAAGTCAATTACTAGAAAGAAAATTTCCTGCTTTCATAGAAAGAAATTTGTGCAAACACCACCATTGAATACATCACAACGCATGAACCAAAGTTGAAATAAGTTAACATGTAAACAAATTACGAGTAGTTCAACAAAAAAAAGGCAGAATGTTACGTAAATTCTACTCAGAAATCTTATCAGTATTAAGAAAGCCAAATAGGTACACTGCAGTAGTCTTTCATTCATAGTTGATCGAACTAAAACCATTATTCCTCATCACTACTAGCTATTCTAATTGGACTAGCAACATTCCGACTATTTACCACAAAATTTTATTTTGGTGTTAGGAAGTCATAGGGGCAGGGATGAGAATCGATCAAAAAAGAGAAGCTCTAACCAACAACTGAGCTATCCCCTACTCTCATTATTTAGGACAAAATGAATGTGTGTCCATACCTAATTACCTATGGATTTGAGGTCACGCAAAATGAAATGTCCGGGGAACTTAGTAAATGAAATAAATCAACACTGCATTCCAAAAACAAGTAAAACCAATCCATCATATATGTCAATCACTTGTCACCGTAGTACTTAAAAGGTGGGATAGCTCAATTGATTAGAGCTTCTCTCTCAATTCTTGGAGATCTAGGGCTGGTTTTCATCACCCGCCCTTGTGGCTCTTTAGCACCAAAACGAAAAAAAGGTGGAACAATTTTCATCACTTAAGCAAACTAAAGGTATAAAATTCAAATGCCCGATTATAAACTCCCAAAGACAATTACACAATATAGGCAAGAATACATAGAATTCTGTAAAGTCCTCAAAGGGAAATCTCATTATTTGCTCTTCTTACAATTAATTATTGAAATGAATTACTCAATTCTTCAAGTCAAAAACAAAAGGAGTACTCAAAATCTCATTATTTTATCTTCTTACAATTATTTTCTCTTCTTACTAAATTCCTCTAAGTTAAAATCAAGAAATAAAGGGGCCCATAAATAAATAAGTTTAAAATCATGGGAAAAAAACAAAACCCCACAAAAAATAATCATCAAATGTGGGCAACCAAAATTATAAATTTATAACTACGGAGCATAAAATAACTTATAAAAATAAAAAATCCAGAAAATCTCATTTCTTCAAAAAAAAAAAAAAAAAAAAAAACATAAGTGAAATGTTGACTAACTCAAAATATAAACTACTAGTATAATTCATCAAATGAAGTAAAGTTAGAAAAAGGAAACAACCCCCACAAAAAAAAAAAAAAAAAAAAAAAATACCCATTTAAAAAACCACAGTGATCAAACTCAAAATTCACAGCAAAATGAAGGAAATTGAAGCAACATAAACAACATTTTATTAAAGTTCATCAAACAGTAAAAAAAAAAAAAGTATGAGAGTACCTAAGAAGGAGAAAACCCAAAATGAAGATAAAATGTGAGGAAGATGAAAGAAAAGAAAAGAAGTTAAAGGTTTTTTTTTTTTTTTTTTTGAAGTGAAGTAAGGGCTTAGAAATTTGAGTACTAAAAATAGATTAAAAAAAAATTGAAAATTTGGGAAAATGGAGAATTTTGTTGAAGACGAAGGATGAAAGAATTATATATTTGTGTGTGAGGAAAAAAAAAAGTAAAATTAAAAGAGGAGATGAAAGAAAGAGTGTAGCACAAGGCCACTACACCATGTTTACTTCCCACGAACTCTTGCAGTGTGACTGTGTGACTAGTCGTTTCACATGATCACCTTGTTATTTACTATCATGAGATTAATTATCCAATTAGTAATCCTTATTGTATTAAGGAATAGTACAAGTATTTTTATGGACTTACTATTTGTTACGAAGGATTAAAGGATCGTCTCAATTAAGAGGTTAAATTAGTGGTTAAGGTTCAGGAATGATTTCTATACTCTATCACAAAGCATAAAATTATAGACCTATAATGAGTTTAAGACAGGTTTATGTTAATCAACAATTATCAACTAGTAAATTTAGTCATCAGGGAATGTGGAATCCTAAGAAAAATTGCAAATAATTGTTATTGTGGTGTCGCACCTAAATTAGTATCGGACTTGAGAGCATCTACAGGACCACAAATCCACAATGGTTCAAGCTTCTTAGGGGTCATCCATATCCTACTATTTTTACACTAATCTGTTACTCAACAAACGTTTCAATGGTTTATAGATTGAGTCTATTATTTAACAAACAGTTTACAACATTTACTCAAGGTAAAGGATACACATACAACAAGTATTATATGTAGGTCCCACATATAAAATTAGGTGGCAATATGTCATTGGGTGCATTAAAGAGGTTCATTTGGTGTTCAATTGTGATTGGTGTAGTATGTAAGGATCCATATACATTAGTTGTATCACTTGCATGTGTATCACCTCTCTTTACTCAATACTCGATCTAAATATTGCCTCACTTGTATAAACCACTCATTAATTTTAAAAGAGATTTGATTTTTCAAATCTCAAAATACCCTAACAATCCTATTGGTGTGATATGTTACTTACATGAAGTTCATGTCAAAAGAAAAAAAAAAAAAAAAAAAAAAAAAAAAAATNCCCACATATAAAATTAGGTGGCAATATGTCATTGGGTGCATTAAAGAGGTTCATTTGGTGTTCAATTGTGATTGGTGTAGTATGTAAGGATCCATATACATTAGTTGTATCACTTGCATGTGTATCACCTCTCTTTACTCAATACTCGATCTAAATATTGCCTCACTTGTATAAACCACTCATTAATTTTAAAAGAGATTTGATTTTTCAAATCTCAAAATACCCTAACAATCCTATTGGTGTGATATGTTACTTACATGAAGTTCATGTCAAAAGAAAAAAAAAAAAAAAAAAAAAAAGCATGATATTTATGAAAAACAATTAATGAGAAGAGATAATACAAAGTAAAAGAACAAGTAGAGTTAAAAATTAAATTGGATAAATTAAAATGTCTGAACAAACTTTCCTGTGTTTTGTAAATACTGTAAGAAACAGTGGCTAGGGCCAGAAGCTATACTACAAGTCTACAGGTGTGCATATGGTTTTTTTTTTTTTTAGACAATGTGTGCATATGGTTAATGCTTGACCATTGCCACTAACCCCCTACATTATTTATTCAGCATCACAACATGTTTGGTATCATCCTGAGTTCGAATCCAAGTAAAAAGCATGAGATGCTCTTGAGAGACAAAGTTGAGCAGGTTTTATTAAACGACGTTCGATGTTGTCTCCGCTTTCATATGTGACCAAGAAATGAATCTCAGAAAATTGCCACACAGCACAGAGCATTTGTAAATGTAAAGGGAAAAAAAAAAAGCAATTTAAATCAACACGAGTGTTTCAGCTTCCTGATATATCTCCTCCTCGTGTCGCATTTACAGAGTTACTCATTCGAATTCAACTAATACTACAGAGTACAGAGAATCCAAATGCAGAGGTGAAAAAAGAATTTTCATTAACATTAACACTTCAATTTTTGAAGGTACAGAGCAGTCACAACAACGGTAAACCAACGTGTAGATTGTAAAAAGATGTATACAATTTGTCATTGTCCAACCCTTTGGTAGCCAATAACAACAATTATCTACACGTTGATGCTAACCCTCTCACTAACAGCAAATAAAAAGTAGTAGAACAAAAACAATTTACAAGGAACTCATAAAACTCGGCTACTTCATGGAGTTTGAAGTTCCAACCTGCCAAAACTACAGTCGAAGGAAGAGGGAGTAGGCTATACTGGGTTCTCTGCAGGTTCCATGAAAAAAGGAGTTCCAAAGAAGGCCCCAAGGAAGGGAAAGACCCTCCAAAACCAGCTTGCTCAGTTAAGATATTCACTCGTTATCAGACTTTTTTCACTTCAAAATCACATAAAACTCGGTAATTGAAAGAGGACACGGCTGCAAGCAAAGCCTTGGGGCAATTCTCCGAGAAGGCCTGGAGGCAGGGGAAGACCCTCCATAACCAGCTTGCTAAGTGATGACTTTCACTCTTAAATATACTTGCACTTCAGTCGCTTAAAATCCGGCAAATGAACGGAGACACAGCTGCAAGCAATGCCTTGGGGCACTCCTCATGTGGAAGGTGGCCACATCCTGATATAGCAACTAATCTCTGCAGAATTCAAACACCAATATTTATAAGCTTCATTTGAAAAAGATTAAAAATAGGCTTGAAGAATCCAATTTTTGAGCATAAAAAGGGAATTCACTGTAACACTCAACAGAACAACTTGGGAGAAATATGGTACAGAGTACTTCCAATTTGTTGTGCAAATTAAGTTAGCTGCTTTGTCACATAATTCAAGAAGCAATTTCATGATTTCATGATTAGAAGATTCAAGTCAAACCAGTTAGTAACACACACACAGCTGGAACAAGATGTGTTTTTAAATTTGACAAGAAACCTCAACAGAAGGGGGAAAAACATATGATATAAAAGAGAAGACGGATACAATTCAAATGACCCATATGATGATGCATCAGATTAAACATGATAACAAAGAAAATATACTTACAGAATCTACAAATTTGGAAGCCATAGTTTGAGCAGATCTTAAAGATACTAGAGCATCCTCAGCTCCAGTTACAACCATAATGGGTAAATCTTGAATTGCTTTCACAAGTGAAACCGTTTTGTCTGGTGACATAATTGTCTCACCAGAAAGTTTACCTATTTCATGAAGAGCCTCGTCCCAACCTTCTACACAAAGAGGAGCCTGATTGGATACATTAGTAACAAAAGTTAACGACTTATTGATAGGGAAACTAATATTTACAGAATGCTACTTGCAAGACGAAGTATGGGAATTATATCAGTAAAACTCTAAACCCCAAACATACCTTGTATAGGTTTAAAACTTCTGTTGTTAGCTTGGTAGCATCATACCACGCACGCCGATTAACCACTTGAGTAATTTCTGTTCGGAGCAATGGCTGGATCAAATGTTTCTTCCCCAATGAAGTACGCAGAAGTATCCTAGCAAAAGAAGGAACTACATCTCTGGAAAGATCAGCACTCAGCAACACTACTGCTCTGATCTCAACCTGAAAACAATTAGTATCAATCAAGTTTAGGAATATTAATCAAAAAAATTTCAAACCAAATCAGGTACTCAGGCAGCTGCAGTGGATATATATTACCAGCAGGCTGGCTCACAATCAACATCTAGGGGCCCTCATACAAAGTATTGCCAACAATAAATGAAAAACTTGCTAAGACATTATTACCCTTAAATGTAAGCAAGAAGCATAGAACGAATAATAGACTTCAGTCTCCATTAAAGAATGACTTCATCACATTATTCACTTATGATGGAATGTTTGGAGAAAACAGCAACTATCTGAGAAAATTAAAATCCCCCACCAAAAAAAAAAAAAAGATATATAATGTTTGGTGGCCCGTTTCTTTTTCCAGGAGTGACTGCGTGAAACAAAAAACTTCTGATGTACAGTCAGTTTTATTATGATTAAAATGATTCCAGATTGCTGCAAGATTCAATAATTATCCAATGAACCTTGACTTTGAAACATTTTTTTCGCCACAACTTGTTCAGATTATAATACTAACCCATTTTACTAATTCAACCACTTACCTAGGACTAGGATTAATTCTTCCAAGTTCCAACCACAACCCAAAGAATTTTTAATTTTCTAAATTCTCCTACTAAGAAGACTTTTCAACATTAAGCACCTTTCCGCAAGTACTTCAGCAAAACAAATGAACTAATTACAGTTGGTACCAAAAGAATGTCAATCATGACATTGATTATATTGCTCACTCCATAGTCCATATATACTTAATATAAGGAATGTTTCTGTCAAAAATATATAATTTTCACATAACATTCGCAAAATGAGCTAAAAACCTTCAATATGTCAATTCTCTTCATTGTACCATCATAAGTCACACCATATTGCATCAAGAGCTAAAATCCTTGCATCCATCACTAATATTATACACCTATTTAGTCTGCAAAATCCAACTACACATACTTGCCGAAAATGCTTTTTTCACCACCTCTATCAAACAAAAAATGAGCAGGGACTCATAACCAGATATAGAGAATTAAAGAGTACAGCATTCACTCAACAATCATAAACTCATGATTGGGGACAAAATTTAGACAATGGCTGATAAGAAACAGATAATGTGAAAAGAAACAAATAATTTAGCAAACAACTGTCAAAAACTATTGAATGCTAAAACAGCTTAAAGGTGACTCCCATAAATTGTTAAACCATAACTATCTAAATGACCAGAAACCTAGTAAGCATAACTCACATTTGTAGAACTCCCAGATGTTCTCACTTTTTCTGCTGCCCTTAATGCTAGCAAGCCACCATCATCATGGCCAACAAAAATCACTGACGAGAACCCCATTTCTGAACAAAAGGACAGAAGTAGGTCCACCTGAAATAGGAGCAGATATAGCATCAGTGTGAAGATATTAGAAGCCCCACCAAGCAGATTGAGAATGTTTGAAAAAGATGCACAAGTCACTACAACATATTAAATCATAACATTTCTGTTTTGCACAAGTCACAAGATCAAACAACTTCAACGACCAAATTTTATAAATGGTCAGCAGCAATCTCGGCACACTCTCCCAGGAATTTGATCACATATTTACATTAAGGTGGCAACTAGAGGGAGAGATGAGTCCAAAATTTTCTAGGCATCTGCTGGTGTAAATTAGCTAATGGTGTTAATTAAATTACTTTATTAAAACAGGAAAAAGGAAAGAGACTTTTACTCTACAATCGAACACCGAGCAGAATGTTTCAATATTATCACATACTCATAATTTGCTCAATACATGAATCCTTCTGACCATAATTATGTGCCACCAATCTGGCAGGCATCTGAAATGTTCAGATGTCAAAAATATGAAGTTGCAGTACAGGCTTAGATGCACAACTATATAGACCAGCTACGAAGACCGTATGGCTAAATCTAGATAGTAAACTGGTAGAGAAAATACCAACCATTAATGCCATAGAAGTATAGAACTTATACCAACAAGCTTAAGATTAAAAAGCAAAAAGATTGTGCTTAAATCAAAAGTAGCATCGATAAGGGCTGAAAGCAACAATAAAAATAGTGTAGCAAGTTTTAGGCTAACAAAAATTGCTACCGAATATGGAAAATACAAGTCTGGATAACTAACAGGGTACAAAGCTGCTATCTTTTCTGGGAAAACATCAATACCTAACTCCAAAGAATACATGCTAGCGTGCTTACTGAAAATGACAGGTAGAAAAGACATGCATCATAAAATGAAGCCAAGAAATTCCATACATGCTAATCTTATTTGCAGTCATAATTTAATCCCATAAGACAGTGTTGAGTTAAAAATACCTGAGTATCAAGTCTATAAGGATTTGGCAATTGTTTTTCTTCCCAATCCATCTTTTGCAGCCTAGGAGTTAAACCCCATCCAGGCCTATCGAAAGCAGCAACAGTACAGCCTACTTGTCGAGCTAGTGTCCCCATCACATGCCTCCATGAGAAAACTCCACCTCCAAAACCGTGCACTAAGACAATGCCACACTCCCCACTCGCCTCCAAATCTGAATCCAATTTTAACGGGCTTATATCATTGAATTCATCCATTTCATCGGCAGCATCAAGGCTCAATGGATGTATTTCATCAGATAAAGCAGTGGAGCATGCCAGGTCTTCTAGCAATGGATCATGCAATGAATGGAATTGATTACTATAGCTCCTACAAAGATTACGTGGGGTTTTCGACATCACATTTAATGGTCGATCTACGTTTACCCTAACAATGCCCAATGGAGGGCTGCAGCTTCTACTAGGTTCTACAAATGTTGTAGACGATAAAGAACGTGAAGGAGAACTAGGCATGCTAATCTTGTAGTGGAGCGTAAATCCTTGACAGGTTGTGAATAAGCTATCAATGTCAGCCAGTAACCTGGCAGGCAAAACACTTTCATAACGAGCAAGACCAAATTGTTTCCTCCTTAACTCACTGTCACTTTTAGGGGTGGCCTTTGCTGAGGAAGGAATAGGAGATCGAGGTAACTTTTGATAAGCAGATAACAGACTCTTGCAAGACAGAACCTGTCAGACATAAAACCACACTTCAGCTTGACCTTGGAAATATCCAAGACGATCACCTTAGTTAACAACATAAAATCAACCTTATAGAACTACAAGGATAGCAAAAGGACTACATCATGTGCTGTTATTGTGGGGAAAAAGAAGCGTGATGAAATCAGTAGAAACAAATTCACAAAAAACCAGATGCAACCAACTAGGCATCACGAAAAATGATGAAACCACTAGGAAACCTACCGCTTCTGGGTCAACACGATGGAAAAGTTTCCTCCTTGCCTTGCAGCTAATTCGATAAGCAATCACCATATGACCAAGAGCAAAAACAACAGACGAAAGAAACATGACAGGCATTCCCCAAGACTTCTTCAAATGAAGAATCCGCCTTGAAAGAGAATGTGAAGCATCAGCTTCCATTTGAGAATTTGCTGAAAAAACACAGGCCTTAACTGACAAAACAAGAACCGAAGAAATGGAGCATAACGTCACACTTCCAAGATAAGGCCCATGAGAGAGAGCAGGAGTATCCGAGAAAGAATATACACCTGCAATGATTCATTAATCTGTCATACAACGGAACAGTACATGATTCACAAACTACACACAAACACATCTCCACTCATATTCTTAACTATTTTCTTCCCATCGCCGCTTATCTAAGTTTGCCAAATATTATGCCACAACAAAGCACCTATATCAGCCCAACACTTGGTTAAAACTTATAACATTAAATTTGCATTCTCCAAATTTGCCTTAACAAATCAACAATACACAACAATGCGAGCAAACAGCACCTTCAAGCAAATTGACCAGCCAAACAATCCCAACAACGGTTCAGCACGACAGCATACACCTAAACGATCCAACCATTCCATACTTGACAATTACAATCATCAAATAGTCGAGCTAACCAACTTCAAAATACAATCAAACAAAATTTCACATATTTAAACCAAACTTAATAGCAAATATAATTGCTAACCAAGTCCTCTCTACCAATCCTCTTCATCCAATCTCCGCTTCGCGCTTAATTCCTCAACATAGGTTTACAAACTACAAATTTGCACACCTAATTGAATTAAATAAAATTCTTCAGGTAAACAAATTCATATGACAAATCAAACATTACACTAATTCTCCGTAAAACAAAACACAACAGTAACAGTCACAAAACTACAAATTAATCATTTTAACCACAAATTTACACAGCTTATTAAATTAAACATAACAAAAAATGCTGCATGTAAGCAAATTCAAATAACAATTGCTTAAAAAAATGACTAAGCTAGTAAAAAAAAAACATTTAATTACAAGAAAAATCAAAAAATAAAAAAAAAATCAGTAAAAATTGCATAAAAACATAGAAAAGTAAATTAATAGAACTACTTACAGGTAATAAGGAGAGATCTGAAAACGGAAACAAAAGGAATATCAATAAGTGAGCTCTTAAAAGCGTAACGTTTAAGATGTTGTTTAACGCCGTAACAACGAACACAAGTAAAACTCGAAGCCAAAACACAAGGAACCAAAACATCACCAATTGCAACTAATAACGGTAAACATTGAACTAATAATGACGCCGTCATCGCCACCATGAAAAACACCGTTCTCAAACACCTCCTCATCTTCTCCCACCCTATCACCACCATTTTTTTTTATTTTCGCGTAAAATTAATTGATAAAATCAAAAATGGATTAAATTAGAGAAGTGGAGGTTGTTTAGGTAGGATCGCGGGAGATCTGCGATCGTAAAGAAGTGGAAACCCTAGAAGAGAAGAAGAAGAGGTTCAATAATGCCATTGACAGCAAAAAAAAACAAAAAAAAAAATTGAAATGAAATTCAAATTGAATTGAATTATTTGTTTTGGATTATATTTTAAAAAAAATAAAAGGTGATAATGATGATGGTCAATGATGAAGGAAAGAAGAATTTAGTTGTTGTTGTTCCGCCATTGTTAGGGTTTCGAAGGTTTGATTTGTTAGATTGTTTCTCTCTCTTCTTCGACGAAGGAGGAGGAGGAACAGAGAGAAGACGGCGAATTGTTTAAATATAAGACGGCGGAAACTGGGTTAATTTGATTTCGGCGATGTTAATTAATTAATCCGGTATTAATTTAATTTCGAAATTAATGCAATAATTAAGTATTAAAAAATTAATGATAAAGTGATGGTTGATTTTTTTATTTTATTTTATTTTAAAATTCCAAGTAAGATTGCTTTTAGGGGAGACTGGGAGAGGGGGTCTGACAAGCAACGTAATTGCTGCGCGTGTGGGGGTAAAAGGCGTGGAGCATGTGTGGCCCATTTGGTTGTTTCGGGTCTTGTGTTGTGTTTGCTTTATTAAGGGCATGTTTGTTAGGGATATCATTTTTATGTTTAGCCTATGTTTGTTAAGAGCTCATGTTTTTACATGGTGGATTTGTATGGATGTTGGTAGATGGTGTCATGGACTCATGGAGAATGACTCAATGGTGCAGCTCTGGTCCTAGGACTTGGGCTTGGAAAAACCTATGTAAGGCTTTGCCTCTACGTAATGCGTATCGGACTATGGGCATATGTTCTCGTAAGATAATGGTTTCATCCATTGAGCAAACTTACGTAATACAATAATCAAGATTTAATTACATGATCGTTGGATTATTGTGGATGATCTTAATTATACCAATATTGAAAATCTATTTGATGTATGTTCATGTTAGAGATAACGGTCCAACTAGAATTTGTGGTCTTTTTAAATTGTAAGAGATACAATTACAAGGGTGAAAGCTACTTCACTAAGACTTTATACTACCGTAATTAAGCATGTACCTCATATATTATTATACAACGAGTAGAAATACGTTGCATATGGACGTTTTTCATTATCCATCCTCCAATTTTTCACTTGAAAATCGGAGAATAATCACAAAATTTAACTCAGATCAGTGTGAACTGTATAACTATGCGTATATGCGTTCACATTTTACTCATTACTTTCTCCTTTGATTTTGAACAAAAGAGTGATTTAGATTATTTATTTGGTTCCACTCATGTCTCATTCAAAGTTTGCAAAAGCAAATACCATCAATAATTTATGTGTAGGTAGCAAATAAAATTATGAAATCTGTTTGGTGAGCCCACTCTTTAAGGCATACAAACTGTCATTTGGATAAAAGTATGATATAATCATATGATTGATTGGGTTATTAGATGATATTAGAGGGGATTAAAGTCCTTAAGAATACCTGTCAGCATATTTTGTTTTTCCCCTTTGTATGTGTTGTCACTTGAATCTTTTTTGTATTTTAGTCAACAGAAAAGCAGAAAAAGGTTGCACAAGATACGAATACTATACCATTCTATTATTTAAAGGGGCCATGACTGAAAATTATTAAAAGATGAAAACTTGAACAAAATATTAAGCACCATTTTAATTATTTTAATTTCTTTGATAAGTGAGCACCTTAATGGAAGAACAAAATTTCATTCCAAAACTACATTTTGGCGTATATATACAAATAGATTGCTAAAAATCAAGGTTGTATTAGGTCTAGGTCTTTTGATTTTAGTTTTAGTTTGGTGTCGCTTTAGTGATTTCTGGGACAACATTTTATTTTTATATTAATTTCAATTCAGTTCGTTTTAACCCTAAAATAAGTTCGAAGTAAAAAGAAACTTATTGTTAGATAACTCTCATTCTCTCCATATATATTTATACACGTTATTGGAAATAATTAATACAAATATACATACGGAGTAACTATATTTTAGAATAAATTGAATATCAAAACAAATAAAAGTGATGAATGAGTGTTATGAGATTAAATCAAGGATTTTTTTTGCACGTCACTTCTGATACTCGTACTTGAGTATTCTTTGCACACTTTTAAGTCATAACTAATATCGATATATATTTCATCCATAATTATACAAACCCACAATTTAAGAAGGGGCTTGACCGTCCATTGCCCTATATGGCTATATCCAATTAGCTATTACCTATACAACCAATTAAAAGCCTTGTGAAAAAAAAAAAAATGTTTACAAAGAATTTGCCAAACACAAAAGGAATGTCGTTCACTGATAGCTTGATCAATGCACTCCGTAATTCATTAGTTATCACCTATATCCTATGAGACGCATAGAATCACAAGTCTCACAAAATGTCACATCAATTATTTATTAATTTCATTTACTATGTACTCGGCAATTTTATACGAATATGAGCCTATACTGGGGCCCACCATGTTCTTGATCTATCAATGTGTCATCATGTATTACTCAAGTCCAAGTCCAACGGTCAGATGTGTTTCAAAATTATAAAATTATGACGTTGGAAATTTTAAAAAAAAAAACGGCTTTTTTTGTCACTCTGTACTGGGCTCACCCAATTATAGTTTCTGAACATTTTAATCTTCTCCGCACTGGGCTAAACACTTCTGGGTTCGGCTGGGCTAGCAAACTTAGGCTATGAATCAGAGTGTCAAACTACTCTCAATTCAATTATATTGTGTTACTTGTGTGTAAGTACACATGTGTTACATGTGTATATAGTTCAAGTTGGGGTTCATGTCAAGTATGGCCAAAATTACAATACAAACCATGTTTGGGTTAACATAACACATAAGAAGGAAAGAGGCTTATGACTACTATTTATGTTAATAGGCTGTTATTATTTTATTGGGTTTTTCTACATTGTGTCTCTAGGGTATTGTGTTTTTTTACGTTGTGCCCTCTTAAATTAAAACTTCTACATGGTGCCCTTAAGGTTCATTAAATAACTAAGCCATGACCTTTTTGTTAAAAATGTCACAATTTCAATCTCAATTTAGTGGCTCATACGCCTCCGTTCATAGCCCATACTCTTACAATTTTCTTTACAATTAAAGTGTACTATGAGCATTATGGTTCATATAACAAATAATTTAAGGGCATTTAATATTTGTTTAAGTACAAAGTCATGGCATAATAACTAACTGGACTTTAGGAACACCACGTGGAAATTTTAATTTGGGAGGACACAACGTAAAAAGCCCAATACCTCAAGTGCACAATGAAAAACCCTTTTGTTGAAGTCGGAGTGTGAACTTAGATAATCTGCTCATGGTTCGATATGTTGTCATCCCAATGTCATTATACCAATTGATTTTCGGCCGGCCACTCAAGCCAATGCAGGAAAGTATGAAACTACAATAGTATATTGGGTGTATATCTGTACAATTATATTATAGGTTGCCGCGGAGGTCCACTGCTAGTCTGCTACGGATCCATATCCTTTTCCGGGTAGTTGGGCTATAGCCCATATTGTTTCTTAATTTGTGTCCAAAACAATTCAATAACAGCATGCATGGGACTGTTCACTGTTGCCTTGTTGAGTAACTGGTAAGTTGGTCATAGGAGAACGGGAAGATGGAAGATTGAGTTCACGTGTTGCAAAAAAAGAAAAAAAAGAAGAAAAAAAAGTCCGTTGTTGAACACTTTTTTGGTCGGATGTAAATGTTTTTCTTAAAAACAATTTTCTTTACATTGAAGTTTTTGATTTTCATTTTAATTAAATAATAAAAAATGTTTAAAATGTCCTATGTAAAATTTTACGTATAATCAAACAACGGAAACAATTCAAAAAACAATGGAAAACATTTATAAATTTAAGTTTTCTAATGTTTTACATCTTATCAAACAGAACGAGAGAATCTAATAGGTGATGACATATATATATATATATATATATATAATAAATCAAATAACATTTTTGTGAACATACCCTCTACAAAAATTGACGGTGATAGTATATCAGTGAAATTAACTCAACCAAAAATTTAAAATAGTAATTAGTTTCGTAAAATAGTTTAAATTCAAAAATACTACCTCCGTTTCCTATTATTTGCAACAAAAAATGTTGCACAAACTCGTAGGTGAAATTTGTTTGTGAGAGTAAAAAATTAGGAATACATGTTAAATAGGAGAAAGAAAAAGAGAAAACACAACTTAAAAGGCAAAGAAAAATATATTGCAAATAGTAAAAGTATGAAACATCCATTTTTTACAAATGTTTCGATTAATATAAAACGCGGGTAACTCAGTAAAATTAGAGTTGAGTGCCTCGAGGTACGGTTTATGAGTTATGACAAATCACGATTTTTAAAACGGGCTCGTGGACATCTGTGGATCGTCCATGTGTGGGACCTCCATACCACAAATAACAATAGACTGAGAATTTGTGGAAAAAGAATATACGGGTTTAAAAATTGCTCTTGTTTCCAAATTTGCCTAATTGGATTCCACTGTTTTTCTTAAGTTCCCATCAATATATTCGGACAGCCATAGTCAATTGGTTATGTGGCACACATTTTGATCTTTTTGAATTTCTTTTTTGTTTGTTTCAATTATTCCAAAAATGTTGAAAAAGGAAAGAAGTTGTTGAGAGAATGAATTTCACTTAATGGCAATGACTAGTTGACTACATAATGAGTATAATGACTCTCCTATGTAATTCATTAGTTATTGGAAATGAAAATTTATCAAAGTACCTTTTCAACTAACACATACACTGCTTAATACTCCCTCCCTCGCAACGTAATCCGTAATTCATTTTTGCTATTTTTAAGGAAGTACTCTCGCTATATGAAGATTAGGTGGAACAAAGATTTGATGGGAATAATCCAAACTTTCAACTTTAATTATTAATATGAAAGCCACTTATTTATTAAAAGTAGTTGAGTAGTACTTAGAATGATAAATTAAGATTAAATAAGTGCAAAATGATAAAAATGGGGACAATAAGGTAAAGATACATGTGAATGTAGCAAGTAAGAGCAAAATAAAGTAAGAGTAACTTGATCGCTCCTACAACCAGCTAACAAAAAACAATAGTTTTGTCAATTATGATAGTTTATGACCCAAATTAAACCCGAGTAATCTTATAAATCGAGTTGACAAAAATCTAAATTAAGAAAAAATGCAAGATTACACTATTTATGATGCATTTTATAGTAAAAATAATTTTCAGTTTCACACTCCAAAAAGTAACTATTGGATTTGCATGTAAAAAGGTATCAATGACTATTTAAACGCAATCAAAATATTATTATACTAATCAACTCGTGATTTTCATGCATTTTGAAATTATTTACATTCGAAATTATGCATTTAATGCTTTACCTTGTGTACTTGGACTTATTTTAAATTTGTTTCATTCAACTAGCGTATATTAACAGACTTGGATCTGTATTTTATATTAATTTTTTTCCATGTCAATGGAATTCGATTTGGCTCAAACAAATCCAAAACAATATGATCACCTTATTTGTAACTCTAAGAATTGCATTGTGTTGAGTCTATGTAACTATCCCCAAACAACACACGTAATTATCGCACTTTGATAGATTGAAAGAGAATTAAACAATATATAAAGATATATAATAGGCTATTTCTCGTGTTGTTTTTATATGGTTTGAAGATTAAACATCTTGAGCATTCTAAGGTGGACTCTCATATAATTGATGCAAAACATGCATGTTTGTTTCTAACATATCCTATGAATATGAGCTTTAATTGCTGATTAGTACCCTTTAGCACATACAATACTTAATGTTACCATAAACAAAATCCAGTGTCGGCCCTGGGACGGGGTGAGTGGAGCCCATGCCCAGGGCCCAAGAAATTTGAGGTATATGCATACTAAAATTGACATGATATATTTATTAAGGTGAACAATATCATTGTTTTCCATGTCGTGGGTTCAATTCCCACAGCATGCATTTTTTTATTCTTTTCAAATATTTCTCAAGTTTATTTACTTCATACATTATTAGGATTTCATCCATTTTCCAAATTAAAAAATACCTATAATATAATCCTATAACTAGTTTGTTCAATTTTCCTACATTGATTTTTTTTCCTACATTAATTAATCTCTTTTTTTTTACATATTCTTATTTTAATAATTTTACTATTAAATTATATTTCCTCTATATAGCTTCAATATAATCTTAATATTTTGTAAACTTTTACTAATACACAATTAAATTTCAAAGATGTTTACGTAACAGCAAATGTGATAAAGTGAATATGTCAAGAAACATTATAGACAGATGGTGCATAATGTATCATGTTACTTATCTTTCAATTAAATTATTTTTAAATAATTATTATATTGGATAGCATGAAATAATGAACTCATTTTCATTTAATTTCCTCATACAAAACATATATAAAATCAAAGTAGTTTATAGGACTCATATTCCATATTCGGCCCAGACCTCTAAAATCTCAAAGACGACCCTTGTTAAAATTGATTATTATTTTTTTTTGGTGCTAGGAAGCCACAAAGGCGGGGATGAGAATCGATCCCATGATCTCCTGGAATTGGGAGGGAGTTAAAATTGATTTTATTAAAAAAATTTAAAAAGCTTACCCACCTTAATCACGTTGGATTAGATTGTTGTGTACCCTGGCCTTAAAGATGAAACAAAACACTTTCTTCTTCTACTTCTCTTCCCTAATATATGGGCCTATGAGATAATTTAAATTCTATTTGACAAATTGTTTAAAACGTGCCCATATTGAATATGAATAGGCATGATTCACTCACTACATTCATTCGATATTTCGATGTTTCAATTTTCAACTTTTAAGTATTTTGACTTGGAATCTATGCCATCAAATTAGACAATTAGTTGCATCCGTAGACAACGTTTACCTACCCCCAAGCCATTGAAGTACCCAAGCATCCATGTGACCCGACTCCTTTCTCTCGCCACCCGTAAGAATGACCTTAGTTAGTAGTATTTGAGGAATTGATCGATTTTATTTTCTAATATTAAAAAAAAAATTAGAAAAATGAAGTACTTTTGCATCAATATGCCTTGTTACGAAAAAATATTTATGTTGAAGGCCTCTGGCCCATATGACTCTGACCTTTTTTTTTTTTTTTTGACTTGAAAACTACTCATCTTGATTTGAAAACATAACACTCTTGACTTGAATTTAAAATTAATTTAGTGATTTAAAAGATATGCAATGTGACATGATAAAAATTGTGAGTTGAAAAATGCCTACTTTGACTTGAAAATGCATGTCACTGACCTGAAAACGTTTTTTGCGAAATTATAAATTTACCCCTCCTTTGGGCCGACTCACCTCTAGATATATACTTTCTCGCCTTCTTACATTAAACATTGAAATTCCTTATTATCATGTTAGTTGTGACTCCAACAACTAACTCCCCTTATTATAATCTACTTTCTCCGTTTTTTTAGTTGCAACAAATAATTTTTCACACTTGTTGAGACACATTTTTAATATTTATAACTCTAATTATATATTTGTATAAATTATAAAAATTATGTATTAAAAAAGTGCACACTAATACAAATCAAACGTGACCCATATTAATTATATTCCTTTTTATACATTAATCATAAAATTAAATTAAAACTTAAAAGATAAATAATGCAATTTTTGAAATGTTGCAACTTAAAAAACGGAGACGGACCAGTCAGCCAACTATAGCTCTATTATAGTTCAGAGACTTAAGATATTGAGTGCGGTCCCAAGAGAACTTAAGGCCGTTGTATTGGAGGATTTAGGTGTGGAGTCTTTACCTAGGAGTGGTCTAATGGTAGACGGCTAACTAGGTGTTACGTAGTTTCTTTCTTTTTCTTTTTATTTGTTTTTCTCTTTTGTAGTTTGTGTTCTGTTTGTTATTTCCTTTTCTTTGGAGTCTTGCTTGTACTCTCGCTTAAGCTGCCCCCTCCCCCCAAATAAAAAAAAAACACTATAATTGCTTAAAAATTTAAGGAAAATGAAGGCATTGTAGCCTAATGTAAGTATGAAAGAAATAGAGGCATTAGTAGAGGTAATAAGTAAAATCATATACTATCTTCTTTTTTAAGTTGCAACAAATGTATAAAATATTTATTTGTTGCAACTAAAAAAACGGAGGGAATAATTATTACAATGATTGTCATATTTCACTAAAAAAAATTTACCAAAAATTCTAAATTTGCTATAAACTTGTGCATGAACAATAAACGCATCATTCAAATAAGGTCTGGCAATTAAATATCACAAGTAATTTTCATAGCACAAATGCACCAAAAGTAACAAATTGGTTTGCCTAAAGCAAAAAAACTTCTTAGAAAACCACAAAAGAAGCAAGAGGTTGGTAAACAAGTATCTCACGCAAACTTGTAGGCCTCAAACGTCTTTATATTTCGCTCTAGCTATTATATTCAAGAGCATTTTAGATTTTCAATACAACAAAAAAACTTTCAAGTTAACAAGCTTTAATCACATTACTTCAATAAGGTTAAGCGAATGAATAAAAATTTAAAATTTATTTCATACTTGACTATTAAAGTATTTACATACTCCACTTATAGGTATTTGAACTTACAAAAGTTGGACATCAAAGTAGGAAAATTCTAAATAAATTTAGGTTCCGTTTGGTAGAGCGTAAAACATTTTCCTTGAAAAGTGTTTTTCTCCCTTTCTCAATTTTATATTGTTTGGTACACAAAGGAATGTAGAATCATTTTCCATGGAAGTAAATTTTTCCTTGCAATGATGGAAAACCATTTTCCTTCCAAAATGAAAGGAAAACAATTTTCCTTCTAAAATGAAAGGAAAACAATTTTCCTTCCAAAATGAAAGGAAAACAATTTTCCTCCCATCCCCTTATACACTCGTTCCTCAGTGCCTCCTTCCACCCCCTTCATTTTCCGTATTTTCATCACTTTTTTTTACATGCAACCAAACAATGAAAAATTGTTTTCCATGGAAAACTATTTTCAATGAAAATCATTTTACATTGAAAATGTTTTACGCCTTACCAAACGAACCTTTAACGAAGTATATCACATTGAAAAGAACACATGTAGTGGGACCATGAAAGAAATGTGCGGGCCTCACTATTTTTTGCTTGTTTATGTACCTCATATATGCTTGATATACTTTGTTAAATTTATCAATGTAATAAATTTAAAACACCTCTATCAAAGTACTCTAAATGAATAAGAGAGTCGCATCATTTTGTAATGGACGAAAACCATTTAAATTGATGTGCAATTGTGCAAAGCGCTAACATATTTACCATAATTTTTTTGGCAAAGTTAATATTATTAACCAATAATTACATTAATGAAAAAAGATTTATCTTCTTAGGCTATGTTATTTTGAACCAAAATGTAGCTGAGTTAAACTGAAAGGAGCTGAACTAAATTGTACCGAAGTGAAGTGAGCTAAATTGAAATGAAATTGTAAATATAATGGAGAGGAGTGGAATTGAACTGAATTGAAAAGAGATGAATTGAACTGAAATGAAGTGCCAAAGTTTTTAGTCCAAGGAACCGGGCCTTAATACTACACTATAATATACTACTCCCTCAGTTCATTAATGTTTAATACGTTTTGAATCTTGACACTATTCATGAGACGAAAAAATCTCTTAAATTACCTTCAACCTATAAAACATAATATAGTCATATGAGAATTTGTTTGATTCGTGTCAATGTGTACATTATTAATATTAAAATGTTATAATTTTTTACATATATACAACAAAAAATATTTAAAATCAAACAGATAAATTGACATATTTGTAAGTCAAAACATATGAAACAAATAGAAACGAAATGAGTATTTTATAAGTTCAACAATTTAACATTTTTTTACCTACTTTATGCAACTTAAATATGATAGTGGTACTAATTAACCTAATCAAAAACCAAACTTTGTAACCTTTTGAATTGAATTACGGAGTATTTAAATCCGCTGACAATTCTATGAAAGATTTTTCTGCAAGTGCCTCCTAAATTCTGTCATTTTGCGTGTGTTTCTTGTCCTATGTTTTCTCGATCATCCAACAATTTCAATATTTTTCCAAATTTTTGTAATAAACCCTTTTTTTCGGCTGAAAAAGAAAGGGTTTTTCTCTCTTCTATTCCATTCAATTCTCCTTTATAAAGTTACCCATTTTAATTCAACAATTTCACATTTTTCCTCCTTTGAGGAGCCCTAAAACTCTTCTCACTTCTCAGCTAACCTTATCACCATATCTCTCCTTTAAAAAAGTTCTCTTCTTTCCAATTAAATTTGTAATTTTTCATTCAAATTTCTGAAATTCAGCATCTGGGGTTACTTAATTTTCCTCTTTTTATATGTTTTCTTATCGAAAGTTTCAATCTTTTATATCAAAATTTGATTTTTTTCACCTTTAATTCTTTTTTAAAGGGTTTTTTTTTTTTAAGAGATGGAGGCTGTTTTACAAACAAGAGGCCTTCTTTCTCTTCCACAAAACCCCAAATTAAGGGTTTTTAATTCACCCCAAAATACCAATCTTAGGCAAAGAATTAATACCCACAAATCACTAAAACCTAATCTTCTAAAAGGGTTTTCAATTTCCTCAAATGGGTACCAAAAAATTCATGGGGTTATACCAATTTCAAAAGGGTTTATCCAAAAATTGAGAAATTCCCCAATTTGTAGAGCTGAAGCTTCAGCAGCTTCTTCACCTTCTTCAGGTGATGGTGATTCATCATCATCAATTGTTGAATCCCCAAAATTCTTGGGAATCGATTTCATAACATATAAAAAAATTATTCCATTGGGGTTAATGTTCTTTTGTATTTTGTTTAATTACACAATTTTAAGAGATACAAAAGATGTTTTGGTTGTAACAGCAAAAGGTTCAAGTGCTGAAATTATACCATTTTTAAAAACATGGGTTAATTTACCAATGGCTGTTGGATTTATGGTGTTATACACAAAATTAGCTGATGTTTTACCAAGGAAAACATTGTTTTATTCAGTGATTCTTCCTTTTATTGCATTTTTTGGGGCTTTTGGATTTGTGTTATATCCTATGAGTAGTTATTTTCACCCTACTGCACTTGCTGATAAGTTGCTTGCTACACTTGGACCTAGGTTTCTTGGTCCTCTTGCTATTTTGAGGATTTGGAGTTTTTGTTTGTTTTATGTTATGGCTGAGCTTTGGGGTAGTGTTGTCATTTCTGTGCTCTTCTGGGGTTTTGCTAATCAGGTGATTATTGAATTTATTGATTTATTTCAGTTTGCTTGAATTTTGTTTGAGTTTTATTTGTTTGAATTGTATTTTTTTTTTCCTGCAATTTGTTTGTCATTTCTTATTTTTGTTGTTACTTGAATGATTGTTTGTTAGCCGACCCCAATTATGGGACTAAGGCTTCGATTGATTGATTGATGGAATGATTGTTATTTGATTATAGGGTGTTACTTGGGATTTTTTGATGTACTTTGATTATGGGGTGTTTCATGAATGGTTAGTTGGGATTTATGCTGTAATTTGATTATGGGGTGTAATTTGTTATGGGTTGTTAGTTGGGATTTATGCTATAATTTGATTATGGGGTGTTACATAAATTTGTACTTTAATATGGGGTGTTGTTTGAATTGTTAGTTGTAGATCTGTAATGTGTTATGTAGTGTTAGTGGATTGGTTAGTTGTGGTCTTAGTGTTTGATGTAGTTATGCCACTTTATTCTGAGGTGTTATTTGAGTATCGCTCGCAATGAAGGAATGTTGAATGTTAGTAGGTAGATTTGAGAATAATGAGTGAGGTTCTTTTGGTTATAATCTACGCATTGTTTCATCATGCTAGATTGATGTGATTCTTTTTGTTGAGACATTTTGTTGTGGTTAGTTTGGAAAATGGTGGTGAAAAATAGAACTAAGGGTGCTTAATATTTGTGTAAATATGCAGGAAAGTTTCTTGTCAATGTCAATGGTAATGCAGCCCTACTCTGAGTTATGAGTTTCTCTTCATAATTTTCTTTTACCACCCATTTTCACCTTTGAAATGGCAATGAGTGGTGTTGGAAAAATTTGAAGTTATGACTTATACTTGAGAAAAGAGTCACATTATTACTTATAATTGACATTGTCATGGATCAACTTTCCTCACAAAATTACAAACTATTCATTTTTTTAATGCGAATTGATTACCACCTACCCAATGATCTTCAAGTATTTTATTCTTCACTTCTTGTAGATGAGTGTGGTACATGGCTGTATTGGATTTTTATTAGCAATTCCCTGCAACTATGTCTATGTGCAAATGAAGCTTGAGCTAAGTTTTTGTGTGCTGTGCTTAGGTTGCTCAATTCAGTTAGGGGTGTCAATGTAGTTTTGTAAGTGATTGAGAATGGGGATGTGGTGTGGCACTTTTTTTATTGGTTGTAACGTGCTGTGGCTGATTGTTTGCCTTTTCTTATTCTTGTGTACCTTCAAAGTTCTAACATGGTTTACGACTTACTTGTCACTTGCAGATCACGACAATTGATGAAGCTAAGAGATTTTATCCTCTGTTTGGGCTAGGAGCTAATGTTGCCCTCATTTTCTCCGGACGAACAGTAAAATACTTTTCTCAACTCAGGCAAAACCTTGGACCTGGTGTAGATGGCTGGGCTGTCTCTCTTAAGGGAATGATGAGCATTGTGGTTATGTTGGGTCTTGCTATCTGTGGTCTTTACTGGTGGGTAAATGCATTTGTACCGCTACCTGAACGCAGCCAGAAGAAGAAGGTAAGAAACTTCAATTATAGAAAGCTGTAAATTCTCACTTCCTAGTTGTTGATCAAAACTTATTCAAATTCACTGGTTTCTTAAATGTCTTTTCTGTATTTGGCGCTATTTTGCTGTCATAACTAGTAGAATTACCAGTCTCTGAGGTTGAATTTCTTTGTTGATGCATTGGTTTACTCTTCCTGGACAACTTTGTCTGAAGACTAGTTTTCATGGTTGCATTTACTTCTGTCATATGTTTTGTTGAAATGCAGTACAGTAATCAATATTTTAGTTAGGTTATTCAATTGGTCATTATGTACTGTTGTGCCTTTAATTCCCTTTGTTTTACCAAATAACATCAGCATCAGTCGACATAAGTCCCACTTTTTGATCTTAATACTTTGTTTGGTTATTAGGATGGAAAGAGACTAATGATTCTAATACAAGTCTTATCAATAAATAATTTGACAGGAAAAGGTCAAGATGGGAACAATGGAGAGCTTAAAATTCTTGGTGAACCAAAAATACATCAGGGATCTGGCTACTGTTGTCGTTGCTTATGGTATCAGTATTAACCTTGTCGAGGTTACATGGAAGTCAAAGCTGAAAGCTCAGGTAAAAGCTCGTTTATAGTTGGCATCTTTTATCTACTTTTACCATGGTATAATAATTAGTAACTAAGCTTTTCAAAATTGAATGATGCAGTTCCCGAGTCCGAATGAATATTCTTCTTTCATGGGTGATTTCTCAACAGCAACCGGAATAATGACCTTCACAATGATGCTTGCCAGTCAGTTCATATTTGACAAGTTTGGTTGGGGAGTTGCAGCTGCTATTACACCTACCGTTCTTCTCATTACAGGAGTTGGTTTCTTCTCATTGATTTTGTTTGGTGCTCCACTTGCACCGGTGATCGGTCAATTAGGAATCACTCCTCTTCTAGCAGCAGTTTACGTGGGTGCATTGCAAAATATTTTCAGCAAGAGTGCTAAGTACAGTTTGTTTGATCCTTGCAAAGAAATGGCTTACATCCCATTGGATGAAGACACCAAGGTTTGTGCTGTTTAGATTTATCGATCACCGATACGTCCTTCATTTTCTAATTCTTCAATTGCTGAGAACGCAGTTGAAGCCCTTGTTATTAGGATCTAGCATTTGCCATAATTTATTAAATATTTCCTCCACATTCTTTAGTGATTTTGCAATTATTAACATCAGTGAAATCCATGTGCAGGTTAAGGGGAAGGCAGCTATTGATGTTGTTTGCAACCCACTTGGAAAATCTGGAGGTGCTTTGATCCAGCAATTCATGATCTTAACCTTTGGATCACTGGCCAACTCAACCCCCTATTTAGGAGGTGTTCTGTTGCTGATTGTAACTGCATGGCTCGGAGCAGCCCGATCGTTGGACAAACAGTTCACCAGTTTGCGCAAGGAGGAAGAGCTCGAGAAAGAAATGGAGAGAGCCTCTGTGAAGATCCCAATCGTAGCAGAGAACAGCAGTGAAAATGGTTCACTTAATGCAGGGTCCGATTTGAATCCAACCGTTGGTGGCGATTTGCCAAGCAGCAGCAGTTCATCTGAGAGGCTCAATTCCCAGTAAAGGGTATTATAATAAAAAGTCTTAATATTAGCATAAACTTTCATCGACGCAGAAACTGCAAGAAAGAAAACGAATTTATTTGGTTGTAGTATTGAATTGGTATTCCATAAAAATAAGGTTTACTTCTTCATTGTAATAGGTAGCAAGATAAATTTTGGTTAGATGGTTAAAAATTTGAAGTTGTCAAATGCTGCTTCTTAGCTGCAGTGTAGAATAATTTATTGTATTTGATTACTATCATACACAGTACTCGTATCTTTTACTATGCTTCTTAGGATGAATACTCGTAATCATTGTTTTATAATTGAACCTTCTAAAATCGGCTTTGTTCAGGTTTTGAAATTACTTGTTACATTAGCAATTTGTCTTTAAAAAATGATTTTAGATAAACTTTTTTCGGGCCAAAAATTCAGACATTTTACAAGTATAAAGCCTATTTTTAAAGGCCCAAAAAACTCTACGGAGTATATGAACTACTGAACTAGTCCTTTAAAGTAGTCAACCATTTAAAAGCTCATAAACAAGCTAAAGCTTCTTCAAATAAATCTTAAATACACACAATTACACAAGAGTATTAGTGGTATTATTACTGTATTAGGTTTATTAGGCTTGTAATTAAATACGTAGTATATACGAATATGCATTCTAATTAGGGATGTCAATGGTTTAGAAGTGGATTTGATGGAGCTCAATTCACACTTCCCTAGAAACCCAAATTTCATAATTCATGAGTGTTTTTTTTTCCTTTTCTTCATATTATCATGTAACATGCGAAAAAATTACCTATTCTCTCATATAGAAATGTAAAAACATAGTTGGTTAATTTTCAAGAATATTAGTAATTACTCCTTAGATTTTAAATGAAAAATGTAGACACCACAAGTTTTTATTATTGTAGCTAAAGTTTCGAAATAAGTTTTCGAAAACAAAATTCATTTTTATAACAATAATATAAGGACAAAATATATTGTTGATGAATGACATATACAAGTAAACAACTTCATTCTTAAAGACTCCTTTTAAAAATTTTGCACGAGTCTCCAAACATGGCCAAAACAACACTAGATTTATAGTACGTAGTAGTAATAAATTCTTGAATCTTGAATTAATAACTCTGTAAACAATTTATCCCTTTTAAAGATGGATTAGTATAAACTATAGTAACGAATAACCCAACATAGGTCGGAAACACATTAAAAATCAATCAATCAATTATCCAAAATTTGTATTTTTATCTAATAAAGCCATTAAGTAAAATTTGCCATTGTTGTAAATTGCTTTACATATTTTTTAATTTACAAAAGAAGTTCACGTGAATCTATTATTAGACAGCATATAATAGATTGGCAAAATGGCATTATGCATGCAAACCATCCATAGTCCCCACTGAATTTCGTTGTCTAAGGTTTGGAATTTTAGGAAAAACAACATTTACATTTATCTTTTTGTGCAACACCTTTCTTTCTACATAGTTATGGTGGAAGGAAAAACAAAAGATAAGGATTTCAATGAGGGAAAACAAACACTACAGTGTAAAGATCTTAAGTGAGGACAATAACATTGAATGCAAATATGCTATATATATTCTCCATGTCAATCTAGACTTACGGTTAACACCATAAACATTGAATGCATATCGTAGATTTGTAGTATCAAATTAAACCCAAACATATATGAGAGCGAGAAATAACTTAAGTGGTTATAGTTTTCCTTCCGGTTTCAGGTGATCCCGGATCGAATCTCATTACCGATCTTGTGGCTCCGAACACCACAAAAAACCAAACAAATTAAATTTTTTTTTTTTTTAACTATTAACTCGTGTATGGAAAATGACTTGAAATCAATAGTCATTGTTGCATTACTTTCTCTTCTGCTTCTTTTCTTTTCTTTCTTATCTTTGTTGAGCTCTTCATCATCACCCATCCTCCTTATATCCCGACATTCCAAATATACCCATGTGGATTTTCCTCATTTCAGACACTTTTCAAGGGGTATTTAAGTTATTATGGAGGTTGTAAAATTTGTAACCACGTACAACTCGTGACATATATATATATATTTTTTAGAGCTCATTAGATATACTCCGTATATATTATTGTTCTCTATTCTAATTTCTTTAGCATACTAGAAAGTATTAAGTAACACACACTTGCAATAAAAGAGGCCAAACATGATGGATAGGGTCCCCTTGTCTAAGACCTCTGAAGCAGGCAAGCCTCCACCTCCGCAGTTGACGGGGGAGCAATGGCTAGATGATGCCTGCTTCCTCGACATGGACTACTTTGTAAAGACACTTTCTGGCATTAAGTCCAAGGGGGTTCGTCCTGACCTTGTTGGCTCGATCATTGCTCATTACGCTTCTAAGTGGGTCCCGGAGCTTTCAGAGAGTAGGGATATCACGAGCCTTGAGGGGGAAGATATCAATTCACGAGTCTCCCCTGAGACCGTGACATCCGCATGGCAGAAGAAACGTTTCTTTGTAGAAACACTTGTAGGGATTCTTCCTCAAGAGAATGACACAGTCCCATGCAATTTCCTACTAAGGCTACTAAGGGTAGCAAATAAAGTTGGAGTTGAGGTCACCTACAAAGAAGAGCTAGAAAAGAGGGTGTCATGGCAATTAGACCAAGCCACCTTGAAGGAGCTTATGATACCTTCTTTTAGCCATACTTGTGGTACACTACATGATGTTGAGCTTGTTACAAGGTTAGTAAAACGATTTATGGGATCCGATGAAGGTACTAGGGGTGGCGCGGCCTTAATCAATGTCGCTAAGCTAGTTGACAATTACTTAGCTGAGGTTGCTATGGACTCTAATCTGAAATTAGGGGAGTTCATACAGCTTGCTGGTGCCCTCCCTCCCCATTCTCGAGCAATAGATGATGGACTCTATCGCGCTGTTGATACTTATCTCAAGGTAAGCTTTCATATCACATTATATTATTATTGTTCTAGGTAGCGCGGCATCTTCATTATTGTTGCAATTATTTGGAAACTACTGTTTAACCTTGTTGATAATATAGAACAATCTTGTAATGTCTATCATCATGGTCCACCAGCTGCATAAAGTGTTCTGAAATTACTTACATAATCATCTAGATAATGATGATCAGTTGCATACTTAGGCTTATTGAGGTACATATATTAGACAGAATTCAATTAGTAATTTTTATTTGGGGAGTATAATAGACCATGTAGTTAAAGTATTTACTATTTTTGGTGTGCCCTACAAATGAAAATGCCAAGACACATTGTGGAGAAGAGCCAAAATTTTGCAGCTTCTTTCTACTGATATAGAATCTTGTCAGATATAGAGAATGCCATTGTTACTCCAGTACTCTTTGGAATGTACATTAAATTTCTATTGTCTTTTCTTTTTCAAGAAGATTTCGATATAGCGGTTGTACCATGTGACGATACAATGTGTTGGGGTTATGACTTATGAAGAAGGGAAAAATTACTAGGGTCGATTTGGTTGTACCATAGGATGTACATTGTACAATAGCTGCTGGTGAAAGTTTATGCTTAATTGATTATATGGTTTTTTCTTTTCTGGTGTGTAGGCGCATCCTGGGGCGACAAAGCAAGAAAGGAAGCTGCTGTGCAGATTAATTGACAGTCGGAAACTCTCACCAGAAGCATGCCTACATGCATCACAGAACGAGCGATTGCCTGTAAGAGCAGTAGTACAAGTCCTGCTTTCAGAACAGAACAAGATCACCCGGCTACTAGACTGGAGTGGCCCATTATACATGACAAGAAGCCCGAACTCTAATGGGCTTGATTCTCGATGCCAATCAAAACGAGAGGTTTTAGCTCATCAATTAGAGATCAAGAGGTTAAAGGAAGATGTTGTAAGGCTTCAGAGCCAAATAAGTGTCTTACAGAATCAGATGGAGAAAGTGGTTGAGAAAAAAAGGGGGTTCTTTAGATGGAAGAAATTCACATCTATTTCGAGCTCAACTAGTGTTAATGATGGTGGAAAGAAGGACTTTGAGGAAGTTGGGTTGGGAAGGCACACTCCTCTTTCGAAAGGCAAGGCCTCACAAAGATGGAGAAAGTCTTTATCTTGATCAACTGTTTCTTTGCTCCAATATCTAGTATGTGTTTTATCTATGTGTATTAATTATGTCACTGATTGAGTATGCAATGTAGATTTTTATGAATTTCGAACTAGATGATGTGAAGAAGCAAATTTCGAAAACTTGTAGATTCTGTTAAAAATAGATAAATAAACTTGACACGCTTCCAACAGATTTATGTCAATTGGCAAACAAAATCAATCTCTTGATTTTTACAAGCTGTTATTTTTATCCGTCAGAAAAATATACTGACAAAGAAATATACCTAAGCACACATTGTTTGGCTTCAAATGAATAACAACTGAAACAAATAAAAGAATAGTAAGTTGGACACTACACATAACAAAGAAAAGAACATATACACACCACATAACATAATATTACAGAATTTACACCTTAGATCCTGATAGTTTTCTGATGGATTTGATGGGAGATTTGAAGAAGTTGTTGTTACCAACCGGATGATTCTCATTTCCATAGCGATAGTCATTTTCTTCATCATCCATAACAAGCGGCTTCTTCCTTATGCAATCAACACCCTTTTTCATATTCAATATCATTGAAGGAGAAGATGGGATTGGCCTGAAGAACCTTGCACTCTCAGTCCTACCTATTCCTTTCTCTTTCCCTACTGAACTCTTTCTTGGTTCGCTTCCTTTCCCAGTGATATCAGTATCACATGAAATAGACCTCCTTGCTCCACCAACATTCTTCTTTGCTTCACTTTCTTTGCAAGTATTGTCCGTCTCACGTGCAATGGATCTCCTTGGAGTGCTCATTGACCTTGGTTTTCTAGCTTCAGTTGCTATAGTTTCTTCTATCTTCTTTTCATGGTTGCTTGGATCAGCTGAAATCGATCTCCTGGGGGTGCTCATTGATCTGGGATTCCTAGCTTCAACTTCGACACTCTCTTCCTTCTTCTTTACATCTGGAAAATTCAGGACCTTAATCTCCTTTTGTGGGAACTTTTCATTAAGCTTTTTGATGATTTCATCAGTACTGCTAATTCCAGGTTCTTGAGCAGGTTTAGGAGGGCTTAAATCCAAACTATCACCTCCTCCTGTACTTTCCAGCAGAAACTGCAACCATTTCTCAACATTTCCTTTCCCTCTTTCCCTTCTCAATTCCTCGTCTTCCTCTTCAACTACTTCTGTTTCTCGAGCAAATGGGAGTTTAAAATCAAAGCCCTCCAAGTTAGCCCAAGTGCCTAAAGTAAGTCTTGGTAGCTGTTCTATTTCTTCTTCATCATTATTTTCTTCTATATGGGAAAGGGCTCCTTCAGATAACATGTGCTCCTCTTCTAAGAACTTCCTTAATTCCTTGTGCGTTTTAGTCTGTGTTCTAGGCAGGCATGTTAGTGCCCGGTCTTCTTTCTCTTCAGCCAAGGCATTGTCATCATCTTCTGTTCTTGATCTCTTTCTCGCCTGTTCTGACTCTGGCCTCATTTGTTTCTCCAGATCATCCCTCAACTTGACCTTTAGTTCAAGCTGTTTCTCAGCCGAGTTGCATAATGCCATTTGTGCTTCAAGTCTAGCTATTAAAGTGTTTGCTGCAGCCTGATTTAGGCTCACCTGTTCTCTGTACATCACACTCCTGAAAAAGATCATACAATAAAAACAAAAACTCATGAGAGGAAAACATAAAATTGTGAACAAAGCAAAATATATGGTTTGATGTGTTGTCTTACTGGTGCATAGTATTTCTGATCATTTTCTCCAGCATTGTTTTGTAAGAAGATTGAGCCTCGGCTACCCTACGACATTTTTCAGCCCGTTTTTTTCGTTTCATCAATGCCAATTCAAGTTCTTGAATTGTCAACTTTTCTTCCTCATTCTTAAGCTTCCATTCATTCACTTCACTATCCAACTTCTGAATTTCTGCCTTCATCTTATTAGTTTCTTCTCTTTGCTTCAACGAATCTCTTGCCATAACTAAGGCCTGATACGGGTTGGTAACCATATCGGGCTTTTCATTTTCCTTGGAACCACCAACTTTCATTTTTTTTGAAGTAGTAGCTGTAATGTATATATTGGAAAATATAAGTACCAGTCAATTACATGATCATATAATAAGCTCTTTTATTACTTTCAAAAGTTAGTTTTGTAGCTTTACCTATCATTGGTGTTTTAGGCCTTGGCTGTCTATTGACATCCAATGATCTCAAAGTTGAAGAAGATGCATCACCAAAACCATTTCGACCACGAATAACAGCAGCAGGTGCTAAGCCTAGTCTCTCTTTGGACTCCATGAAAGCCTGAGGAAAGTTGTGTGAGTCTAGATTTTGCAAATTACTCAGTTCTTCATTCTCACCTGCTGCAAACAACAATCTGAATGCCCTATGCCTGCCATAAAAAAATTCCAATATCGATTAAGAATACAAACAACAATCGAAAAGTCGTTTGCCTTCACAATAAACTCATGCTAGAAATTAATTGTACCAAGTAATTCTAGACTCTTGTTGCAGGAGCCTTGTACACTAGGTACGACAAGCCATTCGCCTATTCCAACAAACAGGCTTTAAAAAATACTGGTTTTGGCTAGAGTGGAAATTCATTAAATCACCTGAAATCGGAGTTTGAAGCCGCAAACATAGATACAAACTGATTTATAGAGATACCCAATTGCAAATCCCACCAAGGGACTAGAAATTCCAGCTGATTATGCTTCCTCTTACACACTTGCCATTGAAGTATTCTTAGATTACTTGGAACAGTTAATCCTCCTCCTACATTTTGAACAACAATAAATTTCATGTAAGTATATATAAACTTGAGTAAATCATTAAAGGAGAAAAATAGTTGAGAAAAAGGAGAAAGGTTTTGTACTTGAGCAAGGGAACCAATGATCAATATCCCAAGCCAGCGGCGAGGCAGGATCAGCATGAAGGTAAAGGACATTGCCATAAGGATCAACGCGAAACATTGCAGGATCAAAACCAGCATTTCTACCACATACAAAAGAATCACCCCACAAAAGCAGCAAAGTTAGAATAACTGAATACTCTAAGACCATTGTAATTCAGTCGAAAAACGAGCAGTAGTTTAAGATATAAGGGAATTTACCCGAGGTGGTTGAGTTGCTTCCATATTATACTAATGTAGATTTTGGAGTTGGCTGTTGGTCTTGCTTGTGTATCAATTATAGGGAACAATTCATCTAACTCTTTCGCCCGCGAAGCCTAAATTACACAAATTATGTAGGCAAAATTAAGCACCCTAAAACTAATCATTTGATTTCAATGCCAATATGAATTATGAGCAATTCACCAATATTCCGGGTAAAAAGAGGCATACAACAACAACAACAGCTCCTTAGTTCCAAATTAATTTGGAGTCGCAAAATGTATACTTTCCCACCATAATAATAATATACTAATTCTTATGTTAGCTCATTTTGAGTTTGAATTCTAGTAATTAAGTTCAATTTGAGAATTTTTGCTACAGAAATGCTGATATTCAATAAAATTTACCCAATTTAGAAACAGAACAATTGCAATCAACATGAGAAAATTGGGAGAAATTCAAAGTTAATGTTCAAAATATAGTATAATTTAGTCAAAACCCAGAAAAAATTATGTCAAACAAAAATAAAAAATCAATGAACATATGTAATTAAGGATCAAACCCCATTTCAGAACACCAATGAATTGACCAGTTAAACACATTAATTAAAAAATAAAATCATAAAATCAAACCTTAATTTAAAAAATTGAGAATATTGATTATACCTCTTGAGAATGGAGAGTATAAGGAGTGAAAGTGAAAGGAGGTCCATGACAATAAGGACTAAGGCTTGTATCTTTGCAAAGCTTGTTATATGCTCTAGGGAAGCCGAGTTTTCGATCGATTTCCATGTCTTCTTTGGTGAAGGCGTAAGCTACCGCCATTTTCGTCGAATCGAGGAAATAAATTGAGTAAGAGACAGAGGAGAAGGGGTGGAAGATTGAGGAATTTTAGAAGAGAAGTACTTACTGATGAAAGTAAAGAAGAGTTTGGGAGTCAAAACTAAGAAAGATGTTTTTGAGGTGAGAGTGAAAGTAACGGTCAAATTGTGAGTGATTCTACTATTTTAAAAAGTAGTTGAGTTGTTTTTGTGGGGTGTAACGTGAGTATTGCGGTGTAACGGCTAGATTTGATGACCCCCACTGACCCCCTCTAATATTGCCTTTATTGCATATTTACATTTAATATATAAGGTGTTATTAGTCTTAATCTTTGGTTTTTTTTTTTTTTTTTTTTTTTTTTTTTTTTTTTTTAATTTTTTTTTTTTTTTTNTTTTTTTTTGTAAAGTCTTGATTCTTTTATCCGTTGTGGACTTAATGTCACATAATCGTGAGAATTGTGGACCTGTTTTTTGGTGTTTTTTCGAAAACTTAAACTTGAAAAGTTTCACAAATGAATGAATTATTTTGTTTTTCTACACTCTAATAATGCAATGATTCAATTTTTTTTGGGTATGTTGAGCTTCTTCTTTCCGTTGGTAATAATATGAAATACCTCATGAATCTCCTAATAATCATGCTCTAATATGACACTTAAGTAAATTTGGTGAAGTATAGAGTGTTTGTTAGTTTATGTAATGAAGGTGGAAGCACTAGTTTCATATTAGAGGAAGTAATTAAAATAAAAACAAGATAATGTGTATAAGATGCAGATTTTAATTATACAAAAAGGTGTTAAGTAATTTATAACTTATATATCAAAACTGGTCAAAGCTCGAAATTTGGAAAAAAGAGATTTTTGAAAAGAGTTTAGAGTTTTGACGACAAATTTAAGTGTTTGATAGGATAGAGGTTTAAAGAAAATTTTGTACGAAAAAACTAACATTAATAACTAACATTAAAATTCTCTCGTAAATAAGCTGAGGGGTAGTGAGGTGAGAAGGTTTTAATTTAAAGTTATGAAAAGAGAAAATTGATAAATGAGTCCGAGTAACCAGATAAGGAGGAGGGTCAAGCCTACCAACAACTTAAGCATCCTAAAACAAGTCAACTCTTGATAAAAATGAGTATTTCTTAAGTTTAGTAAGTAGTTTATTCTCAACGTGACAGTGTGACACAGCTAACATGTAGACATTATATGGGGTTAGCTTGTTAAAATAGTTCAAAGTCGGATATTAGAGGTTAAGCAATTAAATGGTTTGTTCAGTGAATTTGACAGTTGATTGAATTGTTTTTACTGCAAAAGTGTTTAATTAGAGGACGTGTGGTTAAATATGTATATAAGATTTAAAATTTAACCAATGAAATAGAGGAGATATGATTATACAACAAAGTAGAGTACCACATTCCACATATATAATTCCAAACTCAATTAATCATTTGCGAAGTGAGATTAAGAATTACTCAATTGGTTATAGCTCATTTCTATATCTAACTTAAACATTGTGAGCTTGATTTTTATTACCAATTGCCAAGCATACCGATAATTATTAAGATAGAGAATGAGAGCCTAAGAGATAACTCAAGTGAATAAAACTTCCTTTTCAATTTCATACGCACCAACTTATTCACCCCATGGGACTCTCAAACCCAATAATAAAAGAGAAAAGTCAACTTTCATATCGGTAAACTAGACTAGTCCGTAGTCAATTGAAGTCAAGGCACAAGTTCGGTTGCTTCAAGGTCACTTTCTCTCACTCTTCTCCTCCACCTAACTTTCTTCCTCACTCTTCTAAGTACCTACTATCTCCATTATTAAACATCAATACTTTAATTCCATGATTTCAACTTCATGTATAAGCAATAAACACAAATGCAGATTGAAACCTAGATTTGAACTTCATTTATCTTGTTGAAGGTCAGTTTTCTTCTTATTTTACAGTTTTTATCTTCGATTTTACCACATTTGATTAGATTTATATACATTTTATGATCAACTTCATCTTATATTTCTGCTGAATTTTGAAACTTGTAATCAATATCTTAGTTTTTTTTGGGTTTCTGACAAAAATCCTTAAAATTAGCTGAATTTGGTTAATTGCTGATCTTTGTTGATGATGGAACTTAGAAATTATGTGAAAGTTTCTATTTTTAGCATCTGGGTTTTGGAAAATTAGTTATTAAGTGTATTTTCTGAAGTGGGGTTTCCTTAATTTGAATCAAGTAATTGATGATGAGGGTTTTTCATGTAATATTACTGTTAGTATTATTGTTGTTTGGTTTCATAAGTTGTGATTTGTTGGATGAAGAATCTGAAACTGAAAATGAAGGTTGGGGAACCCCAAATTATGATAGGTTAGATGAAATTAGAAAAGCATGTTCTTCATTCATATCTTCAGCTTCTGAATTGAAAATTGATGAAAATTTAGTTAGTAGAATTAGGGATGATCTAAATTTTGATAATGGTGATTGGGAGCAAAAAGGAACTATTGCACCTTTGTTGCCATTTGATGATAGACCACCGTCAATGTCATCTCGTTTCGAGTTTGATCTTTACAACTCTTCCCATTTGAAGTTGCCGTATAAGCTTGTTTCATTCAAGTTGACCGATGTGAGCATAGCACATCGGTCTAAACGGACTGTAGCTGTTAATGGGTATCTTTATTTGGTGATTACATCTGATCTCCCGTTGGCGACTGTATATAGTAAAAAAATGCCTGAGTTTTTCATGGAGAGGGGGCGGTCTCAACTTTTTATTAATCTCCAAGGGATTTATGCTGAATCGAGAAAGAGTGACGATAGAAAGCTGTGTTTGTTGGGTAGTACAATGCTGCCTTCTCGTCAGCCTGATAACGAAGATCTTGGTGATGACCGGCCAACGCTACTGCAAGATGAACAAATCCTACTTATTCTTAACATTCCAAAGAAAGCTAGACTAAAGAATAGGGCCATCCAAGGTGAGATGAGAAGTTTAAACTCAAAAACAAGCCCAAAGTACTTTGATAGAGTTCAAATCACGTCTCAGTTAAAAGTTACTACTCGTGACTATGAGTTTAGTCCAGATGAGATTGTATCAAAGGTATGTGATCCATATCTGTACTCGGATCCTACCATTGATGGTGACATTGAGGTTTACAAGGGTGTTGATTTTTGTACAGCATTCAAAAAAGCTTCCACTGATGCAGCTTTTATAGTTGCACCTCATTGGAAATGCAATGGTACCGATGAGTTTTGTAGCAAGTTTGGTCCTTTCGCATCAGACAAATACATTAATGCAACAGATGGAGGGTTTAAGGATGTTAGGGTTCTGGTGCACAACATTCTCTGTGTAACTAAGAAAACCCGGGAGAATGGTGCCGCGGCAAAAGTCTCTGCAGTTTTTAGAGCCTATGATTTTCCCAATAATCAATTTATTGAAAATCAAAGAAGTGNGGGGAACCCCAAATTATGATAGGTTAGATGAAATTAGAAAAGCATGTTCTTCATTCATATCTTCAGCTTCTGAATTGAAAATTGATGAAAATTTAGTTAGTAGAATTAGGGATGATCTAAATTTTGATAATGGTGATTGGGAGCAAAAAGGAACTATTGCACCTTTGTTGCCATTTGATGATAGACCACCGTCAATGTCATCTCGTTTCGAGTTTGATCTTTACAACTCTTCCCATTTGAAGTTGCCGTATAAGCTTGTTTCATTCAAGTTGACCGATGTGAGCATAGCACATCGGTCTAAACGGACTGTAGCTGTTAATGGGTATCTTTATTTGGTGATTACATCTGATCTCCCGTTGGCGACTGTATATAGTAAAAAAATGCCTGAGTTTTTCATGGAGAGGGGGCGGTCTCAACTTTTTATTAATCTCCAAGGGATTTATGCTGAATCGAGAAAGAGTGACGATAGAAAGCTGTGTTTGTTGGGTAGTACAATGCTGCCTTCTCGTCAGCCTGATAACGAAGATCTTGGTGATGACCGGCCAACGCTACTGCAAGATGAACAAATCCTACTTATTCTTAACATTCCAAAGAAAGCTAGACTAAAGAATAGGGCCATCCAAGGTGAGATGAGAAGTTTAAACTCAAAAACAAGCCCAAAGTACTTTGATAGAGTTCAAATCACGTCTCAGTTAAAAGTTACTACTCGTGACTATGAGTTTAGTCCAGATGAGATTGTATCAAAGGTATGTGATCCATATCTGTACTCGGATCCTACCATTGATGGTGACATTGAGGTTTACAAGGGTGTTGATTTTTGTACAGCATTCAAAAAAGCTTCCACTGATGCAGCTTTTATAGTTGCACCTCATTGGAAATGCAATGGTACCGATGAGTTTTGTAGCAAGTTTGGTCCTTTCGCATCAGACAAATACATTAATGCAACAGATGGAGGGTTTAAGGATGTTAGGGTTCTGGTGCACAACATTCTCTGTGTAACTAAGAAAACCCGGGAGAATGGTGCCGCGGCAAAAGTCTCTGCAGTTTTTAGAGCCTATGATTTTCCCAATAATCAATTTATTGAAAATCAAAGAAGTGGATTGGGAAATATGACGCTTGTTGCCGAGGGTATATGGAATTCTTCCAATGGGCAACTTTGCATGATCGGTTGCCGTGGAGTTTTGGGTGGGGAAGGTGATTACTGTGATTCTCGAATTTGTTTGTACATACCTTTGCTATTCTCAGTTAAACAAAGAAGCATACTATTTGGTACCATATCAAGTATTGAGAAGAGCAATCCCCCTTATTTTCCTTTAACACTTGAAATGCTGTACCAGAACTTGGACTATATTTATGACAGTTACAAATATAAACAGCCATACTATCAGTATTCAAAAATTAATATTGCTGGAGCTATATTAGAGAGATATGAGCCCTTTAGTTTCGGAACTGTCATCAAGAAATCATTGTTGACATTTCCTAAACTTCCGGAAGCTGATGATTATTCTGAAAGTCTTAGATTTCTTGCAGAAGATCTCACACTTCATGTATCTGCTGTCCCTGATCCTATACCTAGTTTTTACCTTTCGAAAATCAATATTGAACTGGAGGTGCTTTCTCTTGGTCCTATGTTTGGGCGTGATTGGTTTTCAAATAACTCCAAGGCTAACATTGAAAATCCATACCACACGATGGCATCATACACTGAGAAACAATTGCTTTTGAATGTTTCCAGTCAGCTTAAGCTCAAAGAAGGACCTTACGGTAATTTCTCTATGCTGTTTTTGGAGGGAATTTATGATCAGCATGTTGGAAAGATGTATTTAGTTGGTTGTAGAGATGTCAGGGCTTCTTGGAAGGTGTTACATGAGAGCATGGACCTAGAAAACGGGTTCGACTGTTTAATTGAAGTAGTTATTTCATATCCACCCACTACAGCTCAATGGCTAGTGACTCCAACAGCTAGCATTTCCATATCTAGTAAAAGGACAGAAGACGACCCTCTTTACTTTAAACCCATCAAGCTTCTTACTCTTCCTATTTTGTATCGACAGCAGAGGGTAGATATACTTTCTCGAAGTGGTTTTGAGGGGATTCTGAAGATCTTGAGCCTTTCTATGGCTATTGCTTGCATTCTGAGTCAACTATATTATACCAGAAATGCCTCAGATTCCCTTCCTTATATTTCTCTTGTCATGCTTGGAAGTCAAGTCCTTGGATATGCTCTTCCTCTTGTCATCAATGTGCAAGCTCTTTCGAGGAATAATAATATGGAGGATTCTGAATTGTCATCATATGACCTTGAGAAGAGTCAGTGGATCAAGGTGATCGACTACTTAGTGAAACTTCTTGTGCTGGCATGTCTTGTACTTACTCTTAGGCTCTGCCAAAAAGTGTGGTCTTCTCGCGTGACATCACTCTTACAAAACCCGGGTGAGCCTCACCGATCTCCCACTGAAAAAAGGGTTCTTGTTATCACTGTGATCATTCACATTTTTGGGTATATATTTGCTCTAATTTCCCACTCTTTAAGGACTGGCCAAACACCTGCTTGGATGGATCAATATGTAGATGCAACAGGGAACTCTCACACGTTGAAGACTTGGGAAACTCTTTTTGAGGAGTATATAGGACTGCTCCAAGATCTTTTCCTTCTTCCGCAGATAATTGGCAACATTGTATGGCAGGTTAACAGTCAGCCTCTGAGGAAACTATATTACATGGGGATAACAGCTGTCAGACTTCTTCCACATGTGTATGATTATATTAGAGGCCCGGTCTCTAACCCATTTTTTTCAGACGAATATGAGTTTGTGAACCGAAGATTTGATTTTTACTCCGAGTTTGGGGATATTGCTATACCTATTTTGGCAGTAGGTCTTGCAATCTTAGTGTACATACAACAAAGATGGAATTATGATAAACTGAGGGACTTCCTTCCTATTGGGAAGAATATGCTTCATTTCAGGTCAAGAATGTATGAAAGAGTGCCTACGCAGTCAGTTGAAGCTGAGCTCGTTTCCGGTACCAATAAAAAAAATGCTGAAGAGAGTCAAGAGTGATGTATGATACTTTCTGATAAAATCCTTAGCATCTTCGCTTGTAATTAAAATCTGTATGATTCACTCTTTTTGCCTAACCTGATAAAGTGATATATTTTTGAGTTTTAATGGTTTTAAATACAGATACATGAATGTTAAGTTTCATTTTGTTGACTTCTGTCATTACTCTATAATTGTGAAATTTGATCCTGCTTTTTAGCGTTCAGTATAGTTTAGCTTAATCTGTATTTGCGAATGATCTACTGTTAATTTCCAGTGCACCATAGCGGTTGTACTTTTATTTTTTCGTTATCATAGTATGAGGGTAGCTTAGAATTGCGCGGAGTAAATGAGTAATATGGACGTTTTGTGTTATAGGGGAGCTACTCTGGTTGCACCCGAATGCATATAAAGGCAATGATTGTTTTTACTTCAGAAAATTGCATGACTAAATGACAGGATAATTGGATAAATACAGCATCTTCTTCAAGTTATAACTCCAATGCGAAAAGCTTCCAGTTGAGAAGAGCAGTAGCCTTTTCCTATGGGTTCACCTCTGGAAATCTAACTGCAGTGGCATGCCTTTTCTTCTTCTGTTCAATGTCGTGTATTTTCAGCCCTTCTGCAACTTTACCTGTACAACTGGAAATTTACCGGTAAGTAATGATGATTTGATGAACATTAATGCACACATTATGTCATGAAGGTCTATCTTTATTGATGATAAACTAAAGTACTGAGATTCTAAGCAAAAATAGAGGTTTCTGTTTACATTTTATGTTTATAGTAGATTAGTATTCGTGCCTTGCACAACTTAGATGTTATATAATACGAAATATGCATTTTTTTATATTATTTTTTAATTAGTTCTGTGACATAATTTAATTGAAAAAACTTTGAAATGAAACATTTTTAATGATTATAGTAATAAAAATATTTCAAAAAGTATTGATATGAAAAAATATATATACGTAATAGTTTATTTTATTTAATTTTTTAAATATTTTAGTTTAGTAATGAATTAGGAATCTAACTATATAAATTTATGGTTTTTGGAATGCTTATAAAAACTTGCTTAAGATGATAGCGGAAAAGTTTTAAGTAAGAAAATTTTTAATGAGAGATTGACATGTGGCAATGGTTGGTTTAAGTGGTTGTTACTTTAGTTATTAGGATAGATTTTTCAATCACGAGTAAATTCATAGTGACATGCTGACATGGAACAACCAAAGGAAAGAAATCGTGTTGTGCCGTGTCGCCTTGGGTCGTGCCAGACCGGGCCAGAGTGGATGTCGTGCCGTGCTGTTCAATGACATACCCTGATCCATGACAGTGCACGACCCCACGTGCTTTGCGGGTCGTGCCATACCAGCCCACGTGCCTCTTTTATTTTTAAAAAAATTTGTTTCTTAATTAATCAATATAAAGGTCAATTTATTACTAATTAAATAGTTTTATTATATACTCCGTATATTATTATTGTACATTATTTACCTGATTAATTTTATTATTTATTAATTTTATTTATATATATATATATTAATTTTATTATTCATTTAAATTCGTGCCGTGGGCCATATCAGCATGCCAAAAAATTATGCCGTTCGCATACTTGTGCTGATTATTTTTGTTCACGGTACAACTCACTTTCGTTTCTTTTGCCGAGCCAGGCCACTAGTGGGCCGGTAATATATTTTGGGCACTATCATACAGTGCTCCGCCGGCCCGGTCATGCCTATTTTTAGGAATAGGTGTAATATTACAATACATGAGCACAAAATACGGGATGCAAATGTTACCATAATACCATTACAATACACCGTATTTTATACGCAAAAAAATAAAAATAAATAAATTGCAATACTACGTATTTTATACGCGAAGACACGAAGTATGTCGGTTTATACGCAAAGTATTTATACCCCCATACCACATCCTCTAATATACAAGTACTCGTATTTACCCAGTATAAACACTCTCTCTCTCCATGAAAAATTGAAAATAATAAAAAAATAAAAAAAATCTACGTTTCGCACCAACACCTTCTCTCTCCTCCATTGAAGCCCTCTCTCAGTTCTTCATCGAAGCCGAAAATGCGTTTTTTCTCCAATGCATCTTTTGTAAGTAACATTTCACCTTTTTTAATTATCGAAAACCAATTTCAAAATCTAGGGTTTTTATTGTTCTCTGATTTTCAATTTAGTCGATTACGGTTCTTCTAAAATGTTATTGAACATTTTTGGTTGTAATTACTCAAGTAATCGAAGGTAATTACGGGCGATTAATCGTTCACTTTTTAGGGTTTATTTGGCTATTTAAATGTTAGTTTTAGGGTTTACGTAATATGTTTTATCCAAATGTTTTGTTATTGCTCAAATTATTGAATGATAACTAGTGTTTGATTTTCGAATATTAATTTCGCATTTTAGGGTTTAATCCATATTCGAATTTTAGGCTAGGGTTCATCTAAGCTATTGTATCGAGCTTTTTGGTTATAAATATTCAAGTAATGGAAGATCGTTCTTTTAAATGTGAATTTTAGGGTTAAATCGTTTTTCAAATGTGAGTTTTAGGGTTTGATTTTGATTCTATTTATTTATTTTTTCCTCTATTGCGACTTTTAGGGTATAGTTGATTATCAAATGTGAGTTTTAGGGTTATTCGGTTTTCTGAATTTGAGTTTCTGGATTTAATTGTTTTCAAATGTGATTGTTAGGATCTCATTGGTTGTCAAATGTGAGTTAGGGTTCATCTGAGGTGTTTGAATTTTATGGTCATAATTACTGCAGTCATAGATGATTATGATGACTGATTTTTTTGCTAGAATGTTGTTGGTACTTAAGTGAGAAGAATGGTGTGCGTAATTATGATTCTAATTCGGTGAATCGAATCTGAATTCTATTGTATTATAGGGTTTTGTTTATAAACCGTTAATGTTTTTTAATTAATCTGTTTTTCTGTGGGCCTTTACCAAACAGAAAGGGGTCTTGTCTGATTTCCACAACAAAGGATACTAGAGGGCTGTTTTAAAGGTGGTTGGAGAATTAAGTGGCAAAGAAGATGGGCTAACACACAGAGTGACTGCCAGAAGGTTCCTTTCAATGTTAGGGTTGAACTATGGTAACAAACATGTTCGAGTACAATTCTAACTCATCCGATGTATGTTCAATCTTTTGGTTCCTCTTTGTTTTGCTTCTCTCTCTCTTCTTCTTATGATTATTGTGCGATTGATTGAAAATTGTTTGTTGTTTTAGTGGATAAGACTAGGTAGAGCGTTTGAAGAATAAGGCGATTGTGAGCTGCAGGAGCTGCTCATCAGGCTTGTTCGTGACAAAGTGAAGATGGCCCTGTTGAGCGCTTACTATTGACAGTCGTATTTGTATGACTATGAGTGAAGCAGGTATGTCCTTCATTTTTGTTAATTTATTGGCTTGGATATGAGAGAATTTAGTTACTTATATTTGCTAAATTGAAAAATATAGCAAAAAACATTTGAAGACAAGTAAAAACGATGCAACCTTTTAACTTGGCTTTAAAACCTAGATTCTAATATATAACACAACCTAAGAATCCTTAAAAGATATGCTTAATCCAAGGGTATTTTGACATTTTACCTAATAAGCTGTATCGTGTTACCCTTTAATGACACATTGTGTTGGTTACACTAATGTGTTCTTTGCTAAAATTGAAAGGTTGTTTCTCTTGCGCAATCGATTAAACATATATGTTTTATGTGGAGAAGATTATTAAAGGTCAAGAATTGCCACACTTATGAAATTTGTCTTTTAGAAATACTACGTAGTTTTTTTTTAGATGGAAAAGTTAATTATCAAAGGATCTATTATTGTGGATTGGAAGATTATATCACTTGAAATGATTATTTTAGGACTAGCTTTTCACATTTTTTAGATTAGAATCCGTGTGAAGAAGTTAGTGAATGGATAGAAATATGGAATTGCATTTAAGGATGAGAAATTGTGCATAGAATGAAAGGATAATTATTTGGAATATCGTTTGAGCTTGAGAAGTCTATTATATGAGAAGTTGAGAACATTGTATTAGAGGTGATGAGTTTATTAGCCGAAAAAGTTAAAATTTGGGTCTTTGTTATTATTAATATTATCATTATATGTTTTTAATTTTTTATATGGAGGTATATGTGTGGATTATTTGTTATGTTGTTTAATTAAATTTATTGATGGTGATATTGAGTTAAGTCCATTAGTTAGATTATGGGATGTGAATTAGTATCTTAGTTAATGATGCCTATTTGATGATAATTTAAATATTTTAAGATCTCAAGATTATTGTATATTATATAAAGCATAAAATGCCTAATCTGAGAACTCGAGAAATTTATGTAGGTTAGAAATCTTTTGATTACAATTTGGGTCTTTGTTATTATTAATATTATCATTATTTGTTTTTAATTTTTTATATGGAGGTATATGTGTGGATTATTTGTTATGTTGTTTAATTAAATTTATTGATGGTGATATTGAGTTAAGTCCATTAGTTAGATTATGGGATGTGAATTAGTATCTTAGTTAATGATGCCTATTTGATGATAATTTAAATATTTTAAGATCTCAAGATTATTGTATATTATATAAAGCATAAAATGCCTAATTTGAGAACTCGAGAAATTTATGTGGGTTAGAAATCTTTTGAATGAAAATTCTATACTTGGAGAATCTTTGGATCATTGTTATTCGGAAAAGATTATGTTCGAGAATAAGATGTTTATATATGTTGGTTAGGTTTGTGCAAAGATATTTGTATTGGAAACCCAAAGATTATTTGATGGATATTATACATTTGAGGATGGAAGTTTATCAAAGGAAAATGCGTTGTAGTTTATTTAGGGGCGATGGTTTTATTAGTTGATAGTTTTAATTTGGTGATGTATATGAGAGCTAGAGCTGTATTTGAGGATTATTGGTAATGCTATGTTTATGAGATGACTATACTAATTAAGGCTATGTCATAATTTGAGGTCAATAGATTGTAAGAGTAGATGAGAATCAAACATCTTCACATCTTTGGATGTGCTGTCTATTTTATAAGAATTCTTGTAGTTGAATTTGTGAATGTGAAGACTTCATTTTAGGTGAAAAGGCAATGATTTAAGGATGGCATTGTATTGGTTAGCATTCCATTAGTTTAAGAACAAGATGTTTATATTTGTGGATCATGACTTGTGTAAAAGTGGTTTGTAATAGGAAAGAATGAATTATTGTGGACTGAGTGAGAATTTAGTTTATAGGAGATGTTTATATTTGTGGATAGAAGTTGTGTTATGATGCTTAAACTTGCACATCATAAGTTATGCGAACGTGGTTTGGAATCAGAATTATTTAATGGATTTTATGCAGTTTTGGAGAAGTTTATTAGTGATAAAAATTTTAGTGGAGACTTTTATTATATGATAGTTAGTATTTTAAAGTGTATTCTATGTTAAATGGGTTGTGCATGTATTATAATCTGTTAATTGAGATGATACCATCATGGGGTTAATAGGTTTTTAAATGAGAAATTTTGTATTGTAGGATGTGATGTCCTTTTGATGAGAATGTTTATGTTTGAAGTCGAGAAGGTCTTAAAAAATAATGAGTGCCTTAATTGAGAAAATTGGTCATGCAGATTAGCGTTCTTTATTTGAAATTTTTTATTATTCAATATATTTTTTGTGGACTAATTTCCTCTATAATTTTTATTTTTTTGTGTGAGAACATTTGTGAATTAGAAGTTGTGCAAAAATTGTTTTATTTAGGGTATATAGGATGTAATACGTATTGGGTTTGAGAATGATACTCATTCTCTATTAGAGAAATTTCTTTATTTAGAACGATAAGTGTATGCAATAGATTGTATATTATGGATTTATTGGGTTATGTGTGTGGATGAGATTAGATTTATGGATTATATCTTATAAAGGTTTTATCATAACTGAGCTTAACAAGTTATGAAGGTTAAATATTTTAGGGTGCAATGCTTGTTGTATTAGAAGTTGAAAAGGTTTAGAAAATACTTAAGGTGAGAGTTTTTGTTTTATTTTAATTAATAGTTTTTTTTAATTTAAAATTTGAAATATTTGAACTTGTATGGAATGCCTATTGGTAGGTGAGAGCATTTTTTTGGATAGAATGCCTATTATATTAGAAGTTGAAATTTATAGTTGATAATATTCGAGGATAAGCATTTTTTTATATGTTCAAGGAACTCATTTTAAGTGTGTTGTTCTATGTTTGTGGATTAGCAGCTGAATTTGTTTAGAAATAGAAGGATTGTTTGATAAAAATATGTCATGTTGGGGCATTGTGTTTAGTAGATGAAAAGTTTGATTTGAAGATATATATATATATAAGTTTTAGGATTTCTTTTGAGAATGAGCTTTTATTTGAGAACAAATTGTTTGTTTGTGGATGAGTTTATTTGATGAAAAGTTCAATTTGAAGATATATTTTAGTTTTAGGAGTTCTATTAAGAATGAGCTTTTATTTGAGAACAAGCTGTTTATGTTTGTAGATGAGGAATTATTTGATAAAAAAAATTATATTCAATGAAGGTTCTGTCATGGTTGTAGCTAATAATATGCAAGGTGAACATTTGTTAATATGTAAATTGTTTTTTTCCCCTTCATTTGTAGATTACGTGTTGTGCAAAAGAGGTTTTGTAATGGGATTTCTGTAATGGGTTTAGAGGTTAATTAGGGATGAAAATTCTATAAGGGAGGCTGACTTTATTAGATGAAGAGTTGGAGTTTGGGGCTTTATTTTTGGATTAGCAACTTTTGATGAGGTGATTTTATCTTATGATGGTAATATTGTATTGGTACAGTATAGATTGTAAGATGAGACTTAAGTAGTTTAGGATGAATGATTGTACGATGAGAATTTTTATATTTGAAGTTATTTGAGGATAAAAATTGTTTTAATGCCAAGTTTAGTTATGTGAAATAGAATTCTTTGTATGAATGTTTGATTTTATATTATTGTGGACCACATCATTTTATATGTTACTTTAAGCCTTTTAAGGTCATGATATTTATGTATTTTTAGGATAAAAAATTTGAGGATAGGATAAAATTGAAATGTGAAAGTCTTTTGTGTGATTTTGTTTATATTGGATTTGAATTTTTTTAGATGAAACTGTACATTTGAAGATTGAATCTCATTCTAAAGGTGCTGAATTTATGTGATAATTTGTTTTTGTTTTGAGGATACATTTGATAATTGGATGACTATATATCAACGATTTTATTATGGGTGTGGATGAAGTTAGGTTTTGAGGAGCATAAAAGTTAATTGAATGTTCTATCCTATTTGCGGTTAAATGCTTGTGTAAGATTCTCTCCTTTTCTTTTTTCCATTTCTTCCTTAAGATTTGGAGGATGAGATTTTATTTATGGATAGCCTTTTTATTGGTGGAGTTTGAAGAAAAAATAATATACTTCCTCCATCTTTTTTACTTGCTACAGTCACTTTTTCACATCTCCCCACACTTCTTCTAAAACTAATATCTTGAATTTGGTATAATAAAAATTATAAAAATTAAATTTTTAGAATGTATATATTGGGACAAATCAAATAAGATCCCATATGACTATTTCATTACGCATTAAACACCAAAGTGAATCATAGTTACAATGGAACAATATCAAAAATCCTAATTTAGCAACTAAAAAAAGTGAGGGAGTATTATGATATCACTTTTGGGGTTGAGGTCAATATATGTATGGTTGAAGTTGTGGAAACTTTGATGAGAATTTCGGATGTCGATAATTGGATTGAGATTATATTAGATGAAAACTTGCATTTTGATGATGAGTTGTCTGCCTTTGTGGATTAGGGTTTGTGAGAAGGCATTTTTATCTATGAATGAAATGGGGTTTTGTCGAAAATTGTACATATGAGGATTCAGATGGATTAGGGTTTGTGAGAAGGCATTTTTATCTATGAATGAAATGGGGTTTTGTCGAAAATTGTACATAGAGATTCAGATGGATTAGGGTTTGTGAGAAGCATTTTCATTTGGAATGAATGGGGTTTTGTCGAAAATTGTACATATTGAGGATCTGATGGATTAGGGTTTGTGAGAAGGCATTTACATTTGGGAATGAAATGGGGTTTTGTCGAAAATTATACATGTGAGTATTCAGATGCCTTATAGGACAAAACTTTCAATTTGGATTTAGTCGTTGAGGATGAGTTTTTTTTTTTTTCGAGGATAACTTGTTTGTGTGGATGAGGAGTTATTTTGATGACGTTGATACCTAATGATAGGAAGTCATTTTTTTGTAAGTTTAGATGAGAATAATGTAATCAATGAGAACTTCGTGAGTGTTTGAAAAAAATTGTCATTGAGGATGTAAGTTTTGTTTACAACATTATTGACGGTTTTATTTGTGGATTAGAATCTGTGTAGAAATCCATATTTGGTGGTGAAACGATGTTTACATGGATATTATATCTAAGGATGACGGGTCTATTTGCATTGTTTTTAAATACTTTCATGGATGAGTTTAGTTGATCAAAATTTATATTTGGGGATTGCTGATTTTGTGTTGATAGAAGTCATTTTGGTAAGAAGGTACTTACAATAGTTTCATCATGCTTGAGGTTGGAAGTTTGTAAACTTGTAATATTACTATTACATATTATATGGAATAATTCTCTTTGAATGAGAAATGTGATAGTTTTTTTGTAGGTGTCATAATAACATGTTTGTTCTTTGCGGATGATTTTATCTTATTTTGAGTGTTTTTAGAGTATTGGATTTGATTTAGTTATGAAAGCATGCTCATATGCCGTTGGGGAGCCAACTATATCGTCTCGTGTGCCTCTCGATTTTTGAATTTTTTTTTATAAAATTACATACGTATTTTTATAGATGCAACATTTCAAAACTTGCACTATTTAAAACTTATAAGGTTGACTTAATTTTATGATCAATGTATAAGGTGGAATATAGTCTACTCCGTCGTGTTATATAGTTTATTAACTATTAATTTTTGTAATTTTCCAAATGGTTAATTAAAGATCTAAACAATCAAAATTGTGCCTCGATAAGTGTGAAAAGTGGATGGTGCATCTAAAACTTATACTATGTGCATACCCCTTTGCGCAAGAGTCCTGAATGAATGTGCTCTCTGCCTTACGATTTGATGAAAACTTATTGAGGAATTGATGATACTTTTAATTTTTTACGAAGAATTTTATCTTGCATAAACAGAAGGCTTGTTAGTTTGTAAATGTTGTTACATATGAAGGAATGAGTTCTTTTAAAAATAAGCTTAGTGAGTTAGATTGTAGCTCTGGGGAAAAATTTTCAAGTTGAGTGTTGGATAGATGATGACCTTATCAAAAAGCTGATTGTATTGTTTATATTTTGAAAAACTATCTCTCATAATGAGAAAGGGCTTGTTAATTTTTCATTGGAGGTGAGAAAGTTTTAGGAGGTGTTTTTGAGGGTTATTGTTCGTATGTGAATAGTATTTTTGACTGAAGATTAAACAGTGATGGTTTTCTCAATTTGTGATTATATGGTTTAAGTCGAGAAGTACATTGGGATCAAATATCAATTTGACTAAAATTTTGCTTTTCATGGTGGGACAATTATTTGATGCTGAGATTTTGAAAAATCCAAAGCTTAATTTTTTTGGACTAAGTAAATGTTGTTATGAAAGGATCAATTTCTGATGGTTCCATCACATTTGACGTTACAAGAATGTAAGATGAGAATTGTTTAATTTTTGTGGAATGTGTGTTTAGATAAGAGTTTATTGTTTGAAGTTTAGAAAAATTTTATGAGTTATTATTTTTGAGGATAGAATTGTTCGATGTTTATTGGGATTTTGTGGATAAGGCTTCTATTCACTACCTCCGAATCAAAATAAATGCTCATTGATACATATTTACCCCTAGGCTATTTTAAGAGAGATAGAGAGAATTTATTCCCAAAAGGAAGTGCTGCAATAATGGATACTTTCATAAAAGTGGATGCATTTATTTAGAAGTTGGTTATAGTAGAGGATGAGTTGTTTATAGATGGTAGTAGTTTTGTGATTTTACCTTTAAGATTGATGTTAGGATGTTTTTTAATTGTGGTATTTTGATGGAGTGGTTTAATTTGATGAATATTTTACTCTTTGAAATATGAGTGTATAGGATAGTTTTTTAATGTGTGGACGACATTTTGATGAGAAGACAAGATGGTTTAAAAGTTTTGAATGATATTTTACTCTTGAAATATGAGTGTATAAGGATAGTTTTTTTAATGTGTGGACGACTTTTGATGAGAAGACAGATGGTTTAAAGTTTCAATGAATATTTTACTCTTGAAATATGAGTGTATAAGGATAGTTTTTTAATGTGTGGACGACATTTTGATGAGAAGACTGTAATGATGCCATTTTTTTTTTCTGGATTAGACTTGTATGCGTTGGTGGAAAGTTTATCAGAGATGTTTATATTTGTGGATAAAGTCGTGTTATGATGCTTAATTTTGCACATCATAAGTTGTGCAAAAGTGGTTTGGAATAAGAATTGTTAATGGATGTTATGCATTTTGGAGAAGTTTATTGAAAAAATATTTTATAGGAGACTTTAATTATTGATAGTTTGTATTTGAAGTTGTATTATTTGTAATGGGTTGTACATGTTTATTATTTTGTTTTATGAGATGATACCATCATGGGGTTAATAGTTTGTATATGAGATTTTTTGTATTGTAGGATGTATGTCCTTTTGAGGAGAATGTTTATGTTGAAGTCGAGAAGGTCTTAAAAAAAAAAAGTGCCTTAATTGAGAAAATTGGTCATGCAGATTAGGGTTCTTAATTGAAATTTTTTGTTATTCAATATAATATATATATATTTTGTAGACTAAACCCTCTATAATTTATTTGTCTGAGAACATTTGTGTATTATAAGTTGTGCAAAAATTGTTTATTTGGGGTTATAGGATGTAATATGAATTGGGTTTGAGGATGATACTCATTCTCTATTGGAGAAATTTCTTATAAAGAACACTCGAGTTGATGTATATTATGGATTTATTGGGTTATACGTGTGGATGAGAATAGGTTTTAGAGTAAAATATTATCCATAAAGGTTTATATCGTATTGAGGTTAATAAGTTATGAAGATTAAATGTTTAGGGTGCAATGCTTGTATTATAAGTTGAAAAGGTTGTAAAAATACTTAAGGTGAGATTGTTTGTTTATTTTAATTCTAGCTTTTTAATTTAAAATTTGAAATTTTGAACTCGTATGGAATGCCTATTGTAGGATATTAGAATTTGAAATTTATAGTTGATAAAACTTGAAGGCGGACTTTAATAGCGAGGATAATCATTTTATTATGTTCAAGGAACTCATTATAGTATAGTTCTATGTTTGAGGATTAGCAGCTGAATC